>CAXKVI010000006.1:44138119-44255115 GCA_964058755.1 Campiglossa producta | reverse complement strand
ATGCGATGCCACTGCGTGTAAGAGACAGAAGATTTTCGGCACATATAAGCCGGAAATGAGGAATATACACTCCATGAAGCCGAATAAAATCCCAACCTTTATTAGGGAGCTCGGTCTGAATGATGTGCTATAGAGAGAAGAGGGCACAATAGATCTTAATCCTATTAATCCTATTTTATTGTATTCTATACGGATAGTGACGTTACAGCTGCCAGTTTAACAGTCGACAGTACTAGCCTGACGATAGCGAAGGTCTAAATGCCCTACGGTCCCGATACGGTTCCCTCCACAGAGGGAAGTAAAAGACCTGGTGACAAATTTTTGCGCGGGTCATCTTATTATCGGAACGCTAAGGCTCATCATGTCCAGTGGGGAAGCTCCGATATCAATGCTAGGGGCGAATCTTTGTTTGACTATTTATTAACAACTAACCTGGTAGCTTGCAACGTGGGTAAGGAACCCACGTTTATCACTAAAACCCGCAGGGAGGTCATAGATCTCACTTTTTGCAGCGAAGGCGCTTATGAGTGGGTCAGAAAGTGGCGTGTTCTTGATGATCATTAATTCTTACATAGAACCAGTTTTTGACTTTTCTGTTGAGCAGCCAATTATGAAACGCAACCCACGTAACACTAACTGGCAGCTACACAATGAAATATTAGCTAGGGAACTACCAGTACTGCCGCCACAAGTCCTCTCATCAGTAGGGGAGTTGGAGAATCTGATAAAGACCTTTCTAGTACATTTACACTGCACCAAATTTGGCATATTTCACTAAAAATTGCAAATTTTGCGTTTTTTATATACATATCTCATTTTCCAAATTTGGAATTCTATTACATATGGCCTCATTTGCGAACAATACAATCCACAGTTCCTCTAAATAGCAACTCTGCCTGTGTTCCACAATTAGAATTGCCCAGCGAGAACCTTAATGGTTTAATGATGAGTGATAACTTATGCTAAATGCACAGCTGTAAATAACAATTTCAACTAGTTTTTTTAGAAACAGGGCCAATGCTACCAGAAAAGGACAGAAGCCTTCTTGACTCTTCTATTATTATTACTCTACAGGTGTTTAAACTATCACGGTAGTGCATTTTCTTTAGGTGGCTTTTTGTCCTGGTGTAAAATTCTTGCAGGGAAGGTGAAGCCAAATGCTTATTTGTCAATGTAAACGGTGTCAAACTGGCTCATTTGAATTCGCCAAATTTGGCGCAGTGTAAACATACTATTACAAGAGCGCTCTCGAATGAACTAGAGCAGGCTTGTCCAGTGCCAAAACCACGCTGAAAACATAGGCCACATTGGTGGCCCTATGACCTGGGGATAATAAAGCCAAGAGCCTTGGCACGGAGACTCAATGGCTCGAATATAAAGTTAAACTTAGGGCCTACAAAAAAGCTCTGAGGCAGGCGAAGAGAGTATCGTGGAGAAATTTCTGCACTGGGGTCGAAAATGTCGACGATACAGCGAGACTTAGACGAGTGCTCTCAAAATCTAAACAGCCATAAGCTATTTGCGCAAACCTGACGGATCCTGGACCATCACGGAGGGGGAACCCCTAGAGCTGCTATTGAGTACGCACTTTTCACGGCAGTGTCTATTCCAGTGTTGTCATTTTAGCTGATTTCCGACTAGATCTAGCAGATTTCAAATGATTTAGCCGGAACAAAACGGATTTAGCTGGAGCCGACTTATCAAAAAACTCCAGTAGGAGTACAATGTTTACACTTAAAATATCACAAAATTTTTATTTTGTAAAACGAATATCTTGATTTTTTTTTAGCCAGACTGAGGTAAACAACTTCAATTTTCAACAAGTTAAAATTTTTTTGGGGATTTTTTTGTTTATTTTTTTTTTGTTAAGCTAAAATAATTTAATGAATTTAGTATTTTCACTTTTATTATTTTTTATTTTTTATTATTTTATTACATTCATTCATTAATACAGAAATATATATATATATTAGAGTAGTTCACAAATATGGACTTTTTGGAAATTCTGAAACGCTACCCCCAATTATTGTTCCTTATGACAAAAAAGAGGCTGCTATTTTTTTTAAGGTGGTTTAGAGGTCGCGCTACTCGTTTTTATGAAAAAAATAAGATACTTGCAATTTTAATTTCATTTTAACATGTTTAAGTGCAGTAAAAATTTGGGTTTTTGTGTGTTGTTATTCTGTTTTCATATGCGAATATTCCTGCAATTCAATAGCCTTCTTGGATGAGTAGAAAGGGCTTAACTCCTGAAAATATGTTTCGAAACTCCTGAAAATATGTCTCCGAAATTTGAGGATGGGGGTACGGGGCTAGCGACCCCACGACCCTCTAAAGTTTTTATTGATCGAATTTTCGATCATAAGCGATACTAGTTCATATAAATCGATGTCATAAATCCATCAGTGACGAGTTTCACACAGTCGAATTAGTTTTCATATGCACCGCCATGTTGGATCCAACATTTTGAATTTAGAAAACCGATATCGGATTCGTAATCAGACAACTCCAAGTTTCAATAAAATCCAATTAGTTTTCAAAAAAATCACCGCCATATTGGACCCGCCATTTTGAATTTAAAAACTGACATCGGATTCACAATCAGCGATGTCATAAACCTTCTAGATGCGAAATATATCCAAAAAACCAATGCGCAATGAGATCAGTGTAGGCGTTTTAGTTGCACCGTTTTCAATTTCGAAACATACTTTGAGGAGGTAAACCCTTTCTACTCATCCAAGAAGGCTATTGAATTGCAGGAATATTCGCAAATGAAAACAGACAAACAACACACAAAAACGCAAATTTTTACTGCACTTAAAACATGTTAAAATTAAATTAAATTTGCAAGCATCTCATTTTTTTTTATAAAAACGAGTAGCGCGACCTCTAAAGCACCTTAAAAAAAAAAAAAAAATAGCAGCCTCTTTTTTTGTCACAAGGAACCATATTTCGGGGTAGCGTTTTAGATTTTCCAAAAAAAAAATTTTTGAACCACTCTAATATATATATATTAGGGCGGGTCGATTTGTATGGACCCAAAAAAAATCACAGGGGCCCATGGCGATTATAGTTATTTGGATCATTTCAAGCATTTTTGCCCAAGAAACTAAGGTCTAACATGAATTTCGAGCTAGCAGTTTTCTCGATCAAATTTTTTTTTTCTTCAAAAAGTGATTCACTTGTTAAAAAGCTGTGTTGAAAACTAACAAAAATCATTTTCTATGTGCATTTGGGGGTTTTTGGGGTCGAGGAATCCATTTCCGGTATTAATTTTTACGTTTGACGTCCGCAATAGGGCGCTTTCGCTCCTTTTTAGAGTTCTAAATCCATTTTTTTCGAAAATCGACCGTTTGTTCCAGAAATTTATAAAATTTGACTTTCCTTTAATAGCAAATACAGTTACTAAACAGCTCAGCGTTGAAAATTAAGGGAATGGGAGGAGCATTAAAGCAAAACTTTTATCGATATTAAATCGTTTATGAAAATTTCTTTTATTTTAATTTGTTTTATGAATTTTACAAAACAAATTTTATTCATTCAAATCAGGCCTTCATAATAACGTTATTTTTATCAAAAAAAAAAAATACAAATATTTTCTTTTCAATTCGTTATTCAATAGTTTAAACGTTTTTAGATCAACGAAACGCTTTTCTTTTCATTAAAATCAAAATCAAAATCTCAAAAATTTGGTTTATTTTGATTTTTTGAACTAGAGTATATTTTTCCAAACAAAAAATGCTCGAAAAAATACTCAAACTTCGAAATATCAAATAGAAACGAAAATTCTTGATTTTGTTTTTGGTGCTAGCGAAACAAATTTTTTTTAATTTTAATATTTTTTTTTTGATAACGTTACTTTCAAAAAAATTTTGTTTATTTTGTTGTGCAGCCTTGATTCAAATTCAAATAGCATTCTTTATGTGCATCTGAGGGTTTTTAGGGTCGAGAAATACATTTCGGTTACTGCTTTTTTCTTTTGACGTCCGCCAGAGGGCGCTTCCGTCCATTTTTTGGATTTTAACACCTTTTTTCCGAAAATCAACAACAATGTTCCGAAAATCTATGAAATTTGACTTTCCTGTATTGTAATTTCTTTTTTAAGTAAATTAACACCCTGCTTCTGCGTTCTTGATGAATTACGCGACACAACAAGAAAAAAAATTGAATACACTTTTCAAGCGACCAAGTAGAGATGGTTCATCTGCTCTAATTATACACGAAACACCCTTCAAAAGATTTGTAACACCCCAAAATCTGGTTTTAAGGCCAAAACACCGTTTTTTTCAGAGTTTTCGTTGAAAATAAATCATTAAAAATCGACTTTGTACTTTTGGTTTGAGCGCCAAAGTTTGAAAAATCCTAAGTTGACCCATTTAGAGTGCCCCAATCGTGTTCAAATGTATGGCTGATTTTTTCATGAAAAGTACCAAAAATGGTTATTTTGTTTAATGTTTGTGTGGGGAATCCCCAGGTGGTGTTTTAGCGGGTGTGCCACTGGCATGGCTGGGTCGGCCCTTCAAAGTTAGTGGGGTCGGTCATATATTTGGACACGTTTGGGGCACTCTAAATGGGTCAACTTAGGATTTTTCAAACTTTGGCGCCGGAAGTCAAAAGTAAAAAGTCGGGACATCGGAATTGGTTTTAGGGGCATGCTTCCTTCGACCCTCCTAATTGCACACAGTACTTCTGAAGGGCCCTATCTTGAAAACTTGAAGTCCTTTCCAAAAAATAAAATTGGCATAATTAAGTAGTAGTTGCCTCTTGACGATATATAACCAAAAAAATAACATTTATTGCCAATTAGTCCCAAAAAATGACGTCAAACCGGAAAACCGGATGAAATTTCCAAAAATTTCAACTTCTGACTTAAAAACCATATCATACTGTTTTTACATAAATAAAACACTCTATATATTTCGAAAGTGTCAACAATTCCCAACCCAAAACCGTGGAGAAATTTGAAATCGGTTGAAAATTGGTTTTTTTAATGAATTTTTGTTTACGATGAAACTGACAAACGCTTTTTTGGTCTTAAAACCAAATTTGGGGGTGTTACAAATCTTTTAAAGGGCGTTTCGTGTATAACTCGACCAGATGAACAATATCTAGTTGGTCGCTTCAAAAATGTAAAATGGCTGTAGCACTGTGTTATCAATCTTGATAAAATATCAAGAAAAATATTCTTG
The DNA here is from genome assembly GCA_964058755.1 of Campiglossa producta. NCBI lineage: Eukaryota > Metazoa > Arthropoda > Insecta > Diptera > Tephritidae > Campiglossa > Campiglossa producta. The sequence goes on along the minus strand of CAXKVI010000006.1, from coordinate 44,249,926 downwards.
TACCCAAAAAAAGTGTTTTTGAATTTTTGCGCCAGTTGTATTTTATTCAATCGCGATGGCCACTGCCTGATTCTTGATAGACGGAGAGCTGGCAACATAATGGCGAATGGAATATACATATATGTATAACGAAAATATTTTGAAGAAAAATTGTTTAATTTCAACAAGCTTTTTTGAGCAATACTAAGCGAATTTTTAATTCGACTTTAATTTACTTTCTTGTTTCGGATAGGTGATTTTACGTGGCTTGTTATAAAGATTAAATCATCATCGTCATTTATTGGCGCTTAACCGCCTAAGCGATTTTGGCTGTTTCGTATCAAAGCACGCCAGTCATTCCTTTTTAGCGATAACCGACGCCAATTGGAAACCCCAAGGGAGTTCAAGTCATCCTCCACCTGTTGTTTCCATCTCAGTCGAGGCCTCCCCCTTCCTCTGCTGCCGAATTCAGGCGACGATAGGAAAACCTTCTGTGCTGGAGCTTCTTTGTCCATTCTTATAACATGGCCCAGCCAGCGGAGTCTTTGGGCTTTAATTCGCTGGGCTATGGTCAGATCTGCGTAGAGCTCGTACAGCTCATCGTTAAATTTCCTTCGAAGGACCATAAATCTTCCGGAGAACTTTTCTCTCAAATACTCCAAGGGCCATCTCATCTTCTCTTGACATTGTCCATGAATCTGAGCCATACATCAGGACAGGTATGATGAGAGACTTATAGAGCGTGATCTTTGTTCTTCGAGAGAGGACTTTACTTCTCAATTGCCTACTCAGTCCAAAGTAGCACATGTTGGCAAGAGTGATTCTCCGCTGGATTTCTAGACTGATATTATTTTCGGTGTTGATACTGGTTCCCAAATAGACGAAGTCCCTCACAGTTTCAAATTTGTAACTATCAACAGTGACATGGCTGCCAAGGCGCAGGTGCGCCGATTCTTTCTTTGATGACAGCAAATACTTCGTCTTGTCCTCGTTCACGGCAAGACCCACTTTTTTCGCTTCCTTATCCAGTCCAGAGAAGGCAGCGCTTATGGCGCGGTTGTTAAGGCCAATGATATCAATATCATCGGCATACGCCAGCAATTGCACGCTCTTGTAAAAGATTGTACCATTGCGGTTTAGCTCTGCTGCTCGAATTATCTTCTCCAGCATCAGATTGAAGAAATCGCACGAAAGGGAGTCGCCCTGTCTGAAGCCTCGTTTGGTTTCAAATGGCTCAGAGAGGTCCTTCCCGATTCTGACGGAGCTGTTGGTATTGCTCAACGTCATTTGGCAAAGCCGTATAAGCTTTGCAGGGAAGTCAAATTCAGACATGGCGGCATATAGGCAACTCCTTTTTGCGCTGTCAAAAGCGGCTTTGAAATCGACAAAGAGATGGTGTGTGTCGATTCTTTTATCATGGGTCTTCTCCAGGATTTGGCGTATCGTGAAAATCTGGTCGATGGTAGACTTACCAGGTCTAAAGCCACACTGATAAGGTCCAATCAGTTTGTCTACGATGGGCTTCAGCCTTTCACACAACACGCTAGAAAGAACCTTATATGCAATATTAAGAAGCCTTTCTTGTGGATTGGGCAAAGCACACTTAAATTCCAATCCGGAGGCATGCATTCGTCTGACCATATTCTGCATAAGAGCTGATGCATGCTTTTTACCAGCTCTTCGCCTCCGTGTTTGAACAGCTCGGCGGGTAGTCCGTCTTTTCCAGGCGCTTTGTTGTTTTTGAGCCGGGATATAGCTATCCTCACTTCATCATAGTCAGGTGGTGGGACGACTTTTCCATCGTCAGGGATTGGGGTATCGGGTTCGACGTCTCCCTCGCAATTTAGCAGTGAGGAGAAGTGCTCCCTCCATAATTTAAGTACACTTTGTACGTCGGTTACCAGGTCGCCATTATTGTCCTTACAGGAGCTTGCCCCGGTCTTAAAACCTTCCGTCATCCGCCGGATCTTTTCATAGAATTTTCGGGCATCATTCCTGTCAGCCAGCATCTCAAGCTCCTCACACTCACGCCTTTCGGCCTCACTTTTCTTTTTTCTGAAAAGGCGTCTCTCTTCCTTCTTTGCCTCACGATATTGTTGCCATACACTGCGGGTTGCGCCCGTTCGCAACGTCTCCTTGTAGGCAGCGTCCTTTTTTTTCGAGGCAGTTTTGCATTCCTCATCGTACCAGTTGTTCTTGCGGGCTCGCTGGAACCCTATAGTGGCTTCAGCGGCGGTACGCAATGAGTGAGAGATATGCTTCCATTGCTCGGTTACATCGTTAGGTCGAGGATTGCCCTCTGCTAGCAGGTGTGAGAGTCGAGTTGTGAAATTATCAGCTGTCTGTGTCATGCGCAGCTTCTCGACGTCAAACTTTCCTTCCGTTACTGTGCGCACTTTCTTCGTTGCACAGAGGCGTGTACGTATCTTGGCTGCGACAAGATAATGGTCAGACTCAATATTGGGACCACGCAGTGTACGCACGTCGAGAACGGTGGAGCTATGTCTGCCGTCAATCAAGACATGATCAATCTGGTTTCTAGTTCTTTGATCAGGGGACAGCCATGTGGCTTGGTGTATTCGCTTATGCTGGAACCTGGTACTACTGATGACCATATTGCGAGCAGCGGCGAAGTCAATCAACCTAGTGCCGTTGGGGGATGTTATATCGTGGAGACTGAATTTTCCAACTGTGGGACCAAAGACTCCTTCCTTGCCCACCTTGGCATTAAAGTCGCCGAGCACGATTTTGATATCATGCTGGGGGCAGCGATCATAAGTCTGTTCAAGTTTATCGTAGAAGGAGTCCTTCTCTGCGTCATCCGTCTCCTCAGTCGGCGCATAGGCGCAGATAAATGTTATGTTGAAAAACCTCGCCTTGATGCGGATCGCAGCGAGACGCTCGTTCACAGGAGTGAACGCTAATACTAGGCGGCGAAGTCTCTTTCCCACCACGAATCCTACACCACGCGCTTTGCCGCGTGTCTGGCCACTATAGTATACGTCACAAGGACCGATGGTCGTCTTTCCTTGCCCCGTCCATCGCATTTCCTGCAGGGCGGTGATGTCCGTTTTTGCGCCTACGAGGACATCAACCAGTCGGGCAGCGGTACCGTCCCTTGAAAGGGTCCGGACATTCCCGGTACATGCCCTAATATCCAAATCATTATGCCTTATTCGTTTTGCCGGGTCGTCAACATTAAAGGGAGTTCTCATCCGAGGCTTTGCATTTGTTTTCATTGGAACTAAGTTTTTTACGTGGCGGGTCCCAAACCCAGCGCACAACCCGTTTCGGGGTTTTGGAAAATATTTACACATTTATATAGCGAGCCGCTTGCTTCAAGACAGACGCCCGCTTGCAGCCGCACCTCATGGTGAACAGACGCTACGCAAAAACCTCGGTGAGCCCTTAAACCAAGTATGTCAGAGTGGCCCCACCGGGGCTCCCTCTCTTTCTGCCGCGAGCCTAGGTAGCTCCCGTTGCCCAGAGTGCACGAACGAGGACGCAAGAGTCGGGATTGGGCAAGGTCACTTAGCAACCACACTCCATTACACTCCAAAAGATTAAATATCTGACGTTATAATCCAATAAAATCTTGGAGAAATCGAAACTGTCTAAAAAATAACTTTTTTTCCGGAAAAAAAGATCACTTCTTGGTCATTCTTCGGCCAAATTACAACCAGTTTTATTGTTTGAAAGACAAAACAAATATCATTCAAATAAAGAAAAGAAAATTGAATTCGGAAGACAAAAAGAAGTTATAGCCATTGTTAAATTATAAAAGGTTAAGCATATTTTGACATTTGCCAAGGCAAAGCTTCCTTATTAGGGTTGCATTTCCCTCTATAGGAAAATTGTAGTAGAAAAGGAAGGAACGTCATTCGCAAAATTTCAGGATTTTTTTTTCGGAAATCTGTCTTTTCAACATTTATTTTTTTAAATTATTAGGAAAATTAAATTAATTTTAAATTTAACTCTAAAAAACATGCCCTTTTTTCGGGTAGCAGTAAACATGTATGAACGCGATGGCAACTACGGGTCCGGACTCCCAGGAGACATCTTCTCTCCGCTCTGCGTACTTGGAAAAACGATTGGCCGCAAGGACCCTGAAGAAATATGAGGGGGTCTCGCAGGAAACGCTGTCGCCGAGTTCCAGGAAGCCGGTGGAATTGGTGCAATTTCTGATACCGGATTTCCAAACCACTTATGTCCCAAAGAGGGTAAACAGAAACCCTTTCAAACGCAAGAGATCGGACGTGGAGTTAAAACCTCACCCCGGAGTGGGTAAACCAGGCGTTGCCAAAGTAACTAAGGACAGGATCCTTATAGGCATTCTTGACCGAGGCAACGATCGTTTGGCCATCCCCAAAGACCAGTGGCGACACGTCCGGAACGAACTCGTTAACGCTCTTATTGACGTTTATTTCAAGACTCCGGGTGGTACAGCGGCAGTCACGGATGCGGGTTGGCACCAGGGACAGATTAGAATAGTCGCGTATGACGACGCATGAACTGTTGCACTGTACAGCACTTTCACAAATTGACGTGAACTGCTCGGAGATGGAAGACAGCTTGCTGGACGGGGAGCAACCAATCCTGAGCGCATTATATCTGATGCTTCAGTCAGCAGAGCTCCCGTTACGCCAACTCGTCGTTGAGAGACAACCTCCGGGATGGGGCAGACCTCGACGATATGGGTACGTCAGGGAAGTCTGAGCGCTCTCATGTTGGTGGTGCTTCAGATAAATCTGCACAAATCTAAAGTATCCTCGGCTTTCTAAATGCGACATGGATGTGGTTCTCATCCATGAACCCTGGGTCAACAGCTTGAGGATCTGCGGATTGGGGACTATTGGCTTCAAGCTCATTCGAACTAGCGAGGAGGGCAATGTCAGAGCCTGCATTTTGGTGAAATGTGAGCTTCTTGTAAGAATACTTACAAGCTTTTTCCTTGATTTAAATTCAGCTTCAAACGATGAGGTAACGTATTTGTATGCTGACAAAAGGCTGCAGAACAGGAAAAATTGCTATTATTTAGTTAAATTTTCATAAAAATCTTACCAAATAGACAATTAATTTTTCAAAATAAAAAAAAAACAAACTTCAAAAGCTTTCAGTGCAGCTGTAATTTTGTTCGTATCAAGAATATTGGTTTTTACTACCATTTTCATACGATTTTGAAAAGAAGTAGCACTGTCAATCAGATAGGGAAGCATGAAGCCGAAAAGTGCCAAAAACGTCTCGGACTGCTTAACCTTATATTATTAAACAATGGTTATAGCATCTTGAAGTTGTAATTTGAAGAATTTCAGAGTTGTATTATATTTGTACTGGAAAGCAAAAAAGACTTTAAAAAATAAGACAAGACCGTCTTTCCGACTTAAAAATTGGGTCACTCGGTGCAGGGTCGATTTCCACATTTATGGGTTGAAATTAATTTGAATAAAATACAACTGGTTTTTGGTGAAAAAATTCAAAAACAATTTTTTTGGGTACAAACATATTTTTCTTGATATTTTATCAAGATTGATAATTCATCAACGCAGATTCAGGGTGTTAGTCTACTTAAAAAAAAAGTTGCATTATAGGAAAGTCAAATTACATAGATTTTCGGAACATTGTTGTTGATTTTCGGAAAAAACGTGTTAAAATCCAAAAAGAAAAAAAGCAATACCAGAAATGGATTCCTCGACCCTAAAAACCCTCAGATGCACATAAAGAATGAAATTTTAATTTGAATGAATAAAATTTGTTTTGTAAAATTCATAAAACAAATTAAAATAAAAGACCACTTCGGTGCAGACACAGTACTTCTGTGTCCGAAAAGCCGTCTGATGTGGACCCTGGAAAGTCCGAAACGCGTCATGGTATCCATCGCTGTGGAAATCTTTGTAAATTTTCTCTAAGTATCAAAATTCATAAAAATTTCGTAACATCAAAAATTAGAATACCCTAGTACTAGTAAAAAGTACAGCAGGTATAAACAATTTTCGAGCTAAGCTCCAATAAGAAACATTCATAATTGATACATAAGTACACACCATAGGTAGAGCAAACCAATAATACACAAAAAAGTGGTATGAAGGAATGCAAATTAAAAAAACCTCAGTGTGCTTCTGCATAAATATGCACGCCTAATAATATACTCATATTCCGTGTATCATATGGAAAATATGTCGCGGCCTTATGCCTAAAGGTATGAAATTGGCACGATTATAAGAAATTTGACTTAGAAATAGTACAGGGCATCGTAGCTGATTTGTTATATGCAATTGCTTTAACCGCTTCGGTGCAGACACAGTACTTCTGTGTCCGAAAAGCCGTCTGATGTGGACCCTGGAAAGTCCGAAACGCGTCATGGTATCCATCGCTGTTTAAATCTTTCTAAATTTTCTCTAAGTATCAAAATTCATGGAGTGTAATGGGGTGTGGTTGCTGAGTGACCGCGCTCAATCCCGACTCTTGCGTCCTCGTTCGTGCACTCTGGGCAACGTTGAGCTACCTAGGCTCGCGGCAGAAAGAGAGGCACCCCGGTGGGGCCACTCTGACATACTTGGTTTAAGGGCTCACCGGGGTCTTTTTTTTTTGCAGCGTCTGTACACCATGAGGTGCGGCTGTAAGCGAGCGTCTGTCTTGAAGCAAGCGGTTCGCTATATAAATGTGCAAAACTTTTCCCTCCCAATCCAGGGTGTTATGCGATACCGTGCCCATTGGACGTTTGCAGCCGGGAGGGAAATCGTGGCTGTAGTCGAACGGAGCCTCACTGATACCGGGCCGCCTCAGGGAGTAACTATGGTCTTACCGCGGTATGGGGCTCTGCCGCGGCGGACGACACACTTCCCCTTACACTACCCTTGACGCTAAGCTGGCCTTGTCCGGCGAGGGGTCGTACGAACAAGATGAAGAACACACAAAATACAAAGCAATTAACGACTTCGTTTACTCCGCAGCAGAGAAGAACTATGCTGGAGCAAGCGAAAACACAACGCCGGAGGACAAACTCCGCCTCAAAGTTAACTGGGAGGCCCACAGCGATGGAAACTACGGGTCAGTCATCCCCCAAACTGCTATCAAGTAAGAGTGACTTGATGGGAGCAAGCAGCAGTGCGGCTCCCTACGCAGTCAAGCAGAAAACGGCGGAAGCTAAACTTCCATCAAGCGCTGCTACGAAACCCAATCTCTTCACATCTGGGGCAATGGTCTCACGACCTGGTTTCAGAGTTTCGAAAGAGAAGGACGACGCCGCAAAGGGAGAGACCGCGATAGCAACTACGAGTCTGAATCCCCCCCAAGAGGCATCTCCCCGACGCCTTGCGTACTGGGATAAAAGAAAGGCCGCAAGGATCCTTAAAAAATATGAGGGAGAATCGCAGGAGAAGCTGTCGCCGGAAGAAAGGAAGATGGTGGAGGAGGCGAAAGCTCTGATACCAAATTTCCAGAGGCCCTATGTGCCTACGAGGGTGAACGGTAATCCCTTCAAACGCCAGAGATCGGACGGAGAGGTAGACCCCCATCCGAAGCGGCATCAGTTCAACCCCGTAGTGGGAAAACTCAGCTTTGCTGAAGTAACCAAGGACAGAATCCTTATAGGTTTCTTTGACCGAGGTAAAGACCGTTGGTCCATCCCCAAAGACCGGCGGCTGTATGTCCGGAATGAAATGGGCAGGGCCCTCCTCGACTTAATGCGTGAGTCTCCGGGTAGTCCGCCGCGAGGTACTGACGCGGGCTGGCACCAAGGTCAGATCAAAATATTCGCGTGCGAGGATGCAAGAACTGTCGCACTGTATAAGGCAGCAGTTGCAAGACTGGGTGAAGTCTACCCAGGGGCAAGACTAGATGTCGTCGACTGGAAGGACATTCCTGCTCGGCCAAGGGCAAGGGCATGGATTCCTGCCGTCCCTGCAGAACCCGAGAATATTCTTGAGATGCTGCAGGTCTGGAATCCGTCTCTCCCGACGCAGGATTGGGGCGTCAATCTGGTCGATGATGTGGTTGGGCCCAATAGACAGGTGGTTATCACTCTGAATAAGGAGGCGCTCGAGCCCCTTAAACGGTGCAACGGACGAGTGCATTACGGCTTGGGTCAGATCGTGATCCACGTATACCGTAGCGATGCACAGCGCGCTGCTATTCCGGACGCTCCGGAGGACTCGGAGATCGAGGCATCGGAAGGGGAAGCAGAGGAGTCCGAAGCGGAAAGTATGTTATCCGCCACGTCAAATTGCGATGGTGCTACGAACAACTCGGCGATAGAAGAAAGCCTGCTTGACGAAGAAGGCCTCGACGTTACGATCGTGGCTAAACGACACGCTGGCGGCAGGGAAGTCTGAGCTCTCTCATGTTGGTGGTGCTTCAGATAAATCTGCACAAATCTAAAGCAGCCTCGGCTGTTTTAAGCAGTCGTCTTTCTAAAGGCGACGTAGACGTGGTCCTTATCCAAGAGCCCTGGGTCAATAGCTCTAGGATCTGTGGATTGGGGACTAAGGGGTATAAGCTCATCCAAGCCAATGATGAGGGCAAGGTCAGAACCTGTATTTTGGTAAAGTCTGAGCTAAACACCTTTCTATTACCCAACTACTCAAATGGTGACGTTACAGCTGCCAGCTTAACAGTCGGCAGCACCAGCCTAACGATGGCGTCGGTCTTTATGCCCTATGACGCCGAAGAACCTCCTCCACAAAAGGAGGTGAAAGATCTGGTGGATAATTTCTGTACGGGCCATCTTATTATTGGAGCTGACGCTAATGCTCATCACGTCCAGTGGGAAAGCTCCGATATTAACGCTAGGGGCGAGTCTCTGTTTGACTACCTACTAACAACTAACCTGGTGGTTTGTAACGTGGGTAACGAGCCTACTTTTATAACTAAAGCTCGTAGGGAGGTTATAGACCTCACTGTTTGTAGCGAAGGCGCTTATGAGTGGGTCAGAAAATGGCGTGTTCTTGATGAGCATTCATTTTCTGACCATCGATACATAGAAATTGTGTTAGACTTTATTGTTGAGCAGCCAGTTATGAAACGAAATCCACGCAACACTAACTGGCAGCTACATAACCAAATATTAGCTAGGGACCTACCAGTATTACCTCCACAAGCCCCATCATCAGTGGGAGAACTGGATGATCTGGTAACGACCTTTACAACGGCGCTCTCAAATGCCCTAGAGCAGGGTTGTCCAGTACTAAAACCACGCGGCAAACATATACCCCACTGGTGGTCTTACGACCTGGATTCGTTCCGTATATCATGCAGGAAGCAATTTAACAAGGCCAAGAGCATCGGTACGGAGCCTGAATGGCTCGAATATAAAGCTAAACTGAGGGCCTATAAAAAGGCTCTAAGGCAAGCGAAGAGAACTTCGTGGACCGGGGTCGAAAAAGTCGATGATACAGCGAGAGTTAGATGAGTGCTATCAAAAACTCAAACAGCCATTAGCTATTTACGGAAGCCTGACGGATCTTTGACCAGCACGGAAGGGGAAACCCTGGAGCTGCTCCTGAACACACACTTTCCGGGGAACTTGTATGTTGCACCTGTAGCATCTGCAACAAACCTGGCGGTACCCATTACGGAGGAAAGGGTAAGGTGGGCAAAAGCTTTGAGCCGTTCAAGGCAGCTGGGCCAGACGGGATTTCCCCGCACAACTCATAAACATGCTGGAAATATCAGCTAAATGGCTGGTAGTTCTCTATTCAGCCTGCCTGGCTCTTAATTACATTCCGTGCTCCTGGAGAAGCGCCACGGTAGTCTTTATTCCAAAGGCTGGGAAGGCCTCACACTATGAGCCTAAAGACTACAGACCGATCAGTCTCTCGTCTTTTGCACTTAAAACCTTCGAGAGGATAATTAGCGATTATCTCTCCTCTACTATTAATAGCAACCTTATTTCTAGCCATCAACATGCATACACCAAAGGTAAATCAACGGAAACTGCGCTCCACAGCCTAGCCTCTATTGTTGAAAAATCATTGCATGAAAAGGAGTACTGTCTCGTGGCCTTTCTGGACATCGAAGGGGCTTTCAACAATATAAGGCCGGAGGCTATTAACACTGCTTTAACAAACCTGGGCATAAATAGGTCTCTTATTGGACTAATTGATCAACTACTAAAGGGAAGGAAAATAGTTTCTTCACTGGGAACAGTTGATCTTTCACGCTATGTCACAAGAGGAACGCCTCAGGGTGGTGTTCTCTCCCCGCTCCTATGGAACCTCACCGTAAACTCGCTGCTACGAGACACAAGGTGGGGGGGCGGGAAGATAGTGGCATATGCAGACGATTTAGCTATTGCATATAGGGGCAAATTCCCACAAACCCTGTGTGACTTGATGCAAGTAGCACTGCGAGAAGTTTCTTCATGGTCCTCTCGCTGCGGACTTAGCATCAACCCGGAAAAGGTGGAGCTTGTCCTTTATACCAGGCGGTACAAGATACCACCGTTGAACCTACCAGAACTAGATGGCTTGCGCCTGAACTTAGCTGACAAAGCCAAATTCCTAGGCACAGTTCTAGATAGAAAGCTTAACTGGAAGGAGAATGTCATCCAGCGCCAGAGGAAAGCGTGCATTGCACTTTACACGTGTAAAAGAGCCATTGGCAAAAAATGGGGGCTCAGCCCCAAAATTTGCAGATGGATCTAAACTGCGATAATCCAGCCAATTATGCTGTATGGAGTCGTGGTATGGTGGCCTGCGCTAAGAAAGGCAACAAACCTAAATCTGTTAGGGAAAGTCCACAGATCGAGCATGATCTGTATAAGCGGGGCGTTAAGAACAACGCCCAATGAAGCTCTCCAGGCCATTCTTGGCTTTTTGCCACTCGATCTGGAAGGGTACCGGGCAGCAGCATCGGCTGTGCGTCTAAGGGAAACGTCCGTCTGGGGCGCAAGCACTATTGGACACTCCTGTATTCTAAGATCTTACAGCTTTCTCCCTCTGAGCACAGATCGGTGTGCGACCACAACAGTCGGAGATTGTTGTTTTAGAATAAACATTCCCAGCAGGGAAGACTGGGAGAACATAGATCGGTGTCCCGCTACTAATGGCGGCACTTTTATATACACCGACGGCTCGAAGTTAGACGGCAGAGTCGGAGGAGGGGTTTACTCAAGGGATTTGGACCTAGAACTCTCCTTTAGACTACCTGATCACTGCAGCGTCTTCCAGGCTGAAGTTTCAGCAATCATGGACGCCGTGACTTGGATAGGTGAACGCACCATCGGACAGGATATCTGTATTTTCAGCGACAGCCAAGCGGCCATCAAATCCCTTGGCTCTTACTCGTTCAACTCTGAACTGACGCTCAGCTGTCGTCGATCTCTTCAAGAGATGGCCCAACAGAACCGCGTGAACCTCACATGGGTCCCGGGACACAGGGACATTGAGGGAAACTGTAGGGCAGACGAACTTGCCAGGCAGGGCACGACCAAGCAGATTCTTCAAGATAAAGAGCGCATAGGTATGCCGTTTGCCACGTGCAAGCTAATGCTGAAGGAGCATACACTCCGCGAAGCCAACGAAAGATGGCTACAAGCCCCAGGGTGCCGGATATCCAAGCAAACCTGGCCAAAATGCGATCTTAAAAGATCTAGACACATATACGCCCTAAAAAGGAAGGAAATCTTCATATTAATAGGTGTTTTAACCGGGCCTTAAGCGGACCGAGAAGGCGCTCTCTGGGAGTTCCCTTCCTGGTCAGCTTAAGCCAGGTCGCGGAGCTAGACATAAAGGACTTGATGGCCTTCATCAAGTTATCAAAATGGTTCGAGGAGGGGTAGCGGTGTCGGTTAGGAGTGTCAGTCCCGGGTTTCGGCTATATGGAGAGTCCCGACAGCACTGGGATTTTCCATATGGCCGGGCCCCGGGACTGACTTTCCTAGTGTTCGGTGGTATCACAATGGGTCTTTTATTACTTACTTATTATTCATAAAAATTTCGTAACATCAAAAATTAGAATACCCTAGTACTAGTAAAAAGTACAGCAGGTATAAACAATTTTCGAGCTGAGCTGTAATAAGAAACATTCATAATTGATACATAATTACACACCATAGGTAGAGCAAACCAATAATACACAAAAAAGTGGTATGAAGGAATGCAAATTAAAAAAAACCTCAGTGTGCTTCTGCATAAATATGCACGCCTAATAATATACTCATATTCCATGTATCATATGGAAAATACGTCGCGGCCTTATGTCTAAAGGTATGAAATTGGCACGCTTATAAGAAATTTGATTTAGAAATACTACAGGGCATCGTAGCTGATTTGTTATAAGCAATTGCTTTAACCGCTTCGGTGCAGACACAGTACTTCTGTGTCCGAAAAGCCGTCTGATGTGAACCCTGGAAAGTCCGAAACGCGTCATGGTATCCATCGCTGTGGAAATCTTTGTAAATTTTCTCTAAGTATCAAAATTCATAAAAATTTCGTAACATCAAAAATTAGAATACCCTAGTACTAGTAAAAAGTACAGCAGGTATAAACAATTTTCGAGCTAAGCTCCAATAAGAAACATTCATAAAATAAAAGAAATTTTCATATCGATACAAATTTTGCTTGAACGCACCACCCATTCCATTAACTTTCAACGCTGAGCTGTTAAGTAACTATATTTGCTATTAAAGAAAGTCAAATTTCATAAATTTCTGGAACGAACGGTCGATTTTCGAAAAAAATGGTTTTAGCACCCTAAAAAAGAGCGAAAGCGCCCTCTTGCGGACGTCAAACGAAAAAATTAATACCGGAAATGGATTCCTCGACCCCAAAAACCCCAGATGCACATAGATAACGATTTTTAACTAGTGAATTACTTTTTGAAGAAAAAAAAATTTTGATCGAAAAACTGCTAGCTCGAAATTCATGTTAGACCTATAGTTTCTTGGTCAAAAATGCTTGAAATGATCCAAATAACCATTATCCCCATGGGCCCCTAATGTAAAAAAAATCGACCCACTCTAATATATATATAATATATATATATATATATATATATATATATTTACATAAGTACAATCATTTTGTATATGCCTTTCAGGAGGAGAATATGCTGAAATATATAGAAATAGGAAGGGCTACTTTTCCATAAATACTCAAGCCATATGGAACAAAATCGCATAACTCTGACGTATTGAGTACCCTAACAGGTAGATCGATTCTTTTTGGATTATCAGGATGAACGTTTATTTTTAAATTTGACAGCATTTTTCTCTTCATGTCAAAACTAACCTCGTCATCGAAAAAAGCTAATGCATAATTGGACTCCTTTAAATACCACAAGTGTCCACGTGGCCGCCGTGGTGTAGCGGTTAAGTTTTCGGCCTTCTACACCAAGTCGTGGCGGTTCGATGCCCGGCAAAAGTAACATCAAAAATTATTTAGAAAAGGAATTTTTCTAAACGGGGTCGCCCCTCGGCAGTAGTTTGGCAAACTCTCCGGGTGTATTTCTGTCATGAGAAGCTTCTCAGCAAAAAATTCATTTGCTTTGCAAGTGCCGTTCGGAGTCGGCAAAAAACTGTAGGTCCCGCCAACTTGTAGGAAAACTCAAAAGCAACACACCACAAGTTGGAAAGAGAAGCTCGGCTAAAAATCTCGTTAGAGGTTATGATAACCTGTTGGTATATCGCCGCCATTAGTTTTTTTTTGTCCACGCAATTTACTCTGAACTGATTCCGCTATATCCGCATCAAAACGTTTAAACTCTTCTAAATCTTTGGGCAATCTCAAATCATTAGCTGGTGTTTTTGGTGCTAATTGGCACAAAAACCAATATTTCATGTATACACGTACCACAAATATGTTGAATCTACGTATGTTGCTTAACATTTTAGCTGAAATATAGAATTAAACATGTTTTATTTTTCGTGGTTAGGTACCTAGGTAAGTCTGTTTTACTTACAAGAAATTGGAAATTGTTTTCTAAAAAGAAAAATTTTGAGGCAATATACAATTTTTGCCATCCATCTACCGTGACTGACTACGCCGGGTTTGGAAATTTTGTAGCCTGGTATTTCCTGTCCAATAAATAGCGAACATAGTTTCAGCATCTCTATGTAGTCATGTTTAGTGCCATCTACTTTATTTTTGATTTGGTTGTTGTTGTTGTTGTTAACAATGCATTGGCCTGTCTAGAGTGTATGATCATTCCGAAGATCTTCATCAAGCTCTTCTAAGGGGAGTCCAAGGAAACGTGCAGTTTAAACAGGGTTTGTCCAGAGGGACAGAGGGGTTAGAGGTGTAGGTTCAGATGAACAATTGAAGAGATGTAGAGTATCATGGGGGGTCCTACCACATGCAGGGCATGTATTTAAGATTGTATCATTAAGTCTGGATAAGTAGGAGTTTAACCTTACACTATATCCAGACCTAAGCTGTGCCAAGGTCACTCTTGTCTCCCTTGGTAAGGTGCGTTCTTCTTCAGCAATATCCGGTGGAGGACTGTTCAGAATGGGATTCACAGGTAGAGATCCGACAAAAGTGTCTACCGCCTCGGTGTGGATGTCGGTTAGAGCCCGCTTATGATTCTGCAGATCAAACGGCAAGGTAATATGATGCCGGATCTCATCATAATGCTTACGGATTTTTTGATTTGGTCGTTAATAAAAGCTATCAACTCGGATCTTATATCATCGGTAAAAAATTCTGCCACGTCTGCGTCTTCTACACTATACTCATAATCCTCCTGTTTAATTTTTGGCCACGCTTTTCGAAATTTTTCAAATAATAGGGTTTTAGGGACTGTTGTTGATTTTTCTACAACTATCAATTCAGATATATGGTGTTTACATGCGAAATGCAAAAGGTGCTTTCCAACCTTTGCTCAATCGTAGCACAGGCTCCAATGGAAGTGTTAGTGTTGCTTGCAGTGGTATCGAAGCACATAGCCCTTACATGGTTTTGTACGCCCCAATCAACCATTGCGGAATGTACAGCATCACCTTCTGTCTACTAATTTAATTACGGGTCTGTCTACTAATTTTTGGTATTCCCAGAATTTTTGAATTACCTTGTGATGACAAAATGATGGCTAATCTGTTAGATCCTTTTTGGTCCCCAGTTGTGCAGTCCTCTAGCACCTTACCAGGGTTGGGCACTTTTGCACTACCACTAATTTTTTAGTGATAATTTTTTCAGTGATAGTTAAAATCAAAAACCACTATCACCAAAAATTTGGTGATAGTGATTTTTGATTTTATTTATTATTTTTTTCGGACCAGGTTTTTGGTAAAATTTTGTTAAATTGAGTTAAAGGACGTCTTTCTGAATGTTTATGCCAAGTTTCGTTGGAAAACTCGCAATGGTAGGGTATTATTATAAAGTCGACCCCCATTATTACTAAAAATTTATTGATAGTGATTTTTGATTTTAACTAGTTATCACTGAAGAAATTATCACTAAAAAATTAGTGGTAGTGCAAAAATGCCCAACCCTGCACCTTACCATCCCAGTGCACTGTATATGCTGCGTCTGCAGAAAATTCGTCTTTGACTTTTTTGTAAACTAATTCCCTGTTTACATGACGTTGCTTACGGATATGTTCTGCTTAAACATGTAACGAATCCAAGTCATAACCTAAATTATATGCAGTTTGACATATAATTGCTGCAGCTGCAACAATGCTTATTTGGTACTTATCTAGCGCTTGTGTTAATGCGCCATCCACTACGTTTTTTACGTGCTTACAGTGGCGTGCCTACGTGTATCAATCAAGTCAAGCCCCAGTCTTTATAACCCCAACGAAAGCACATACTTCTGCCAGAGAATATTTCAGACAAAGAAGAGTTCAGGATATTTATCGACTTTTGCAGACGGGGAAAAACTTACCCCCATATTCATAAAAAATAAAATTGGTTTATAAAGCTTTTTAAAATGACATTTCCATACAAATTTTGAATAATAAGAGCTCAGTAAACCTTTTATATTTTTTATGAATAAGGGGGTAAAACTTTTAGGTTCCTCTAATAGGCACGTTATTGTTTGCAGATTTTTTAAGCTTTTCCAATCCAAGTGAAAGGTTTTATTCGCACTATTTCCCATTTAGGTACATTGCAGCAGCTAAGAAACCTTAAAAATCTCTTTTATATTTTATAGTGCCTAGCAAATAAAAAAAAATTACAGCACCTACCACTATTGAATTCTTTTTTTCTACTTTAAAATATGCGCCAATAGTTTTTGAGTAGAGAGCTTTGCACGTTAAAATTGTAGATACATACATAAACAAATTTCATTTTCGTTTTCGCTTATGGTAACACCAGCCAGAAGCTGGCTTCAAAGTTTCATATAAAATTACTTCAAAATTAAAAAAAAAACAATTGCTTCAGCACACAGACTCGTACTGGATTTGAAAACCCGGAGCCAATAAGTAAAAGCGAGATGGCCATCATTGCCTAGGCGGTTTAAGGCTGTTTTAAGTAAGCAAGTAAGAGATGACCATCACGTGCTGAAATAATTTTATGTAAATGAGCTATCAGCCGACAGGTGGCAGGAAAAGCTGTAGGTATGTTTCTATGCTATTAACAGCTATTAGGTAGTACGTAGCAGGCAGGGAAATAAAAGCCGGATATCCTTTTAAGAACCCAAATGAACATATTGTAGTTCATAGGGGATTAGCTAGGCAAGCCGGGCTTTTCGGCTTATATGGAAGACACGCCATTGCGTGCTTAGTCAATTTTATTTTTTTTATTCTGGGAAGGATGAAAAGTATTGTCGGCACATGGTATGTCCGGAATATACTATTCCTCATCTGAACCACCACTAATAACACTGCACTGATCTTCTGGACAAGTGTCGTTTATAGGAATGTACTCTTCCTCATCTGAAGTATCGGAAATAACACTGCACTGATCTTCTCGAGAGGTGTAGTTTATAGGAAATATTTCATTTTTAAAATTAAGTAACACTTTTGATCGCGCTGCTGCAAAAGATTTACGATGCTCTATTAGGAAATCGATTGCTTTTTGATTTTTTTTTTTGGTTTGCTAAAATTTTTAGTGCATTTGTATGCGAGATGTCGAACAGTTCTTCCAAAGAGTTTTTAAACTTTTTTATAGTCGCTGAACTACTATTTTTTTAGTTTCTTATATCTATTGTAACTTGATAGGATAATTCTTTTAATTTCGTCACGTCTTTTCATTGGAATTTCGAATTTTTCGTATAAATTGATGAGTCTTTCTGATAAAACTGAAGCACTGTCTTTTCCACTTTTTTTTGTTTTGCGTTAAATAAAAAAATACACTAAACACCTCTCTTCTGCTAGGAAGCGCATCTGCACTCAAACATTTTTTTCTTACCTTTGTAGAACAATTTGTTTATTTATTTTCCCACATTTACATATTTTAAAGACTTACCAATTACGAACACGCTTTTGTATTTATTTTCCATTGTGCTGCCTTATCAGAAGTATTTTTAATTATTATAAATTTCTTGGTCTAGAGGTCACAATTACAATGTCCGTTTATTATCAATGTATTTCTTTTTGACAATTCAGTACCGGTTTACTTACAACACTAAATTTTTAACTAAAATATAAACATATTATATTATAGAAAAAAATATTTGAATTAATTAGAAAAAAAAAACTTTCTTATGAAATGTGCTTAAAAGGACATTCGCAGGGAACAAAATGTGTATGGACAATTTACTCCTGATACCATTCTTAATAAAACAGTCTTTGTTATTATTTCTCTTTGAAATACTTGGTTACGAGATGTTAGCCAATAAAGACATACATACTCGTATACAATCTTTTAGTGCATTTTTAGCTTTTAGGTAAAATTTGCATGGAAATTTTTCAATACAAATGGCTAGACTTTTTTACACATCTTGTCCTTCACCCCAAACTTTCAGGAAATGCATTTGCGGTGAAGAGAATTAGAACTTTGACCCCTGAACTATACCATATTGCATGATTTTAGAAATTTAAAAACAGTTTTTTCTCAGTTTTACGTCAACCAACCATTGCAAAAATATTAGTAAAATTAAAATGTAATGTTATTATTAAACTATGGTTAATGTCCTACGACGTATAGCTTATCTAATTTTATTTGACCATTACAAAAAAATGAAAAATAAAAAATTAACTTCGACTTATTAAAAGTCCTTGAAAGGATATTCGGAGGTACAATATTTATATGGGCAATTTACTCCTGACTCCAATCTAAATAAAAGTCGTTATATCACTATTTCTCCTAAAATTACTAGTTTAAGAGATATTAGCCAATAAAGACATATTTCTTTTTTTAGTGCATTTTTAGCCTTTAGGTCAAATTTCCAAGGCATTTTTTCCCTACAGATTTTTTACAGATCCTATTTTTTATCCCCATTCTTTCAGAAATTGCGAGTGGAGCGAAGAAAGTAAGAACTTTATTTTTGTGACTGTTCTAATATATGTAATATATATGTATATGTATATATATTTACATAAGTACAATCATTTTGTATATGCTTTTCAGGAGGAGAATATGCTGAAATATATAGAAAAAGGAAGGGCTACTTTTCCATAGATACTCAATCCATATGCTCTGCCGACCTGATGTTTATTTATGTAGTTGCAAGATGGCATGGATCTGCGCATGACTCGCATATTTGGGACAACTGTAATCAGCGTCGGTATTTTCTGCAGGGAGCATACAAAAATGATTGCCTACTTGGGGATAGTGGTTACGCCCAAAACACGTGTATGATGACACCTCTGGCAAATGTGACCTCTCCTGCTGAATCGCTCTATAATGAGTCACAAATCAGATCTAGAAATACCATAGAGCGCACATTTGGAATTTGGAAAAGGAGATTTCCCATACTGTCCAGAGGAATTCAAACTCATCTAAGCAGAGTACCTGGAATCATAATAGCCACTTCTGTACTGCATAATATAGCCCGGCTGCAAAGTGATCCGGATCCAGTTAT
The DNA here is from genome assembly GCA_964058755.1 of Campiglossa producta. Classification (NCBI taxonomy): domain Eukaryota; kingdom Metazoa; phylum Arthropoda; class Insecta; order Diptera; family Tephritidae; genus Campiglossa; species Campiglossa producta. The sequence continues at coordinate 44,231,045 of CAXKVI010000006.1, read as the reverse complement.
CGATTCCGATTATCCTCCAATAATGGATATTGTAGACGGAGGGAATGAAATACACGCCTTTGATAGCTCCACCAGACTTTCGGCAGGAAAGAGAGCTCGGCAGGCTTTGATTGTCCAACACTTCGAGATACTTCAGCCTTGCGACTAAATCTTAGGGTGGCAAGTAAAACTCATTAACTACCATAGCTGTTAAATAATGATTACGATTAGTTATCGGTTAGATTATTTTCTAAAAAGAATTGTTATGATTATTTATTGTGCGTTTAAAATATTGGTATTACGTAATGATTACGATTATAAAGAATCAAAAAATAATCATGATTACTCTAGATTACTGAAAATACTCAAAAATAATCTAAATAAATAATTAATTCTTTTCAGCGATTCTTTTTGATTATTTTTGATTAATTTCAATCCAAAATACCAAACAACTTTTGGATTGAAAGAATCAAAAATAATCGCTGTAAAGAATCAATTATATATTTTGATTATTTTTTATTATTTTCAGTAATCTAGAGTAATCCTGATTACTTTTTTTATTCTTTATAATCGTAGTCATTACTAGAGTGATTCGCAATTATGGACTTTTTGGAAATTCTAAAACGCTACCCCTAATTATTATTCCTTATGACAAAAAAAGATGCTGCTATTTTTTTTTTTAAGGTGGTTTAGAGGTCGCGCTACTCGTTTTTATAAAAAAAATTAGATACTTGCAGTTTTAATTTCATTTTAACATGTTTAAGTGCACCGATGGAAAGGAAATTGAAAAAACTGACGGTATATTTTCAGGGGCGTCCCCGAAATTTAAGGATGGGGTACGGGGCTAGCGACCCCTCGACCCTCTAAAGTTTTTATTGGTCGAATTTTCGATCACAAGCGATACTAGTTCATATAAATCGATGTCATAAATCCATAAGTGACAAGTTTCACACAGTCGAATTAGTTTTCAAAAATGCACCGCCATATTGGATCCACCATTTTGAATTAAAAAAAAACGATATCGGATTCGTAATCAGACAACGCATAAACCCCCGAGTACCAAGTTTCAATAAAATCCAATTAGTTGTCAGAAAAATCTATTTCTATTTCGAAACATACTTTCAGGAGTTAAACTCTTTCTACTCATCCAAGAAAACTATTGAATTAAAAAAATATTCGTCAATGAAAACAGAATAACAACACACAAAAACGTAAATTTTTACTGCACCTAAATATGTTAAAATTAAATTTAATTTGCAAGCATCTCATTTTTTTTATAAAAACGAGTAGCGCGACCTCTAAAGCACCTTTAAAAAAAAAACACAAAAAAATAGCAGCCTCTTTTTTGTCACAAGGGGTAGCGTTTTAGATTTTCCAAAAAAAAAATTTTCAACCACTCTAGTCATTACGTAATCTAGTTGGGATCAAGATAATCGTAATGTAATCAATTATTTCACTATCAAATACAAAGTAATCAGGTATGCTGCCTACATATATATAAAAAAAACCAGGGACGGAAAAAAAATTTAAATATTTTTTTACTCCAGAATAATTATTATTTTACTCTTCATAATAAAGATAATAATTAATAATCTTGAGTAAGAAATAACATTTACAGGAGCTATCAAAGAAAGAAAAAAATTCAAAAGAGTTTTTCTTTTTAAGTTTTAATATTTACTTATTTTTTAGGATACGGTTTTATACCCAGCGTACTAGTACTAGTACAAGGGTATATATTAATTTAGTTCACATAACGGTAGTATGTAACGGCACAAAATAGTCGAGATAGATATAGAGTTCCATATATGAAAGTTCTTAGGATGAAAAGAGGAGTTGATTAAGGCATGTCCGTCTGTCCGTCTGTGACAGGATAACTTGAGTAAAAGTTGAGTTTGTAGCGGCAGCCTGTGGGTTAATGCCACATTTTTGAAGTCCGAACACCGCTGTATCTGTTTGGTTAACAGCAACGGAGTTTCCCGTGTATGTGTTTGTGATGTGACGAAAGTCAAATACATGTATTTAGATAGGTGAATGTGGATCTGTTAGTGTAGGTGAAAGTTATGTCGTGAAAGTATATCTGTCGTGTCCCGCCTAATCAGGATAGATGTATGAGTGTCCTCGGTGGTTGAGTGAAATTGTCAAAACGGAACATCTTTTCGCTTGTGGGGTACGATCGCCAAACGAAGCTAGGCAAAGATTCAAATGTAAAGTTGAGCCAAGCCTGTGCGGATCCCGTGTAAACGGTCGTGGAAAAAGTTGTGAAAGTTTTTTTTACATCCAATTTTTGTGGTGCACCGTAGTAACGGTTGAAAAAAAAAAGGAAGACAGATCTTTGAAGGTGCCGGTACACCAATAGCCGGAGTACTGTACCTAGACCAGCTAAAATTTAGGTGAGTGTTGTGAGGCAAAACTAAAAAAATAGAATTTTCCTGCTATTTGTGGTTGATAGGTCCTAAGTAGTTTTTTTCCTTTCCTTTAGGATAAATCTATTCAGGCCAGGGAATTGTTCCTCGATTGGCCCAGCACATAAATAATCATCGTACCATACCACATTAAAAGGTTTTGGAAAAAGGGAAACATATTGTCGGCGCTGGGCTCCGCGTCCAAAGGCAACGTACTGCCCCTAACGCTCCTGCCGCTACAACCACCACATGCCACCATAAAACTAGCCTTCAACCAGAAGGGGTAGAACGAAGAAGAAAACGAGGAGAGAGGAAGGAGGAAGGAGACGAATCGCCGCTGCCGCGTCACATTTTGAGTTTCTTATTCTTAAATCTTTTATTAAAATAATTTCTTTTCGCCTTCATTAGTTCAATATTCAACTTTCGTCACTTTCCATGTTTTAATTTCCAAAATTTTTTTTCTAAGGTAAATTACGTTTGTACCATTTATTTTTTTCTACTGAGCCACATCAAGATTAGTTTGTTTTTGCCTTGTATACAAAATAGCCACTACTATAGTTTATATATTTTTATCAAAGTTATATTAATTAAGTTTAGTTGCTTTTCGTTGGAACACCTGTCAAAATCATACTCCCTCTCATAGCCGCATAGAATTTTAGTTCAAGTAAATCGTAATATTAATTTAATTTTTAAGTCATTGCCCTTTTGTTAAATAGTTTCCCTCTTTCGGTAATCAGCTTCTTTACTTAGTTATTTATCTTTAATCCCTCATAGTTTGCAAATTCTTTACATTCTCGTTTGGTCAATTTTGATAATTCTGTTAAACCCGAATTTCAGCCCTTCGGCGAAACCCACAATTTTTTTTGGTAATAGTTTTTTTGTCTCTAAAAACTCCTCTGCTTGCTTTCGAACCATTAATTCAAATTTCCGCTTTTTTTAGCTTCCATAGCCTAAAGTAAAAGAATTGGTGTCATTTTCAATTTGGTTTTACCTTCCCATATCCATAATTCGATAGATTTTCATTTTTGTGTCGCTTTGAACATTAAGCTTTTTTGGGTTTTTTTTTTTTTGCTTTATCCCTGTTTAGCCTTTTGATCGCCCCCTTATCCACTTTTCGCACCTCCCCTTTTCGTTGGTGAAATACTAGTTTCGTTGTTTTCCTTCTTCACCTTTCCCGTAACCACACCCCCCCACTCTCTCCTTCTGCCTTGCCTTTCCTTTCCCACAAGCAAAAGGCTTAATAGATATCATTTCAATTAAATTTTTCTCGGTTGTTGTTACATTGGTTTGATTTGGGAATATTAGTTGCACTCATATCAATTTTTGATCACTATATTTTTTTCTTTCTCACCTTTAATTTCCCTTCTGTTACCCGCGAATCATCAAAAACTATTATTGGGAATTGTCACGTTTATTTTGCTATGATTCGGACGACAGCCGCGCGTCCGAATAACTTCCAATATAGTTTTGGCTACCTCTCCTACCTACTAGTGAGTAGTTGAAGCTTTCCAACATAGGAAAATTTATATACATATGTATGTGTTAGGTTATATTTTTTGCAGCAACCCTCTCTCCGCGACGCAGGCGCCTATGTCAACGGATAGATCGGTAAGTGCTAATTCTTAAGGTATATTTACCAAAATAAAATTTACACTTGTCATACGTATATATACATATATGCTAATATTGGAAGCTAGGTGGGTAGAGAAGTTACCGGCAAACAGGGTCGTCCGAAAGGCCACAGTAATTATTATTTTAATTCCCAGAAGATATTTTCTTTTTATTGTTTTCATATCTTTGTTTATAAATTTTTTGGCACTGCTGAATTTTAATGTAATTACATTTCTGTTATACAGTTGGATGTGACTGTTTATCTTTTTCATATTTTTTTTTTACGCGGATATTTTTTTTACATTCTTTTATTTAATTTTTTCTTGGTTTTTATTAAGCTAAGTTACATTAGGTTAGGTTGAAGTGGCTGCCGCAAAGGCACACCTAGGCCAGTATTAAAAGGCCCGTTGTGATACCATCAACACTAGGAAAGTCAGTCCCGGGACCCAGCCATATGGAAAATCCCAGTGCTATTGGGACTCTCCACATAGCAGAATCCCGGGGCTGACACTCCTAAAAACCGACACCGTTACACCTCCTCGAACCATTTAGATGACTTGATGAAAGCCATCAAGTCCTTTATGTCCAGCTCCGCTACCTGGCGTAGGCTATCCAGGAAGGGAACTCCGAAAAAGCGCCTTCTCGCGCCGCTTAAAGCCGTGCAGTTGCAGATGAGATGCTCCACCGTTTCCTCCTCCTCATCATCTTTGCAACTTCTACAGCATCGTCGATAGGGTACACCCAGCCTTGCTGCGTGCCTTCCAATAAGGCAGTGCCCGGTTAAAACCCCTATTAATATAGATATATCCCTTCTTCTTAGGGTGTAAATATATTTAGATCTTTTAATATCCCATTTTGGCCAGGATTGTTTGGATACTCGGCACCCTGGCGATAAAAGCCATCTTTCATTGGCTTGTCGGAGTGTATGCTCCTTCAGCATTAGCTTGCATGTGGCAAAGGGCATACCTAAGCGTTCTTTATCCTGAAGAACCTGCTTGGTCGTGCCCTGCCTAGCAAGTTCGTCTGCCCTACAGTTTCCCTCAATGTCCCTGTGTCCCGGGACCCATGTGAGGCTCACGCGGTTCTGTTGGGCCATCTCCTGAAGAGATCGACGACAGCTGAGCGTCAGTTCAGAGTTGAACAAGTAAGAGCCAAGGGATTTGACTGCCGCTTGGCTATCGCTGAAAATAACGATATTCTGTCCGATAGCGTGTTGCCCTATCCAAGCCGCGGCGTCCATGATTGCTGAGACCTCAGCCTGGAAGACGCTGCAATGATCAGGCAGTCTGAAGGAAAGCTCAAGGTCCAGATCCTTGGAATAAATCCCTCCTCCAACTCTGCCGTCCAACTTCGAACCGTCGGTGTATATGGAAATGCCGCCATTAGTAGCAGGACACCGATCCGTCCTCTCCCAGTCTTCCCTGCTGGGAATGTTTATTCTGAACCAGCTATCTCCGACTGTTGTGGTTGCACAACGGTCCGTGCTCGGAGGGAGAAAGCTGTAAGAATCCAGAATACCGGAGTGTCCAGTAGTGCCTGCGCCCCAGCCGGAAGTTTCCCTTAGACGCAGAGCCGATGCTGCCGCTGCCCGGTACCCTTCCAGATCGAGTGGCAAAATGCCAAGAATGGCCTGGAGAGCTTCGTTGGGCGTTGTTCTCAACGCGCCGCTTATACAGATCATGCTAGATCTGTGGACTTTACCTAACAGGTTTAGGTTGGCTGCCTTGCTCAGCGCAGGCCACCATACCACGACTCCATACAGCATAATTGGCCGGATTATCGCAGTGTAAATCCATCTGCAGATTTTGGGACTGAGCCCCCATTTTTTGCCAATGGCTCTTTTACAGGTGTAAAGTGCAATGCACGCTTTCCTCTGGCGCTGGATGACATTCTCCTTCCAGTTAAGCTTTCTATCCAGAACTATGCCTAGGAATTTGGCTTTGTCAGCCAAGTTCAGGCGCACGCCATTTAGTTCTGGTAGGCTTAGCGTTGGTATTTTGTACCGGTTAGTATAAAGGACAAGCTCCACTTTTCTCGGGTTGATATTAAGTCCGCATCGAGATGACCACGAGGAAACTGCTCGCAGTGCTACTTGCATCAAGTCACACAGGGTTTGTGGGAATTTGCCCCTGTATGCAATAGCTAAATCGTCTGCCTATGCAACTATCCTCCCGCCCCCCCAGCTTGTGTCTCGTAGCAACGAGTTTACAGTGAGGTTCCATAAAAGCGGAGAGAGAACACCACCCTGAGGCGTTCCTCTTGTGACATAGCGTGAGAAATCAACTGTGCCCAGTGAAGACACTATTTTCCTTCCCTTTAGTAGCTTATCAATTAGTCCAATAAGAGACCTGCTTATGCCCAGATTAGTTAGAGCGGTGTTAATAGCCTCCGGGCTTATATTGTTGAAGGCACCTTCAATGTCTAGGAAGGCCACGAGACAGTAATCTTTTTCATACAACGATTTTTCAATAACAGAGACAAGGCTGTGAAGCGCAGTTTCCGTTGATTTACCTTTGGTGTATGCATGTTGATAGCTAGAGATAAGGTTGCTATCAATAGTAGAGGAGAGATAATCGCTAATTATCCTCTCGAAGGTTTTGAGTGCAAAGGACGAGAGACTGATCGGTCTGTAGTCCTTAGGCTCATAGTGTGAGGCTTTCCCAGCCTTAGGAATAAAGACTACCTTGGCGCTTCTCCAGGAGTGCGGAATGTAGTTGAGAGCCAGGCAGGCTGAAAAGAGAAATACCAGCCATTTAGCCGATGTTTCCAACGTGTTTATGAGTTGTGCGGGGAAAATCCCGTCTGGCCCAGCAGCCTTGAACGGCTCAAAGCTTTTGATCGCCCACCTTACCCTTTCCTGCGTGATGGGTATATTCACTGCCATATTTGTAGCAGATGCTAAAGGTGCTTCATGCAAGTTCCCCGGAAAGTGTGTATTCAGTAGCAGCTCCAGGGTTTCCCCTTCCGTGCTAGTCCACGATCCGTCAGGCTTCTGCAAATAGCTAATGTCTGTTTGAGTTTTTGAGAGCACTCGTCTAAGTCTCGCCGTATTATCGACCTTTTCGTCCCCGGTGCAGAAATCTCTCCACGAAGTTCTCTTCGCCTGCCTTAGGGCCCTTTTATAGGCCCTCAGTTTAACTTTATATTCGAGCCATTCAGGCTCCGTACCGAGGCTCTTGGCCCTATTAAATTGATTCCTGCAGGACTTGCGGAGCGAATCCAGGTCGTAGGACCACCAGTGTGGTCTATGTTTACCGCGTGGTTTCGGCACTGGACAAGCCTGCTCTAGGGCATTTGAGAGCGCCGTTGTAAAGGTCACAACTAGATCATCCAGTTCTCCTACTGATGATGGAGCTTGTGGGGGTAACACTGGTAGGTCCCTAACTAATATTTGGTTATGTAGCTGCCAATTAGTGTTGCGTGGATTGCGTTTCATAACTGGCTGCTCAACAGAAAAATCTAAGGCAATTTCTATGTACCGGTGGTCGGAAAATGAATGCTCCTCAAGAACACGCCATTTCCTAACCCACTCATAAGCGCCTTCGCTACAAATAGTGAGGTCTATGACCTCCCTGCGGGCTTTAGTGATAAAAGTAGGCTCATTACCCATGTTACAAACCACCAGGTTAGTTGTTAGTAGGTAGTCAAACAGAGACTCGCCGCTAGCGTTAATATCGGAGCTTCCCCACTGGACGTGATGAGCATTAGCGTCAGCTCCAATAATAAGATGACCCGGGCAGAAATTTTCCACCAGATCTTTCACCTCCTTTTGTGGAGGAGGTTCTTCGGCATAAGTTACATTATTTATTTATTTATTTCAGTCATCGAAACAGAATTTCTTACAGACTATGATCATGTTTTGATATTTAATTGAACAGTACAAATAGGCTTAACTTAAAACAAGAAAGGCTAACATTAAAATTAATTTGCGGAGCGAATGTGTTACAAAGGCGAATGATTCTGGCTATCGGCTCGTTATAAGAGTAAAGCGACTTATGTGAACCCTCAACAAACTTTCTGGGATTTCTAAGATTTATATTAGATTCCTGTACTCGAAAAAGAACAAATATTTCTGGGCAATCAATATTGCCAGATAAAACGTTGTATGCAAATAACAGCGACAGATATGACCTTCTGTCCGCTAGAGATTGTAAGCCAAGGAGTTTCCTCCTTGATACGTAGCTTGGAACATCATTTTCAATAAACACTCTTTTCATTGCAAATCTAGTAAATTTTCTTTGAATCATCTCTATTTTATCAGAGTACTTTGTGTAGTATGGGTTCCATATAATCGCCCCATATTCTAAAATACTCCTTAGCAAAGCAACATAGAGTGTTTTCAGAGTCATAGGGTCCTTGAAATCTTTGGTGTTCCTGATTATGAAACCTACCATCGAATACGCTTTAGATGAGACCAGATCAATATGTTTTGAAAAAGTTAATTTGGTGTCAAAGATAATTCCTAAATCCTTAATTTCGGATTTACGCAACAAATTAACGCCATCCAGAGAATAGCTGAAAGTATGTACATATGCGCGGCGGCTATAAGAGACAACGCAACACTTGCTAATGTTTAGGCTTAGGTTATTGACAGTACACCAGTTTAAGAATATGTTTAAATCTTGCTGGAGTTTTTGGCAATCAAGAAGATTATTAATATTGAGGAATATTTTGACATCATCTGCGAACATTAAGCACTTGGACGATATGATATGCGACGGTAAGTCATTTATAAAGAGCAAAAATAACAGAGGGCCAATGTGAGTTCCTTGAGGAATGCCTGATGTGGCATAGACCTCAGTGGTCGAGCTAATTGAGTTTATTATCACCGATAATTTTCTACCAAGAAGAAAACTTCTGAAAAATTTCAATAAAGTGCCGGAAACACCAAATTTGTTGAGCTTCAGTAAAAGAATGTTATGATCAACTTTATCAAAGGCTTTTGAAAAGTCGGTATATATGACATCGAGCTGCGAATGTTGTTCCATTTCAGTGATAATGTGGTTTGAAATAAGAGACAGATTAGTTACTATTGATTTCCCTGGCAAAAACCCATGTTGGCAGCTGGTTAAGGCATGCTGAACATGTTCGAGTAGCTTTTTGTTAAGTATGTTGTCGAAAATTTTAGGAAAGACCCCCTGCTTCACAATAGCTCGATAGTTGGTGATGAGGCATTTGTCTCCAGATTTAAATATGGGTTCAATTGAACATGACTTCCAATGGTCTAAAAATATTCCTAGGCGTAAACATGTCATAAAGAGTTTGGTGATTGGTTTAACAAGGGAATCCACGCACCGAATGAAAAATATTGGGGGAAACCCATTAGTGCAGTTGAAGCTTGGGTTGAGGTCAGAGATTGCATCTGCCACATCATCTTCAGTGATAATAAATGCGTCAATAAAATTAGAATTTGTTTGTCTCGAATTTGCAGGACTGTCTGAGGGCTGGTAGCTTTCATAAACTTCTTGAAAAAATGAGGCAAATAGATTGCAAGTTTCTTGCGTAGTATTGGATACACAGCCTTTGTATTCCATTCTATCAGGTATGCCGGAAGATTTACGCCTAGAATTCACGTATTTCCAGAACGAAGACGGATTGAGTTTCAGGCTTTCTTCAATTTTAGTTATATATTGATTAAAGAAATATTTATGAAGTCTGTCAAATTCGCTTTTATAGAGGTTGAAGTTCTGAAGGTCCACGGGAGACTTCGACCTTCTATATTTTTTTAGAGCTTTACTTTTAATGTTTTTCAGATGGCTTAATTCCGCGTTGAACCAAGGTGGTTTATTTTTGGACTTAGAGGATTTCAAAGGCACAAACTTATTGACAGCATCGGACAAAATGTCGCAAATATTTGTATAAATTGTGTCTGGATCTTCTATGAAATCTAAAAAATCCCAGTTAGTACAGTTAAGAAAGGTGTTCAAAGCATCGAAGTTGGCTTTTCTAAAACATAATAGAGGCTCGGGGTTCTTATTAAGACGCTGATAACTTAGAAATTCGAAATTAATAGTCAAAGCTTTATGGTGAGTTGTGTTTCGTGATATGGGTGACAAATTCAACTCACATGCTAACTTGAGATCCTCTGTTGCAAATACCAAATCCAGTATTTTATCATTGGAATTTGCAAACAGATTCAATTGTTGAAAATTGTTAGATAAGAAAAAACTTGTGACAGAAGATTCAATATCGGATTTAATATTAAAGGGTAGTAGCCAACCGTTATCAAATGACCAAATAATGTCAGGTAAGTTAAAATCACCCATAACAATTATCTGCCCATTAAGTGCAACAGATTCACTGACAAATTTTATGTTATTTATATGCTGTTCATAAACATTAAAGCTAGAGTTAGGCGGAATATAAGATATAAAGATGAAAATATGTTTGGCATTTGAAATTGATACATTTATACAGACTTGTTCGACTAATTTATCAGCACAGGGCAGAGCTACTAAACTGCTATTTAGGCTTGATTTGACTGCTAATAACACTCCTCCACCTCGAGCGCAGCCGCTAGCAATAGGGCACCTATCATGGCGACAGACAGTGTAATGGTTGTCAAAGAACTCAGAGCTGGAAATTTGCTTAATTGGATTGCTTAAATTTTTTCTTTGGATTAAATTTTTATTTAATTGATTATTGTTGTTAGGTTTTTTTGATTTTATTAGTTTATTTTTTTATTATAGATGTTTTTCGTTTATTTACTCTTGAGTTAAGAAATTTCTCTTGTAAAATTTTTAACTTTGCTAGGTTAGTTTTGTTAAATCCTTGTAGTCTTAAAGGATTTTTTTATTGAATGAATTATTAGCTATAAGTTGAAGATTGTTATCTTTTTTTTTGAACTGCGTCAGCCTAAGGTGCTCGTTTATTATTTCTTCTAAGTTATTTTAATTTAAATAAACTAAGTTTGCGAATTTGGGAAAAGAAATTTCGTGAGCGTAATTCATTTTTCAGTTTATGGGGTGAAATAATAATACCATGTCTGGCTAGGTTAGCGCTCAATTGGTGTGGGTGTTGCACTGGTGCACCAGAGGGGACGTGAATGTGGGGCCACTAGGACAGACTCGACAGGTTAGGGATATGGGACGATAACTGACGGACGGACATGTGTCAGGCGCAGGGGACTCCACTCGGTGAGCGGAGTCAAAGTGGAGTCCAAGGTCGTTCATGATCTATGAACGAGAGGGGCGGGATGACTCCACCTGACACAGACAGGCCTCTCTCTTTCAACTCTTTTCATTTCTTACCTATCAATTTAGACTCCACCCAGGCATGAACCTTTTTTTTGTTTTTGTAGCTGTAGGCAAGGCTGGTGAGCAAAAACTCACCCCACCCGACGAGCTAGCGGGATGCCACCATGCCACTTGCCACCGTTGCCTTGCCCCAACAGCCAGCTACATTAGAATGGCGCCCAACGCAATAGCCCAATTTGCAATTTTAAATTTTTTTAAATTTTTTAATTTTTAAGTTTCAATCTTCATTTTTCAATTGTTAATTTTCAAATTTTAACTTGCAATTTATTTATTGTTCTTTTTGTTCGATTTTAATTTCTAATTTTCTATTCTGTTTTAGTTTTCGTTCATTAAACAACTTTTTTTGCCATAGTAAATTTCCTTTCTTTTTGCTTTCCTGTCTTTAAAAGACCTCCTTGCCTTTCCATAACTTTTTTTTGTTTTTCAATAACTGTCCTTTATTTTATAACTTTAGTTTACGCTCTTCTCCTTTACCTTAATTTCGATTTTCGATTTCCTTCTTTGACTGGACTGATGACAATTGTAGGGGCAACATCGCTTGGATCAGTCTGAAGCGATATGTGCCACTACAACAAAAACAAGGGGGGATACTCGTCTTGCCGTAGAAGTTCCTTATGAGAGCTGCAATGTTTGCATAAGTGATATTCTGCGGTAAGACTAGTATGTTGACAAATGGATGTTTTAGCGTGTAGGTGACTGTTTAAGCTACCGTGTACGTGGTCCAGCACTGCGTGCACGTGAGGTTTGCAGTCAGCCTACACGAAGGAGATTTGAGTCAGTGTGGCAACCAAGCTTGAGGCCAGTGTCACTAGGCTTGCAGTGCCACACTGAATAAATGGACAGATTGGGGAGACGTTAGTTGACAAGGACCAAGACTAGTGACAGACGGACCACTTACTCACATTCACTATGACCTTGCCGAGGTGCAACACCAACACACACCAATAATACACACGTATTAGAATCACCGCATAAACTTATTTTAAAATTTCAATTATTATTACCACGTTTATTTTAATCAAGGACTGAAACCGAAACCGAAACCGTAACCGTAACCGATTAAAACCGATTCATTTTTCAAAACCGAAACCGTAACCGTTATTTTGATCTGGAAAAGAACGAAACCGAAACCGTTTCAAAAGCCGGAACCGGTTCCAAACGGTTTTGAAATTTTTTAATGTATCACTTCTTTAAGTGGGCACAAACAGGTACTCTGAAAACTTTCAGGGAGGATTGTCCAGCAAGGTTACAAAATACGCGTTTTAACCTTAGTATAAAAATTCTGAAAGAGGAAATTTGATTATAGTTGAATGAAGCGACCGAAAAAAATTTACGAGATACGAAAACGAAATGTTCAGGCTTGACTCAGAAAGCACCACTCATATTAATGTTTTTGGCGATTTATACATTTCATTTAATATTTTTCTAATAAAAAAGTAGAGTTAATTCTAGGAATTTGTTTTGCAGAAATTTCATCCATGCATAGCGTTAATAATTTATTATTATATTAGAGAAATCCCATCATGGCAGCAGGAAAAAGTTATGAAAATTCAGATCTATTTCGAAGCTACATACGTACTTGACTATTTTAGTAGTAAAATTTATTTTGTTTGTGTTTTTATTTGGTAACCGAAACCGGAACGAAACCGTAACCGAAACCGAAATAAATGTTGAAGAACGAAACCGGAACCGAAACCGAAACACGTTGCAAAACCGAAACCGTAACCCGAACGTTATTTTAATCGGTTTTAGACCTTGATTTTAATTATTATTACCACGTTTATTTCAATTTTTTTTAAAATTTTTATAAATCCTTATATTTCCTTTTTTTTTCTTTTACATATACCTTTTTTTAAAATTTCTTTCGCGCATATAAAATTATTTCTTTGGTTACATAAACTATAAGTGGAAGTTTGTTGAATTTAGAGTCCACCCTTGTGTGATCGAGTTTATAAAGTTTTTGTATATTAATTCCTTTACTTATTTTATTTCTTTTTATTGTCTCTGAGTACTTTGGATTGTTTACTCTAATTTGTATATTCGCGCTTTGAAATAATTTAGCCTGGTGGAATTTAGTTCAATTTCAACATATTTCTATCGGCATCTTTAAATTTTAAAAATCTCATGCATTTTGATTAACCCATTGTGGACTAGGGTTTATTATAGGGTATTACATATACGCATAGTTTTCATAATTTTTTTTTTATTTTAGTTTTACCTCACCATTATTCAACCTTTGGTTTGGTTGAATTTATTTTCTTGCCTTCCCAGATAGGTTGTATAATATCCTCCCTTATTACTTTTTAATTCCCTTTTGGTGTATCACATACGCATATTTTTTTTTGGAATTCGAATTCTTTTAATTTTTATACCTTTTTATTTTGCACAATTACGTACTGAGGAAACTGACACTCAGCGACTTAATCGTTTATCCCGTCTTACCCTTTTTGTACCTGACGGTCGGCACCTTTCCATTAAAAATCAATTTGGATTTTTGGAAATAAACTCTTTTTGGTTGGGAGTTTGGTTGAAAACCCTGTTCCAGTTGTGACCCTTTACTCCACTATCCCGTTTCGAGTCCCACACGCACCGTTTGGCGAGTCGGAACCCCTATTGGCGGAAAGAGTCGTCCTTGTATGGAGAAGGTGGACGAGCAGGACGAAGTTGCTGGTGGATTGGACCTAAACAGGATCGTCACACGGAGCAGGACCAGGGCGCTGCGGGACGAAGTTGTCGGATCGGTTTTTACACAGATCGATACGGGCATACCTCATTCCGATCTTTTGCCAACAGACCTTATTAACAGGTGCGCTTCGCGGGTTTTTAGGTCATCGGGGGAACATATAGTCCAATCAGTCCGTCCGCCTAGTTTTAGGGTAACCGAAACATTTTCGTTTTCTGGGGGTGAAAGTAGCTTTTCGAGGAAGGTCGACGAGCTATTTAATATGTCCGACACCGAGCAGGAGGGAGCAGTTGGTGGAGCAGTTGGCGGAGCAGGAACCGGGGCTATCCCCAAGCGCAAGGAACCAGCAAAGGACCAGGGTGCTGAGGCTGTGGGACAGCGGCAAAGCGGACTAACTTCAACGGCCCTCAACATCAACCAGCTGAGCCATATGATGGCGATGATGGCGCAACAAAATGAGCTGATGGCGCAGTACATGGACGAGGTTCGCAATATCCGCGATAACGTTTCGAACCTCAGCAGCCGAGTCGCTGTGATGGAAACCTCGGCGCACGGGTTAGGAAACCGGCCTGCTCAGTCATCTACTCCGGACAGGAATGGTAGGGATGAAACAGCCCACCAGCGTGTCGATCCAAATGCTACGTTAGGGGGTTCAGGTTCATCGAGAAACACACAGGACCCACCGAAATGGAAGAAGTTGGACCTGGACAAGTGGCATGTGAAGTTTGACGGCACCAGCAAGGGAATTACGGTGGAGAGCTTTCTTTTTAGGATTGAAAAGTTGCGACAGCAACACAATATCTCGCACTTTCAGCTCTTCACCGACTTCCATTGTCTCGTGACGGGCTCTGCCTTGAAGTGGTACTGGCAGGTCTTAGAGGACCACTCGGACGAACCCGATTTTGGGTACCCCGAGCTAAGGGCGGAGCTGCTAGCCCACTTCAAGACAGCGGAGTCCGATTACAAGATAATCCGCGAGATAATGGAGCGCAAACAACAGGCACTGGAAGGGTTCGACGACTTCTACGGTGAGGTCCATAATTTGACTTTCCGGCTCCGGAAAAGCATCCCAGAGAAGGAGCTGGTATGGATAATTAGGGGGAACCTGAAACCCTACTTGGCAAACTTAACGTTTGCGTCGAAAATCGACACGTTGGCTGAGCTGAAGGCCGAGTGTAGGCGAGCGGAGCGTCTCATGAAAGAGAACAAGAGTAGGGCCAAAGCGGTTAGCGAGTTAGGTTATCCCGAATCGACACCTGGGAATGAGGAAGTAAACCAGACTCCCGTAGCCGCGATCACTAGCAACAATTTCCCGCGTAAAGCGCCGTTCCAGCAGCAAACGCCTGCAACGCAAGGATCTTCGGCCCAGCCGAATCCATCTTTTGGTCCCAATCCCACCACCAATTCGTTCTGTGCGTCTCCTTACCATTTAATGTTGTGTTATGCATGTGGAATGCCTGTCGATTATTTTGTCAAAAATCCGTCCGAGTTGAAAAAAGAGAATCACTGTAAGTCTGATCTGTTTTGCGTGTGGTAAAGATACGTCTTTTTGTGTTTTTAAACCTGGGAAGGGAAACTCCCAGCTGGCGGAGATTACCGGGGGCTCTCGCCAGGCGGAAGACTACCCGGACTCCAACCAAACGTCACAATTTTAAAAAGAGAAAGCGGTGTGAAAGACAGGAAGATTGCAGTAGAAGGGAAGAAAGTCAAGCCAAAAAGTCTACACCAGAGGAAAATAGACTATGAGGAAGCTAGGCATCGTATTTTTTTTTTAAGAAATTTCAACAAAGAAGAGGAGTTACGATAAAATTAAGAAGATTCCTGAGAAGCGGAAAATGATGAAAAGAATTCACCATAAAATTGTGTCTACAATCGTAACCCTCTAGGGAGATAACCGCTTCTTTGCGAAAACTAAGATTGGAGGCAAGGATGTCCTAGCTTTGTTAGATTCGGGGGCCGGCGCGAATTGTCTGGGTAAAGAGTATGAGAAATTGATAGAGGGCAGAGAGGATAGCATCATTAAGGTGGCTAACCAAAATATTCGCACGGCAAACGGCGGTGAAACGCCAGTGGTAGGTGCTATCTCTCTGTCTGTCTTGTGGGAAGGAGAAGTCAAAGACCTAGAGTTTTTAATCGTGCCAGGCCTCCAACAAGAAGTGTATTTAGGGGTAGACTTTTGGCAGGCTTTCGACCTGGATGTTGTTAGTCGAGGAACGATGGTGCGTTCTACCCACACTGCCGTTGCAGAATTGGTACCCGCTGAGGGCGATTTATCGTTCGATGCCGTGCAACATGTCCTGACCAAAGAGCAATGTGTTGCCTTAGAAAGGGTCAAGGCGCAGTACCCATCTTTTGCTGTCTTGGGGTTAGGGAAAACCAATGTGGAGGAACACGTGGTTGAGGTCTCGGATGAGAATCTCCCAGTGAAACAGAGACACTATCCGATATCACCAGCGATCCAAAAACTCGTTTTTGCAGAACTAGACCGCATGCTGCGTCTAGGGGTGATTGAGGAGAGCAATAGTAGTTGGAGCTCTCCCGTATCGCTGGTGATAAAAGGTGAAAAGAAGCGTCTCTGTCTCGATGCGAGGAAAGTGAATGAGCGGACTGTTAAGGACGCCTATCCACTTCCGAACATCGATGGGATTCTCAGCCGACTCCAAAACACGAGGTTCATTTCGGCCATCGACCTAAAAGATGCCTTTTGGCAAATTCCATTAGAAAAGAAGTCCCGAGAGAAAACCGCATTTACAGTGCCAGGGCGTCCCCTGTACCATTACACAGTCATGCCATTTGGACTGTGTAATGCAGCACAAAGAATGTGTAGACTCATGGACAAGGTTATACCCGCTTCTTTACGTGATAGTGTTTTTGTGTATTTAGATGACTTGTTAGTTTGTTCTGTAGATTTTCCGTCTCATTTAGTGTTGTTGGAAAAGGTCGCTAAGTGTTTGCGTGAAGCTAACCTTACTATAAATGTCGAGAAAAGCAAGTTTTGTTTCAAGGAAGTTAGGTACTTAGGTTATGTAGTGGGCGACGGATGTATTCGAACCGATGCGAACAAGGTTGCGGCTGTGAGGGATTTCCCCGAGCCAAAACAGCTCAGACGGTTCCTAGGGATGTCAGGCTGGTACGGACGTTTTATCCAAGACTACGCAACCATTGCAGCACCGCTGCACGACTGTCTCACAAAAGAAAAAATCAAAAAGTTTACTATGACAGACGAAGCAAGGAGTTCGTTTGAACGACTAAAGGAGAGTTTGATTTCCGCTCCCGTACTGGTACATCCTGACTTTGACAGACGATTTTACATCCAGTGCGATGCTTCAACCGACGGAGTGGGCGGGGTACTCTTTCAGCTAGACGATGAGAACAACGAAAGACCAATAGCTTACATTTCCGCCAAACTAAATAAGGCGCAGCGTAACTACAGCATCACCGAGCTGGAGTGCTACGCTGCGGTGATAAGTGTTAAAAGATTTAGGCCGTACGTTGAAGGTTTACCCTTTACGATCATCACTGATCACGCGAGTCTCAAATGGTTGATGAACCAGAAAGACCTCTCTGGGAGACTCGCGCGGTGGAGCTTAAAACTTCAGGCGTACGACTTTGACAGAAAAGGAGCACTCAATGTAGTACCCGATACGCTGTCGCGAGCGCATATGGAGGAAATGCAGCTATCAGACAGACTAATGGACATTGACTTAGAATCGAACTACTTTAAAACTGAAGAGTATGACGAACTTCGGAAAACGGTGACTGAAAACCAAGAAAAACTACCAGAACTGTGCGTGTCGGACGGTTACGTATATAAACGGACGCAGTTTGACAGGGGGGACGAGCTTCAGCAGGACCAAGCCTGGAAACTCTGGGTACCGACAGAGTTGCGAGCAGGGTTGGTGGAATCCTCCCACAGCTCACCTTCGGCCGGCCACGGGGGCATCCATAAAACCTTAGCCCGAATACGCGAAAAATACTATTGGCCTGGTATGGTAACCGACGTCCAAAACTTCCTAAAAGAGTGTGAAGTATGTAAAGGAAACAAAACCCAAAATATATTTAACAAACCGCCCATGGGAAAGCAACACGTAACCGAAAGACCTTTCCAACGTTTGTTTATTGACTTTATGGGTCCATATCCACGTACTAGTGATGGTAATGTGTATGTGTTTGTGTGTCTTGATCATTTTTCCAAGTTTGTGTTTTTAAAACCTATGCGTAAAGCCACGTCCTTAGATGTAATTAAATTTTTAGAAAAAGAGGTTTTTCACATCTTTGGGGTCCCGGAATATGTGCATTCCGATAACGGGAAACAATTTGTCTCCGACATGTTCTCAAAATTCCTAGAAAGGTATGGAGTTAAACATATAAGAACAGCTTTTTATTCCCCGCAAGGAAATGCGGCGGAAAGAGTTAACCGCTCAGTGCTGCAAATAGTGAGGTCCTTCATTAAGGACAACCAAAAGAACTGGGATAGGTGTATCAGCGTTGCGGCTTTTGCCCTTCGCAGCGCGATACATACTTCGATTAACTGCTCCCCATACTATGCCACGTTTGGCATGCCCATGATGCAACATGGGGCATCATACAAAATTTGCCGCAAATTGGGGGCAGTTAAAGATACAGATTTCGAGATAGAGGCTAGAACTGATAGGTTACAGAGTATTAGAGATTCTATAATGAAGGAACTCAAACTAGCACATGAGCGGAGCAAAAAATTTTACAATACTAGGAGCAAAGATGTGAAATTCCAAACCGGACAAGTGGTATACCGCCGAAATTTCAAGCAGAGTTCGAAGATTGAAAACTACAATGCTAAACTTGCCCCAAAGCAAGTTAAGTGTGTAGTCCTGAAAGCGATTGGAAACTCAATGTACGAACTCGGCGATATGAAGGGAAAGAAAATAGGCGTATACCATGCTAAAGATATTTTTGTTGCATAAATCTATGTTGCATGTTAGTTTTAATTGTTGCATGTAGCGTATGTAGAGGTGTTGCATGTTTTATGTCGTGAAGGCTTGACTTGACGGGACATACCCATGTTGACATTTATTTAAACCTTTTTTTTTTTCTCCGTAATTATATTTGTATTTATTTATTTTTGTTATTTATTAATTAAATTTTTTGTGATTATTTATTTATTTATTTGCCCATTTATTGACTAATCTATTTAATTTTTTTATTATTGACACCCTTTTTATTAACCGGCAAAACTGTGATATAGATATAGATACTCACCTGTGATTTAAGCTTAGATACTTACCTGTGATATAGTTTTAAGTTAACCTGCATGCAATTCTACTTAGTCTTTTAGATATAGGGTAAACTGTGATATAGGTTCCTAGTAGAAATAATTCTGAGTGCTGCCCATAAAAGAAATACGCGTTACCTTGAAATAAATAGAGAATAAGCAAGGGGATAGCCCGGCTTTAGGTCGTGGGTCGAAGCCACACGTTGGGTACACCAAAACCCAAAATAAGACAGGCTGCGCTCTGAATCTTTTTACGGACACGCTCCATGTTGCATGCAACATCGGCGGCATCCGAGCCTGTAGCGGCAGCCTGTGGGTTAATGCCACATTGTTGAAGTCCGAACACCGCTGTATCTGTGTGGTTAACAGCAACGGAGTTTCCCGTGTATGTGTTTGTGATGTGACGAAAGTCAAATACATGTATTTAGATAGGTGAATGTGGATCTGTTAGTGTAGGTGAAAGTTATGTCGTGAAAGTATATCTGTCGTGTCCCGCCTAATCAGGATAGATGTATGAGTGTCCTCGGTGGTTGAGTGAAATTGTCAAAACGGAACATCTTTTCGCTTGTGGGGTACGATCGCCAAACGAAGCTAGGCAAAGATTCAAATGTAAAGTTGAGCCAAGCCTGTGCGGATCCCGTGTAAACGGTCGTGGAAAAAGTTGTGAAAGTTTTTTTACATCCAATTTTTGTGGTGCACCGTAGTAACGGTTGAAAAAAACAAGGAAGACAGATCTTTGAAGGTGCCGGTACACCAATAGTCGGAGTACTGTACCTAGACCAGCTAAAATTTAGGTGAGTGTTGTGAGGCAAAACTAAAAAAATAGAATTTTCCTGCTATTTGTGGTTGCTAGGTCCTAAGTAGTTTTTTTCCTTTCCTTTAGGATAAATCTATTCAGGCCAGGGAATTGTTCCTCGATTGGCCCAGCACATAAATAATCATCGTACCATACCACATTGAAAGGTTTTGGAAAAAGGGAAACATATTGTCGGCGCTGGGCTCCGCGTCCAAAGGCAACGTACTGCCTCTAAACGCTCCTGCCGCAACAACCACCACATGCCACCATAAAACTAGCCTTCAACCAGAAGGGGTAGAACGAAGAAGAAAACGAGGAGAGAGGAAGGAGGAAGGAGACGAATCGCCGCTGCCGCGTCACATTTTGAGTTTCTTATTCTTAAATCTTTTATTAAAATAATTTCTTTTCGCCTTCATTAGTTCAATATTCAACTTTCGTCACTTTCCATGTTTTAATTTCCAAAATTTTTTTTTAAGGTAAATTACGTTTGTACCAGTTTACTTTTTTTTCTACTGAGCCACATCAAGATTAGTTTGTTTTTGCCTTGTATACAAAATAGCCACTACTATAGTTTCTATATTTTTGTCAAAGTTATATTAATTAAGTTTAGTTGCTTTTCGTTGGAACACCTGTCAAAATCATACTCCCTCTCATAGCCGCATAGAATTTTAGTTCAAGTAAATCGTAATATTAATTTAATTTTTAAGTCATTGCCCTTTTGTTAAATAGTTTCCCTCTTTCGGTAATCAGCTTCTTTACTTAGTTATTTATCTTTAATCCATCATAGTTTGCAAATTCTTTACATTCTCGTTTGGTCAATTTTGATAATTCTGTTAAACCCGAATTTCAGCCCTTCGGCGAAACCCAAAATTTTTTTTGGTAATAGTTTTTTTGTCTCTAAAAACTCCTCTGCTTGCTTTCGAACCATTAATTCAAATTTCCGCTTTTTTTTAGCTTCCATAGCCCAAAGTAAAAGAATTGGTGTCATTTTCAATTTGGTTTTACCTTCCCATATCCATAATTCGATAGATTTTCATTTTTGTGTCGCTTTGAACATTAAGCTTTTTTGGGTTTTTTTTTTTTGCTTTATCCCTGTTTAGCCTTTTGATCGCCCCCTTATCCAGTTTTCGCACCTCCCCTTTTCGTTGGTGAAATACTAGTTTCGTTGTTTTCCTTCTTCACCTTTCCCGTAACCACACCCCCCACTCTCTCCTTCTGCCTTGCCTTTCCTTTCCCACAAGCAAAAGGCTTAATAGATATCATTTCAATTAAATTTTTCTCGGTTGTTGTTACATTGGTTTGATTTGGGAATATTAGTTGCACTCATATTAATTTTTGATCACTATATTTTTTTCTTTCTCACCTTTAATTTCCCTTCTGTTACCCGCGAATCATCAAAAACTATTATTGAGAATTGTCACGTTTATTTTGCTTTGATTCGGACGACAGCCGCGCGTCCGAATAACTTCCAATATAGTTTTGGTTACCTCTCCTACCTACTAGTGAGTAGTTGAAGCTTTCCAACATAGGAAAATTTATATACATATGTATGTGTTAGGTTATATTTTTTGCAGCAACCCTCTCTCCGCGACGCAGGCGCCTATGTCAACGGATAGATCGGTAAGTGCTAATTCTTAAGGTATATTTACCAAAATTAAATTTACACTTGTCATACGTATATATACATATATGCTAATATTGGAAGCTAGGTGGGTAGAGAAGTTACCGGCGCACAGGGTCGTCCGAAAGGCCACAGTAATTATTATTTTAATTCCCAGAAGATATTTTCTTTTTATTGTTTTCATATCTTTGCTTATAAATTTTTTGGCACTGCTGAATTTTAATGTAATTACATTTCTGTTATACAGTTGGATGTGACTGTTTATCTTTTTCATATTTTTTTTTACGCGGATATTTTTTTTACATTCTTTTATTTAATTTTTTCTTGGTTTTTATTAAGCTAAGTTACATTAATTGGATTGCTTAAATTTTTTCTTTGGATTAAATTTTTATTTAATTGATTATTGTTGTTAGGTTTTTTTGATTTTATTAGTTTATTTTTTTATTATAGATGTTTTTCGTTTATTTACTCTTGAGTTAAGAAATTTCTCTTGTAAAATTTTTAACTTTGCTAGGTTAGTTTTGTTAAATCTTTGTAGTCTTAAAGGATTTTTTTTTATTGAATGAATTATTAGCTATAAGTTGAAGATTGTTATCTTTTTTTTTTAACTGCGTCAGCCTAAGGTGCTCGTTTATTATTTCTTCTAAGTTATTTTAATTTAAATAAACTAAGTTTGTGAATTTGGGAAAAGAAATTTCGTCAGCGTAATTCATTTTTCAGTTTATGGGGTGAAATAATAATACCATGTCAGGCTAGGTTAGCGCTCAATTGGTGTGGGTGTTGCACTGGTGCACCGGAGGGGACGTGAATGTGGGGCCACTAGGACAGACTCGACAGGTTAGGGATATGGGACGATAACTGACGGACGGACATGTGTCAGGCGCAGGGGACTCCACTCGGTGAGCGGAGTCAAAGTGGAGTCCAAGGTCGTTCATGATCTATGAACGAGAGGGGCGGGATGACTCCACCTGACACGGACAGGCCTCTCTCTTTCAACTCTTTTCATTTCTTACCTATCAATTTAGATTCCACCCAGGCATGAACCTTTTTTTTTGTTTTTGTAGCTGTAGGCAAGGCTGGTGAGCAAAAACTCACCCCAACCGACGAGCTAGCGGGATGCCACCATGCCACTTGCCACCGTTGCCTTGCCCCAACAGCCAGCTACATTAGAAGTTATGTGCATGCAATTTTGTACACAGGTTTCTTTCTGGCCAAGGTAGGTTGCTATAGAAAATGGGCGAAATCGAATGATAAACACAATCACAAAATCACACAAATTGACATATCTCGGCAGCTGAAATGGCTAAAATTATATAATTTTATAGGTGAATCCCCCTGGTCATACTCTTATGATTTTTGCATAAATTTTTTATAGTGGGCGTGGCACCGACAACTTTTAAGGGAGGCATTTTTGAAAATTTGACTGGTCGTAACTCTTAAACTGATAACGATAGAATGATGGAATTTGGCAAAAAGCATACTAGTATCGGTGGGAGTATACCTGATGAAACTGGATAAAATCACCCTCCAACCACGCCCACTTTCGATATCGAAAATTTCTAAAATCACCTAAATTGACATAATTCGGTAAGGGAAATGGGTAAAATGATAAAATTTTACAGGTGAATCACCCTGGGCATTATACAATGATTTTTTGACAATATTTTTTAAGTGGGGGTAGCCCCGCCCACTTTAAAGGGATGTATTTTTGAAAATTCTACTGGTCGTAACTTTTAAACTGATTAGGAAAGAACGATGAAATTTGGCACAAAGCATACTAGTATCGTTGGGAGTTTACGATATCGAAAATTTCTAAAATCACCTAAATTGACATAATTCGGTAACGGAAATGGGTAAAATGATAAAATTTTACAGGTGAATCACCCTGGGCGTTATACAATGAGTTTTTGAAAAAAAAATTTAAAGTGGGCGTAGCCCCCCCCCACTTTTAAGGGAGGCTTTTTTTTTTTTTTGTAATCGTAATCAATTAGTAATTGCCTTTTCTTGAAAGCAATTAAAATAATCATTAACAATTAAAAAAACCTTCTAATCAGTCAATTACTAATTACTAATGAAAATTAACAGCTCAGATTACAATTGATATTCAGAAAATTACAATTGAAATTCTGAAAACCAACTTTCTCAATATCAATTGTAATTTTTTCAAAATTTGCATTTCATCTGAGCTTAGACGTTCGTACATGTTATAAATCTATTTTCAATTTCATTTTTACAGATAAAGCTCAAGGAGATAAAATACTTGAAGCGCCAAATCCTGAATCGGATTATTTTTTAAACGAGAGAACAAATTTGAAAAAGAGTCCTTATCCTCTCTTGGCGCGTGAGTATCAGTTCATAGGCCATTACTGAATTAAATGAAAATAATGCTTATCTGTTTTATATTTTTTAAGGAAAAAGGAAAATGCCTTCAGAAGGAAAGGAGCCAGTAGCAGAAAAATTTAGGGCACTTGCCTCTGCAAAAATGGAACTAGTGCCGGCTCAACGGGAGCTTTTAAGAGTTCAGTTAATAGAAGAAGAGAAAATAGAACATAGCCGTCTCTTGAGACAAATCGGGGTGGTAGACGCTAGAAAACGATATGAGCACAACGAGCTTGTAAGGAAGCTTCAAATGGAAAAATATCTAAAATGAATGGTTATCTGTTTTATATTTTTTAAGGAAAAAGGAAAATGCCTTCAGAAGGAAAGGAGCCAGTAGCAGAAAAATTTAGGGCACTTGCCTCTGAAAAAATGGAACTAGTGCCGGCTCAACGGGAGCTTTTAAGAGTTCAGTTAATAGAAGAAGAAGAGAAATTGGAACATAGCCGTCTCTTGAGACAAATGGAGGTGGTAGACGCTAGAAAACGATATGAGCACAACGAGCTTGTAAGGAAGCTTCAAATGGAAAATATCTAAAATGAATATCTGCAATGAATACTGCAAATACAGTGCCTTACATAAATATTAGAACACCTTATATTTGCAGTTTTCACCAATTCCTTCTGCAATAAAATAATTTTGAACAATTCTGTCAAATTTGCAAATTTTGAACTTTTTTTCTGAATTTTAAGATTTTTTTTAGTATATATTTTAAAGTTTTTGAAGTAAATCTTAATATGTTCATAAGGGGTATTCTCTCTAAGTTGTTTTCATAAATTTTTTTTTTAGAATATATTTTATAGTTTTTGAAGTAAATCTTAATATGTTCATAAGGGGTATTCTCTCTAAGTTGTTTTCATAAATTTTTTTTTTAGAATATATTTTATAGTTTTTGAAGTAAATCTTAATATGTTCATAAGGGGTATTCTCTCTAAATAGTTTTCATAAATAACACAAACAAATAACACACTAATGTCAAAATTACAAAATATTGTTTCGAAATTTTTTCTGTAATATGGTTTCTGTTACAGAATTTGCCATATTTCAAATGAAAATATTAAGCATAGCTTAAGCATAGAAATATACTTATTGTAAGCGACTAGTCATAATAGATTAAAATATCTTGAAAATGTTCAATATGAATTGTTATATGAATTTTTATTTACGAAATTTTATTTATAAGTTTTCTGTATAGTACAAACTTATCTTAAACAAATAAGGAAGTCTAAGTTCGGGTGAACCGAACATTAACGGGATAACAATGATATAGGCCCTAGGAGGATTTACATAAAGTTTTTACTATCTTTCCGAATTATGTCAATTTATGGGATTTTCGAAAATTTCCATATCGAAAGTGGGCGTGGTCCAATTACATCAGGTATGCTCCCTATTATGCTAGTATACCTTGTACCAATTTAATCGCTCTACCGTAATCAGTTTAAAAGTTATGACCCGTGAAATTTTCAAATATGCCTCCCTGAAAAGTGGGCGATGCCGCGCCGTTTTTCATTATTTTTGATTTTTGCTTGGCCATCTTAAAACGTTGCACAGCCTTGTGCATGCGTACGGCTTTTTCTTCAGCTTCTGTGGTGGTTGGTGAAAGCAATTCCAAAAATGTTTCAACAATTCTGACAAAGACAAATACAAATTTCGCAAATCTCTTTCAAAGTCGGGTGGCACGAGTTCAGCTTCTGTGGTGGTTGGTGAAAGCAATTCCAAAAATATTTCAACAATTCTGACAAAGACAAATACAAATTTCGCAAATCTCTTTCAAAGTCGGGTGGCACGAGTTCTAGAAAAAGTAAACAAGAAATACTACAAACATTAAAACTGGAACTTAGGCCACGACAAAAAACGTTTACTTACATCCCATGGAAGTCACGCATGAACAGGACTCAACTCGCCAAGTGCATTTACCGCTGCTGTTGGACTAACCAAAACCTTTTGCGGTGTACGTAGTATCCAAGTTTCGGTGACACGCATTCAATTAAACTGAACCTCTTCCATGCGTCGTGGATCCTCTTGCATATCTTGACTACTTATGGGCATGGGACCATGTAAATAACGTTCCTCTTTTGTTAGTGATAACTTCTTCGCTATTTTTCTATTAATGGACCACCAAGATCCTCGTAGTGTATTTTTTCAATGATTCTTTGCTGCTTGGTAGGCGTTTCTACACTTCCATTCGAGTTGGCTGTGCTGCTGCTTGCATTTGATTTGCCTTTGCCTTCATTAGCTTTAGCATCTTTGGAATGCTTTAATTTTTCTGTGCAACCAATCATTGCCTGATTTTCCGCAGCGCCTTTGCCATCTTTCATATTTGCTGCTGCTCAATTGGCAGTCGACGTTGAGCTGCCTGCAACATCGGCACAAGTCTTTAGCACAATTATTGAATGTTGGTTAAATGTTTGATCATATTTTAATGTACAATATTGCCACTATTTGCTACATTACGATTGCCTCATACACTACCAAAATCCCCTTCGAGTGGCACATCCTCGAAGCGCTTGAGATCGAGCAAACGATCGCCGGCACCTTGTTCAACAGCAGCTTTTAATGCTTGGCCGTCAATTTTCACGATGAAAATAATGTGACTGCAAGAACCTTGTCCAGAATTCAGATTCTGACATTTTTCCAGGCACCACGTGTTCTTGATGATTTCGTTTCACAGCCGGGCAGGTTTTAAAAATGCATAATATGTCAGGAGTTAAATTGTATTTTAAGCCATTACAGCCATCCGTTTGCGGTTTTATATCAGCAAGAAAAGCGTCAGAAACACCTATGTTAAATATGGGAATATGAAATGAACTTTAGCTCCTCAGGTTATAATCCAACAAGTACGA
This sequence comes from Campiglossa producta, assembly GCA_964058755.1. Taxonomy (NCBI): domain Eukaryota; kingdom Metazoa; phylum Arthropoda; class Insecta; order Diptera; family Tephritidae; genus Campiglossa; species Campiglossa producta. The sequence continues at coordinate 44,204,227 of CAXKVI010000006.1, read as the reverse complement.
TCAGTTTCAATTATATTATCAATTCAACTTATTAAGGTTTCATTCAATTAACTAATCTCTTTTAAATAATTATTTTTTCAAAGTACGATCAGTTCAAACAGTAAGTTTTTCATTCAAGTTAATAAAACGACACCAAGTAAATTTTGGTTAAGTAATTTTCACATGGTTGTGGAGACGAATTCACAATTTTTCATTTTTCCTTATAAGTTCCGTTATTTGTTTATTTGTATAAAACAGTTATACATTATCGACAATGTACATAATTAATACAGTTTCACTTTTATATATTCCATTCAAAGTAATTAACGATATTTTGTTTAGCACGATATAGTTTTTCTTTAATTTACTTGTTTTTTGTTGAGTAGCAAGAATTATCATCACGGACTGGTTTCTATACCCAACCAAAAGTTGCCCATTTCTAAAATTTGGTTGGGATGTGAGATAAATTTTGCTAACTCGACTCGACGACGTTTAAAAACGAAGTGATTAATTTAATCTAAAAATAAAATTTAGTGCAGCAAGATTCGCGCTTACCTAGTGAAATTTCCTTCATTATTACATCATCAAATCACGTCTGGTTTTCTCATTCGCACTTATTGTCTTATTCACACAACTCTGAAAAATTTCCCAAAATAATGCGTTGGTATTAGTGTTCTAATCGATAAACTAGAGATGGTGTTGGAATTCGATAAAAAAAAACTCGATTGCTGGGTAGCCGTGGTTGGCAGGGCAGGAATGAGTATCACATGTTGTGTCAAATGTTCTTGTAGGGCCACTTGCGAGGGCTTTGTGTCACTTTTCGTTCGCACACATTTCACAATATGAGATGGTAAAATAAGCATTTCAAAGCATATTTATCACTTTCACTTACATCCTAATTCTCTTTGGCGAACGATAGGCTAAACAAACGATAGCAGCCCGGCCGATATCAAGGTAACACCAAAGAAGGTAACGTCAAAGAATTTGTTGACATCGTATTACGTAATATGAAAGGGAGAAACATAAACAAAAGACGAAAAATTAGTTGCTGTACTAAAAACAAAAAAGTTAAAAATGGGGGATTTTTATGTCTGAAAAATACCCAAAATCATGAAAACTCGTTTACTTTACTCAAAATACATTAAGAATCATATCATGTGACTAGATTTTGTTATTTTATTAATTTTTTATGCATTTACAAAATTAAAATATGCTGTGCCATAAAATTATGAGCATTTGTACTATTTAAATATAAAAATAAGTTATTTTCATTAATCTGGAGTATTTATTTACATAGGGGCAGTGAAATAAAGCCCCGGGAAATAACGCACCCGGAACATGGGATTTGCGTAGCCCAGGTTTATTTTTTTGAAGAGCGACCGAAGGCTGCCTAGAGTGTAATGGGGTATGGCTGCTGTGCGACCTTGCCCAATCCCGACTCTTGCGTCCTCGTTCGTACACTCTGGGCAACGTGAGCTATCTAGGCTCGCGGCAGAAAGAGAGGGAGCCCCGGTCACTCTGACATACTTGGTTTAAGGGCTCACCGAGGTCTTTTGCGCAGCGTCTGTTCACCATGAGGTGCGGCTGCAAGCGGGCGTCAGTCTTGAAGCAAGCGGCTCGCTATATAAATGTGTAAATATTTCCCAAAAACCCGAAAACGGGTTGTGCGCTGGGCTTGGGACCCGCCACGTAAAAAACTTAATTCCAATGAAAACTAATGTACCAAAGCCTCGGATGAGAACCCCCTTTAATGTTGACGACCCGGCAAAACGAATAAGGAATAATGATTTGGATATTAGGGCATGTACCGGGAATGTCCGGACCCTTTTAAGGGACGGTACCGCTGCCCGACTGGTTGATGTCCTCGTAGGCACAAAGGCCGACATCACCGCCCTACAGGAAATGCGATCTTCATCAAGGCGAGGTTTTTCAACATAACATTTATCTGCGCCTATGCGCCGACTGAGGAGACGGACGACGCAGAGAAGGACTCCTTCTACGATAAACTTGAACAGACTTATGATCGCTGCCCCCAGCATGATATCAAAATCGTGCTCGGCGACTTTAATGCCAAGGTGGGCAAGGAAGGAGTCTTTGGTCCTACAGTTGGAAAATTCAGTCTCCACGATATAACATCCCCCAAAGGCACTAGGTTCATTGACTTCGCCGCTGCTCGCTATATGGTCATCAGTAGTACCAGGTTCCAGCATATGCGAATACACCAAGCCACATGGCTGTCCCCTGATCAAAGAACTAGAAACCAGATTGATCATGTCATGATCGACGGCAGACACAGCTCCACCGTTCTGGACGTGCGTACCCTACGTGGTCCCAATATCGACTCGGACCATTATCTTCTTGCAGCCAAGATACGCACACGCCTCTGTGCAGCGAAGAAAGTGCGCACAGTAACGGAAGGAAAGTTTGACGTCGAGAAGCTGCGCATGACAGAGACAGCTGATAATTTCTCCACTCGACTCTCACACCTGCTATCAGAGGGCAATCCTCGACCTAACGATGTAACCGATCAATGGAAGCATATCTCTCACTCATTGCGTACCGCCGCTGAGGCCACTATAGGGTTTCAGCGAGCCCGCAAGAACAACTGGTACGATGAGGAATGTAGCACTGCCTCGGACAAAAAGGACGCTGCATACAGGGAGACGTTGCGATCGGGCGCAACCCGCAGTTTATGGCAACGCTATAGTGAGGCGAGGAAGGAAAAGAGGCGCACTTTCAGAAAAAAGAAACGTGAAGCCGAAAGGCGTGTGTGAGGAGCTTGAGATGCTGGCTGACAGGAATGATGCCCGAAAATTCTAAGAAAAGACTCGGCGGATGACGGAAGGTTTAAAGACCGGGGCAAGTTCCTGTAAGGACAATAACGGCGAGCTGGTAACCGACGTACAGAATGTACTTAAATTATGGAGGGAGCACTTCTCCTCACTGCTAAATTGCGAGGGAGACGTCGAACCCGATACCCCAATCCCTGACGATGGAAAAGTCGTCCCACCACCTGACTATGATGAAGTGAGGATAGCTATATCCCGGCTCAAAAACAACAAATCGCCTGGGAAAGACGGACTACCCGCCGAGCTGTTCAAACACGGAGGCGAAGAGCTGGTAAAAAGCATGCATCAGCTCTTATGCAGAATATGGTCAGATGAGTGCATGCCTCCAGACTGGAATTTAAGTGTGCTCTGCCCAATCCACAAGAAAGGCGATCCCGCTAACCCCACCAACTACCGCGGAATCAGTCTTCTTAATATCGCATATAAGGTTCTTTCCAGCGTATTGTGTGAAAGACTGAAGCCCATCGTAGACAAACTGATTGGACCTTATCAGTGTGGCTTTAGACCTGGTAAGTCTACTGTCGTCAGATTTTCACGATACGCCAAATCCTGGAGAAGACCCATGATAAAAGAATCGACACTCACTATCTCTTTGTCGATTTTAAAGCCGCTTTTGACAGCGCAAAAAGGAGTTGCCTGTATGCCGCCATGTATGAATTTAACTTCCCTGCAAAGCTTATACGGCTTTGCCAAATTACGTTGAGCAAAACCAACAGCTCAGTCAGAATCGGGAAGGACCTCTCTGAGCCATTTGAAACCAAACGAGGCTTCAGACAGGGCGACTCTCTTTCGTGCGATTTCTTTAACCTGATGCTGGAGAAGATAATTCGAGCAGCAGAGCTAAACCGCAATGGCACAATCTTTTACAAGCCGCTGGCGTATGCCGATGTTCTTGATATCATAGGCCTTAACAGCCGCGCCGTAAGCGCTGCTTTCTCTGGGTTGGATAAGGAAGCGAAAAAAGTGGGTCTTGCGGTGAACGAGGACAAGACGAAGTATCTGCTGTCATCAAAGGATGAATCGGCGCACCTGCGCCTTGGCAGCCAAGTCACCGTTGATAGCTACAAGTTTGAAACGGTGAGAGACTTCGTATATTTGGGAACCAGCATTTACACCGAAAATAATATCAGTCTAGAAATCCAACGGAGAATTACCCTTGCCAACAAGTGTTACTTTGGACTAAGTAGGCAATTGAGAAGTAAAGTCCTCTCTCGACAAACAAAGATCTCGCTCTATAAGTGTCTCATCATACCAGTCCTGATGTACGGCTCGCAATCATGGACAGTGTCAAGAGAAGATGAGATGGCCCTTGGAGTATTTGAGAGAAAAGTTCTCCGGAAGATTTATGGTCCTTCCCGTGATGCCAACGGCGAGTATCGAAGGAAATTTAACGATGAGCTGTACGAGCTTTACGCAGATCTGACCATAGTTCAGAGGATTAAAGCCCAAAGGCTCCGCTGGCTGGGTCATGTTATGCAAATGGACAAAGGAGCACCAGCTCAGAAAGTTTTCCTATCGACACCCGAATTCGGCAGCAGAGGAAGGGGGAGACCTCGACTGAGATGGAAACAACAGGTGGAGGATGACTTGAACTCCCTTGGGGTTTCCAATTGGCGTCAGTTATCGCTAAAAAGGAATGACTGGCGTGTTTGATACGAAACGGCCAAAATCGCCTAGGCGGTTAAGCGTCATTATGACGCAAGCCAATATTAGATTAGACCGAAGGCTGCCTACCCTGAAGGTGTACTACTCAGAAGGACTTCGCCGTGGCGGTAGTTTTGGCGCATACCCGGACTTGGCATGGCGTAGCCCAGTTCAATTTTATATAAGCGCGGCCGAAGGCCGCTTAGGCTGAAAGGTGTACTACGCAGAAGGACTTCATCGTGGCTTGACATATCTGCGAAGGAAGGCAAGATTACACTAAGCCGTTGGAAGTATGTAGCATATATGATTGACGAAGGTAAACTTAGAGTCAAAAACAATACCTAAGTTTACAATTTCATTGACTGAGGTCAGTTGATCACCAGAAATTTCATAGGAAGATGTGTGAGGGTTAGACGACTTTGTAAATGTCATATGGAAGCACTTCTTAATGTTTAGGTGAAGATTATTTGCGAGGCACCAGGCCACCAGGTTATTTAAGTCAAGTTGAAGAAGCGCTGTGTCCGACGGGGCAGTTACCTTACGAAAGAGTTTGAGGTCATCAGCATAGAGAAGAAAGTTAGAATATTTAAAGCAGGAGCCATTGTCATTGATAAACAAGATGAAAAAAAGGGGGCCCAGAATGCTACCCTGAGGAACTCCGGAAGACGCGGTGAACGAATGGGACGAACAGCCTTCAATTTCAACACACATGGTCCTATTCGACAGGTAAGATTTCAGCCAGCATGAAAAACCGGAATGGAACCCCATATGCTCAAGTTTCTCCAACAAAATCTTGTGAGAAACTTTGTCGAAAGCTTTAGAAAAATCTGTATAAATAGCGCCAACCTGAGCTCCATCCTTAAAAGCAGAGATACAAAAATTTGAGAAGTGAGCCAAGTTAGTAACGGTAGAGCGCCCAGTAACAAACCCATGCTGGTGCGGGTCCACAATACTCTTGGTCACGAAAAATAACTTATCCTTAATTATCTTTTCAAAGAGTTTAGAACATGCAGACAATTTAGCTATTGGCCTGTAGTTAGCAACATCATTTTTGTTCCCCGACTTAAAAATCGGAGTAATCGATGACTTCTTCCACTTGTCAATAAATATACCAGAGGATAATGACAAATTTTAGACGTGGCATAGGGGTGCAGATAGCGAGACGCTACAGTGCTTCAGAACGAAGCCACAGAGCCCATCGCTGTCACATTTTACCGAAGGCTTTAAAGTGTACATAGCTTCCCTCACATCGTCGCCAGTTATAGTTAATGACCCAAAATCCAAGCCCTTAAAAACGGACGGATTCAAATAATTGGCACTTTGACCAGGAGTGCCTTCATCAAAGTTAGACTTAAAAAAATCTGCGAAAAGTTGAACCGTGTCATTAGGGGAGTTAGAGCATTGATCATTCCACTTCATACAGATCGGTATGTTGGAAGAGCCACGCTTAGAGCGTACATAATTACAAAAAGCTTTTGGATTATCTTTAAGCTCGCTTTCTAGTCTTCCAAGGTACCGATTGTAGAGGAATTTTTCGAGATCGTTGAATTGTTTTACACTGTGCAAGTATTGATCCCTGAGAAGAGTGTTCGAAGTATCTGACTTATATAGCTTATTAAGCTTGTTGCGCTTATTTTTGAGCCTTTTAAGAGACTTGTTGTACCAGGGTAGCTTATAAGGTCTTGTGCCAAAAAGTGAGACCTTGCTATAAAAAATCTCAACCAACTTAGAAGTGAAAGAGTCAAAGCAGGCACTAGCGTCCTTTGAAGAAAATATGAATTCCCAGTCCAGGGTTAATAGTAAATCATTAAGCTCATCAAGGTTAGCAGAACGAAAGTGAAAAGAAGAATTCGTTAAAAGTGATGAGACAGGAATAGTATTGAGATTCTGCAGGCTAATATCAAGCGGAACATGATGTTTATCCGACGAACATAATGGAGGACTACTTTCAGAGAGGCTAACTATTAGATTTTCATCCACAAAAACCAGATCAAGCAGCCTAGAGAGCGTATTAAATACATTATTAATTTGTCTTATATTACAACTTAAAGTACTATCGACAACGTTAATTTCATAAGATCGAGTAATATTAGTAGGCGTTAAAAGACCATTATTTTGAAGGTTTAGCCAGACTATATCCGGCAGATTTAAATCTCCGAGAATACAAAGATTAGCATGCGCATTAGAATCACACAAATCTACAATGTTTTCAATATGTTGATTATATAAATTATCACAGCTATTCGGTGGAATGTATGACACACAGATAAATGTTGTGCGAGAAGATCTAGAAATACTAACACACAGCTGGTCAATTAGCGAATCATTATGCATTAGTTGATGGAAAGACACTCTAAAGCTTCTCTTCAAGGCTATAAGAATTCCACCTCCCTTTCGTAGACCAGTCTTAACTGCATCTCTGTCCTTCCGAAAAGTAAAGAATATGTTTGGGTTGAAATATTCTTCATCAAAAAAGTCTTCATTGAGCCAAGTTTCAACAAAAACGAAAACATCATAATCCGAGCGAGATGTAGCTAGTAAAATTTCTTTAGATTTTGTACGCATTCCACCCATATTTTGAAAATAAATTTTTAAAGATGAGTCAGGACCACCAGAAATTGCATTCGAAGACGAAATATATGTAGGCAGTTTAGCTTTAGTAACATCGAAAGGGCCGCACATTGATATCCATTGGCCACACATTAGGGCTCAGGATTTTATCGAAAAAAGCAGTAGAGACTCCAAGCTTAAAACTCACACTTTCTAGGCCATCCAGCGGCACACCACTCTTTACAAGCATACGACAGGATATATGTTTTCTGTCAATTCCAGCATGATTCGACACATAATCAATAATGTCATTTGAGGTCACTGAAGGCTTGAAAGAAGAAATATGCACCCACTTCATCTTAACAACCGTATCCAGCTCGGTGTTATCATTTCTGCGATAAATTACAGCCATCGCACCATAGCCATACTTTTTACGCTCATTGTTTATATCACGATGACCAGCTGTAGTAGCAGTAACAGAATTAGCTGCAGCAGCGCCGGAGACAGAGTGTTGACTAATGTTAGCATCAGTGTTATTGACAGCATTCGAGTAAGAAATATTATTATTGTATTGAACATTATTCACAGCGGCAGAGGCAGGAGATAGCGCAGAGGTGCTGTTAACTACAGCATTAGAAAAAGAAGAACCAGCAGTCGTAGCAAATAAAGGGGCAAATAAATTATGTGGTGGGGGGACAGTATTGTGTTATGGTATTTCCAATGATGGTGACATAGTAATAAGCGACGTACTGTTGTTGTTTACAGCAGCATTGAAAGAAGCAACAGGTATTGCATTAGGAGAGGCGGTTGCATTGTAAGTAGATGAGACAACCCGTTTAGGTATAGCACCCGAGGCTGCCGTTGTTATGGGCAATAGTTGAGGAGTGAAATCGCAGCTATTACTATTAAAAACAGACCCATTCGGGTTAGAGTTGTTTAAATCACTTTTAGATGCACTGGAATTTTCAGCCATCGCCTTCTCACATTCAGCTTTGTTGTTGTTTCCATCGCTTATCGGGTTATTAGATTTTTTTATTTCAATAAATAATTTTTCAATTTGTGTAGATAATTCATTAAATTTTTTGTCGAATGAATGTACTAGGGACTCCAGGCCCGCCTTATGCGTAGTCAGCACCATATCATAACAATCGTTTAACTTTTTGTAAGCATTTAGGCACTCAGAACACATATAGCATATATGGCGGTTCGCACTTATGAGTTCCACATCATGTTGAGAAATATTTCCCTCACAGCAGTAACGATGAAAGCGCTTTTTACAAAACCCACGGCAAGACGTGATGGGGGAATATTCATTCCTACCAAATTGTTTTTCGCACTTGGAGCAATATTGATCCATCGTTATTGACAACGAGAGAAAAAAAAGCAAAACAAAGAAATAAAATAAAAAATTGCGGAGCTAAGCAAAAACACGTCTGTTCACGATGACTGTTATCTATATAATTGCAAAAGGACTTGACCGTGGCTTTAGTTTTAGCAAACTCCCCGACAGGGCATGGTGTAGCCCAGGGTAATTTTTTATAAGCGCGGCCGAAGGCCGCCTACGCAAAAGGGTGTTCTACGCAGAAGGACTTCACCGTAACGGTAGTTATATCACACACCCGGACTTGGAATTGCGTAGCCCAGCGTTATTTTTATTAAGCGCGACTGAAGGCCGCCCACGCCGAAGGGTGTACTATGCAAAAGGACTTCACCGTGGCGGTAGTTTTGGCACACACCCGGAGTTGGCATGGCGTAGCCCAAGGTTATTTTTTATAAGCGACCGCCGAAGGCCGCCTACGCACAAGGGAATACAGCGCCGAAGGACTTGGCATGGTGTAGCCCAGGTTTGTTTTAAAACTCAACTGAATAGTTTGGGAAATATAAGCGATGACCGCGGGCGTTATTTCACTTCACCGTTTACATTTTTGATATTTCAATTTGTTTATTTAATAAGAATAGTAAACATTTTGCTAAGTCTGAGTAAGAGGAAGAAAAGGTGATGGATTTCTTTGTTTCCAGGGTTGCCAGATTTTTAAAACAAAAAGCATAATTTTAGCAACAAAATACTAAAAACCCCCGAAATTCCCACTTTCAATAAAACACGAAGTGTTCTCAACGAAAACCTCACTTTTTTCAGATACTTTATTCCATTTTTTATTTGATCTATTTTTGTTTAATTGTATTTCTTAAAATTTTTTTATTTAAACACACAAACAAAATTTTGGAGTCAAAATTGCTCTTCATGGTGTTGTTCTACATAAAAACTAAAATAGTGTAAATTTTAAACCCAAGGGGTGCTGATAAAACTACACTAGAAAAGTGCAATTTTTCAGATTAATTTGGATTGATAAGAAACTACGCAAACATTTACTGTACTTTTCATAAATATTGTGTATTCCAAACAACACTTTTCAGCGCATTTTTAACTCCGAAAATTCCAAAGAAAGAGAAAAACAAAACCCATTATTTTTTTTTTAATTTTATTAGTGCAGCGTAGATTAAAAACACACACAAATCCATTTATGTGTAGTTTATTTGTTGTTTCTTTATTTAATATTCAATCTGAGTATGGGGGTGAAAGAGATGGTCTAATTAGATCGTTGTAATAAGCTTGGATGCCCAGTAAAAGACATAAACTTTAATGTTTTACAATATTTATTTCTGCAGCTTATTAATGTGTGTTATACAGCGATGTCGTCAAAAAGCAAGTGTTCTTAATTTTACCTTCGTGTATTACACGAGGTACATAAATGAACACATGCAATTGTGAATGCCCATTTGGTGATATTGCGGCTCTGCTTATTGCTGCCATAACACGTCACAATTATCACACGCTCTTTTTTTTTTTTTTATTTTTTTTTTAATCATCAAACCCGTATTTCCGTGGTGGCCGGACGACCCTGCCACTTCTTGTTGTTTTGAAATCTCGCCTAGGCATAACAGGACTATGTTCACTATCATCGCTTGTTTCCGACTCACTACTACCAGCAGTTGCATAGTTATCGTCTGAAGCGGATTCATCCGACGAGACGGCTGGTAATAGGGATTCTTGAACACTACCTCGCTCATCTACAACATTACTTAACCCTATAGTACTTTCTTCGCTTGTCACTATATTCCTGTCAGGACCGTTTTTTTCTGACCTACATTGCATGCTTTCCTCACACATTGCATCACTGACATTGAAATCTGAATTTTTTGTTTTTGCTATCAACCGACGATTGCGTCTAAAATAATTATCAAACTGATCACGAATTATGTACGATCGGTCATTAACTCTTTTAACTACAGTGCCATAGTGCCAGTCTTTTGCGTTCTTTTTGAATATAACTAACTCCCCCATCCTTACTTCTGGTAATGTTTTAGCATGTTGATTATAGTAATATTTTTGCTTTCTTTTTTCTTTTCAATTTTTTGTCTAATTAACTCTTCGTGCACTTTGTTTCTCAACAACAATGATTCCGATACTGGTAATTTTGTCTTCACTAACCGTCCAAAAAATAGTTCCACAGGAGACAGTTGCATGCTCGCCACTGGCGTTGTATTATATTCACCTACAACAACTGCGTATCTTCCCGCCAACAGTTTTATAGTCGCTGAAGTTTGTTTGTCGTACTTCAAGCTCTGTTTTGGTGGTTTGCGTCTAAGATAAACTCAAAGCTTCCGTCATATCATCTACGCTGCGTTAGTGCTGCCACTCAGTTTTTCGAGTTTTATTTTTGGATCGTTTTCTTCTCTTTGCGTACATAGTTGAATGAATTGTTCTCTAACGTTAAGAGTGAGACATCGTGCAGCATCCGTAACGCTGGACACACCCATTGGTGCAATTGAAAAATATACTGGTCCTATGTTTTATTATTATTTAATCATATGAATCAATATGCCTTGTTTTTGTGGTAAAAGAGTTGATCGCTCCAAAACTTCAGTGCAATGCGAAAAGTGCAGAGATATGTATCATATGAGTTGTGTTGTTGGTAACTTGCCTGCTGACCTACTGGGTCTAAATAATGCTGACAACATATATATTTGTGGTTTGTGTGCTCCCGCTCAGCAAGATGTCTCTATGACTTCGCAAAATTCTTTATTGCAACAACATCAAGCTATACAAGAGCTTGTGCCTAATGCGCGAACTAATAATGGAAGTGTAAATGAGCATAATTCAGTTTTACAAGACATTCTTGCCGAATTGAAATTATTGCGAGCAGAACAAGTCAGTGCAGTTTCGGTAATAAACTCTCTGCAATTTGATAAAAATAAACTGTTAGGCGAAATTGAATTTGTGCGCTCTGAACTACAAAATTTGCAAAAGCTTTATGATGAAGGAGTTGTTAGCTTTCTTAATTCGCTCACAGCAGAAGTTAAAGAGCTTAGTCGCATTGCTAAAATAAACATAAATATTAACGAAATATTCTATACTGATATGATTCCACATCATTCGCCTCATAGCACCTTTTTAAAATGTTTTTTGCAATAGCTACCCCTTTTTCCGCTAACCCATTACTTTGGGGGTAATGAGGGCTGGAAAATTTGATCCTAATGTTAAATTCACTCGCATAGTTATCAAATTCGCGAGATCCAAAAGGACTGTTATCACTTTTGATAACTGTTGGAAACCCCACTTTGAAAAATACTTTATTAATCTCCGCGATGATGTGTCCCGATGTTTTATTTTTCAGCGCAATAGCAACAAGATAATTGGAGTAAGAGTCAATAAGTGCAACGAAATCGCGTCCCGCATATTCAAATAAATCCATGGCCACTATGCGGAACGGGTATTTTGGTGATTCTTCCTGAGTCAACATTTCCTTCTGATTGTTCCTATGAAATTTTTCACAAACCTTACACGACTGAACTACATCTTTTATGTGGCCATTCATCCCAGGCCAATAATACAACTTCCTTGCTCGGGCCAGCGTTTTCTCAATACCTAAGTGTGGATCATGTAACCATTTTGTTAGCTTGCCCTGCAAACTTGTAGGTATTACAAGCCTGTGATTTAAAAATAACAATCCCTGTTCCACATGCAGTTCCGCTTTCAATTTGTGAAAATGTTGACCCAACTCACTTAATTGGTGGAAGCTTGGCCAGCCACGCTCAACATAGTTACTAATTTTCTTATAGCTTTCATCTGTCTTTAACACTCCCCGATAATAATTGAGATTTTCTTCTGATACGCAAATCGATTTAATAACTGAATGTATAACTCCCGAGAGACCTTCTAATTCCTCATCAACTTTTAACTGAGCCCGTGATAGACAGTCAGCAATTAACATCTCCTTTCCGGGCTTATAAATCACATTCATGTGTGGGTACTTCAATAGAAACATGAACATGCGCTGAAGACGCATCGTTACATCATCAATATCCCTCTTAGTTAGAGTTTCCAATGGTTTGTGATCACTTTCAACTGTGAACTCCCGACCATATAGTAAATAATGGAACCGTTGACAAGCGAATACAATGGCTAAGAGTTCCTTCTCTATTTGGGCCCATTTCTGTTCACTCTTTGTTAATGTTCGAGACGCGAACCCAATTGGATGTCCATTCTGTACTAACACACAACCTAATCCATCTTTGGATGCATCCGTTTGGACAATCACAGGCAACCCCGGATCATAAATTGCCAACATCGGCTCCGATGATACAACACCCAATAACTTTTTAAATTCCAATTCATGCCTGTCGTTCCAATGAAAATCACTATCCGCCCTTGTCAGTTGTCTTAATTCTGCCGTCAGTTTCGATAAATTTGGAATAAACCTCGCTAAATATTTTAACAATCCTAGAAACCTCAAAACCCCCGATTTGTCCTTTGGCCTTTCCATGCTAAGAATAGCTTCACAGTACTTGTGGTTCACTTTAAGTTGATTATGTGAAACTAGAATACCCATGAATTTAACTGAATCTTTCCTATATTGAATTTTTTCTGCATTAAATTTGACATGATACTCCCGGGCACGTTCTATAACTGTATTTAAAATTTTATCATGCTCTTCCAAACTCTCTGCGTGTACTAAAATGTCATCAAAATATATACACGTTCCCGGGATATCTCCAAATATTTGTATCATTGTTCTTTGAAACATCTCTAGTGCACAATTAAGGCCAAAGGGCAAGCGATTAAATTTAAAACGCCCAAACGGAGTCATGAATGTTGTTAGATCTGAAGTGGCCTTCTCCAGTGACATGTGCCAATAACCACTTTTCAAATCCATCACTGAAAACACTTTGGACCCTGCCAGACCAGCTATAAGGTTCTCTACCGTGGGAATCAAAAAATGCTCTCGTTTTATGCATGCATTGAGTGGCTTTGGATCAAGGCAAACACGTAGAGCACCGTTTGGTTTTTCAACAATTTGCACATTATTGACCCAGTCAGTTGGGTAGTCAACTGGCGAAATAATTTCATCTTGTAACATTTTATTAAGTTCTATTTTCAATTTCCCCATTAGTGAATGTGGTATTCTCTTCTTATAGTGCAGAACTGGTTTAGAATTTTCCTTTGTATATATTTTATACTCACCCGGGAATTTACCAAATCCCATGAATACATCTTTAAACTTTTCAACAAATGTTTCAGCTATTTTCGGCAATATAACTGCATTGATATCAACCCGTTTAACAATTCCCCCTTCTAGACAAGCGTTCAATCCCAGTATCGGTTCAAATGTATTATCAACAACTAAAAATAATATTTCTCGCTTTATTTTAGTTTTTAAATCCATACACTTTAATGTTACTGAACCAAAAATTTTTACTCTGTTATTACTATAATCAAATACTGGCAAACAATTCTTTTTATCTTTTAATTCAATATTCATTCTTTCAACTAACTTTAACGGAATGCAATTAACATCCGCTCCTGTATCGATCTTGAACTTCACTACTTGACATCCTATCTGATATTCTTTCGTCCAATCTCTCCTATTCACTTCAACAGAGTTTATTCTATAATTGGGTTTATTACTAAGCGTGTGATTCAACATGTTATAACAACAGTCTACTTTACCTGATATATCACCCCATGGCACGCTGTTAATGGTTGATCTGCCCTTATTGCTGTTGACACCTTTCTGTTGTGTACTCTTCCCTCTTTGTCTACACATGCTCGCAAGATGGCCCTTTTTTGCACAATTTCGACACGTCAACTCCTTTGCCTTGCACACCAACTTATGCTGAACATCCCATTGCTGTCCACAATTAAAGCAGAAGCGTTTTGGTTGATTGATAACATTTACTTCGTCCTCAGTTGCTATAGTCGCCACAACTTGTTTCGCTTCTAGCATTTGCTTGTGTTGGTTTGCTGCTTCAAATACTTTGCATGTATCAATTACTTTAGCTACGGTTTCATCACGACCATCTAATAATTTTAATTGCAACTTTTTGTCATAAACTCCCACAATGATGCGATCGCGCAACATCCTGTCATCATACTTTCTTCCACAACTGCAGCTGTACTCACAATATTGTATTTGCTTCCGCAACTCGGTTTCAAACTCAGCAAATGATTGTTTTTCCTTTTGCGTTATCATATTCAATTTATACGCCTCCATTGCGACATTTTTCCTCGGTACACAATATTCTTCAAACGCTTTAATTACTTCGTCTAATTCTCGTTGCCGTACTGCATTTGGGTTAGTCTCCGTTGCGGCTGGTATATTGACACCCAGCATCGACAGTTCTGACCCATCATTTGGGTACAGGGTATTGTAAATCGCCACTCCTTGCTCACCCAATAACCAAATGAATATTGCTATTTTCTCCTTTTCTGGTTTTGCCATTTTTCCATTAGCTATCATCCATACTATAAAGTGTTGCTTCCATTTAGGCCACTCTGTTGCTATATTTGTACTCTCCAACGGGCGAGGCATACGATTATGACCATCATCAGCCATTTTGCTTGGTTATTAAAATCAATGAATAAACGCACCAATAGGCAGCAGCGGTAGACTTCTTTCAAATACTCAATTTCAATTTGTGTACTATACTCTACTTTTACAATATGTGAGCATATACACTCAGCACGCAAACGTTAGATGTGACTACTAATTTCAACTTTATTATACGACAATTTGCGATGTGCACGCTGTTTGGTGGAAAATCCACTTTTATTTTTGCAATCCCAATTGCTTTTACGCTTTTTAATCACCGACTCTGTTTGCTTTCACTTCTGACACCATGTAATAAGCTTGGATGCCCAGTAAAAGACATAAACTTTAATGTTTTACAATATTTATTTCTGCAGCTTATTAATGTGTATTATACAGCGATGTCGTCAAAAAGCAAGTGTTCTTAATTTTACCTTCGTGTATTACACGAGGTACATATATATACATAAATGAACACATGCAATTGTGAATGCCCATTTGGTGATATTGCGGCTCTGCTTCTTGCTGCCATAACACGTCACAATTATCACAATCGTCTCTGAGAAAAACTTGTTCGCAGGTTTGTAGATGCGTGTGGACAAATGGCTTTTTAACAGTGTGCCACGCTGTGTCAACAGGTCGCAGGTCACGCATAACGTCTCGTAGCTGCTGAACGATCTCGGATTGACTTCGTTTGTCGTCGTTAACAAAAAATTCTGATGGTAACTTAAGTGTCGTACCATACACAAGCTCGGCTGCTGTGCAATTCATGTCCTCTTTAAACGTGGAACGTAATCCCAGTAATATTATTGGTAAATACGTTGTCCATCTTTGAGAGTCATGACATAAAATCGCTGTTTTTAACGTTCGCTTGCGGGTGATACGGCGTAGTTCGTAAATGATGAATTCCCAATAAGTTCATCAACTCTTGAAAAATTGATCCAACAAACTGTCGACCTAAATCGGACGTAACATCGATAGGCACGCCAAACCTTGAAATCCAGCCGCTGATCAAGGCGCGTGCTATTGTATTGGCAGTTGAGTCGGCGATTGGGATAGCTTCTGGCCAACGGGGAAGTGGTCGATGATGGTCAGACAGTATCTACAACCATCTACCACTTGAAATGGGCCAACAACGTCAATATTGATGTGAGCAAACCTTTGCGATGGTAAGCTCCTTCTTACCAGCGGCGTGGTGGCGTGACGGCTTATTTTGTTGCGTTGGCATTGCACACATGAGCGAGCGAATGCAATGCTGTCCTTTCGAATACCGGGCCATACAAAGCGATCGCAAATGAGCTTTGCAGTGCCTCTTGAACCAGGATGTGATAAGCCGTGTGTGGAACGTAAAACTTGGCGACGAAATTTTTTCGTTATGAACGGTCGTATGCGGTCATTTGATACGTCACAGTAGACTAACTTCTTGCTGAAAGGAAAAGCAAAACATTTTAGCTTTAAAGAGTTTGTACTACCTTCTTCCATTAGCGATCGGAGCTCTTCGTGTTGTGCTTGGTCTTCGGCTAGGTCGTCGTAACTTATTGGCATTGAGTCGATTTGTCGGACATGACTTTCATCCTATGGCATGTCAATTGGTTGCTCATCACTGGTGTTGGCGTTGATTTGCTGTATGCGCGAAAGCAAGTCTGCAACGATGTTGTTTTCACCTTCCACGAAGCGTATGTCCGTCGTTATTTGCCCGACGAAATCAAGATGACGAGCTTGTCGATCTGATGCCTTTTCGAGCTTTTGCTTGAACGCAAAAGTCAAAGGTTTATGATCGGTGTAAATATGACACCGTCTACCTTCGATAAGATAGCGAAAGTAGCGTGTCGCGGAATACATGGCAGTCAGCTCCCTATCATATGTGCTGTATCGCATTTCGGCTGCCGAAAACTTACGTGAAAAGAACCCCAGTGGTTCAACTTTGTTGCGTATGATCTGGTTGAGAACGGCGCCAGCAGCAAAATTTGACGCGTCGACCCACAAAGAAAGTTCAGAGTTGGGTGATGGATGCGCCAGTAATGCGCAATTAGCCAACTGCTGCTTGCATTCATCAAAGCATCGTATGCTTTCTGTTGTCCAAACCAAAACTGTTTTGTCGTTGCGCTGGTTACCAGGGACCATAGCAAAAAGAATAGCTTGTGGTTGTATTGCTTGTTTTAAAAATCGCCGGTAGAAATTCATCATCGCCAAAAATTGTTTCAGCTCTTTTGCGATCGTCGGCCGTGGGAAGTCTAATAAAGCTTTACGCGCTCTGGCAGCGGTAGAATACCTTCACTTGTAATGCAGTGGCCGAGAAAATTTAACTCGCATGCGCCAAATTGTGATTTGGCAACGCTGATGGTTAGGCCATTGTCTTTTAATCGTTTAAATACGATATGAAGATGTGATTCATGTTCGTCGAGTGTTTGCGAAGCGATGCAAACGTCGTCAAGGTAGGCGAACACAAAATCAAGACCTCGAAAAACTTCATGAATTAACCTTTGAAAGGTTTGCGCAGCGTTGCGCAACCCAAATGTCATATAATTAAATTCGTAGAGGCCAAACGGCGTAGTTATTGCTGTCTTGGCTACGTCGTCTGGGTGTATGGGCACTTGGTGGAATGCCTTTTGAAGGTCTATCTTGGAGAAAATCTTTTTTCCATAGAGAGCGGCAGAAAAATCGTGCAAATATGGCAGTGGGTAGCGATCCGGGACAGTGTTAGCGTTTAATGAACGATAGTCGCCACAGGGTCTCCACGACCCGTCTGCTTTTTTTACCATATGAAGTGGGCTGGCCCAGTTGCTAGCTGACGGGCGGCAAATGCCCAACTTCATAAGCGCTTCAAATTCTGCGCGTGCTGCGCTAAGCTTCTCCGGTGATAGTCGACGAGGTTTTGCGAAAACAGGCTGCCCAGTGGTTTCAATGCGGTGAGTGACCAACGCTTTGGTTTTTGTTGCAGGATTTGCAGTACGCGTTATTTCGGGGTACTGTTTCAAAATATTCGAAAAAGGTGCGCCTGCATCAATTGTTTTTACTGACGCAATGCTGACCACCCCCTTTTTACAAGCTGTGTTAAGCGAAGTTAATTCGTCATGTAGACACCTATTTTTGATATCGACTATCAGACTGAAATTTGCTAAAAAAATCTGCCCCTATAATGGCGTGGCTCACGTCTGCAATTAAAAA
This sequence comes from Campiglossa producta, assembly GCA_964058755.1. Classification (NCBI taxonomy): domain Eukaryota; kingdom Metazoa; phylum Arthropoda; class Insecta; order Diptera; family Tephritidae; genus Campiglossa; species Campiglossa producta. The sequence goes on along the minus strand of CAXKVI010000006.1, from coordinate 44,186,169 downwards.
ATTCCAAATAAATTCTCGGCGCAGACCTAAACTAAGTTTTAGTAAAACTTGACCATAAACGTTAATGACTGTGCCATTTGCGGCAAACAATTATGTTGATGTAGGTATAGCTCTAGCTGAATGTACATTTTTTGGAACAACCGACACATCAGCGCCCGTATCTATCAAAAAAGTATTGTTGGTCGTTGCATCAAAAATGCATAAGCGCGATGTGTATTTGTTGGTGGAGCGTTCGCCTAACTCCAATGTTTCAGCTGAGCTAACCTATTGTGAAGTTTGATTGTTAGAATTTGTCTTCTTAACAAAAGCGCATGGTGTGCGACAATTTTTTGCTTTGTCTTTGTACGTGGCGTGATACCAGCACAAGTCGCCACCTGAATTACGAATAATGGACCGGGTACGTGAGTGCGAGCGAGGGCGTGAATTAGAACGTGAACGTGGTGTGCGGTTGTCCAAAATCGTACGGACATCGCGAGACAATGCTGATATTTCTTTTTGCATTTTTTGCATATCATTTAATGTTGACGAGACTGCTGCTACTTCGGTATTATGGAGTCTGCAATGCGCAATCTCTGTGCGAGCTGAACTTCTGCTGCTATAATTGCTCCTCGTGCGTGTGTAGGTAGGCGGCCAATCCAAAGGTTTAGCAACACCTTGTCACTGAGCGAAGTGCCTGCTACACGCCTCATTTATTGTATTTTCCTTTTTTATTTGATTTTACTTTAAATTATTTTATTTGTTTTTTTTATTTCACATTGTTTTATATTATTTTGTTTTAATTTATTTTTTTATTTCTTTAGCCTTCTATTTTTTTTATATTTTTTACTTGGTTTTATTTTAATAACATTTTTATATTATTTTATAATTTATTTAATTTTATTATTAATTTCATTTATCTATTTTTTATTTTTTTATTCCATTTCATTTTATTTGGTTTCATGAAATTATGCGGCTACTGTTTTTTTTGACATCGTTTCACATATATATATCAAAAGCACAGCACATAAAACCAACACAATACGCAACAAGGCCCAATGGCGGAAATGGATATTAAATTTTTGAAATTAAATACCAATGTTCGTTATTTCTGCCCTGACTGTGTTAATGGTCTGGATAAAGTTTCGAGGGTGCTAGACTCGGTCGTCGACTCTCAAAAGCTTGGTCTCGAGGTAATCATGACTGCTTTTGAGATTAGATTCAAAGATTTAGCCTCTCAAATCAGCGATCTCAAGAACATCATTGTAAAATCTGATGGAAGTGAATCCACAAACACTAGCAAAGTTGGTGTAAAAGAGAAAGCAAAAGAAAAAGTCAAGGTAAAGAACAAAGGCAGTGCCAAAGAGAATAAGAAAATAATTAATAACTTGGCAGCGGAAATTAATGCCCTAAAAACTGCTGTTGTTAGCTCCGGTCCTTCACCCACTACCAACAAAGGTTCCTCTACCGAAACCGATCTCTTTTCTTTTTCGCCGCTACCTAGTGGTTCGGGTTCCCTCTTTTCTGTCCCTCCTCCCCGTAAGTCTACTGATGGGGCTGTTACACCTATTATACCTTCGCTTGTGCTTTCTCCAGCCCATTGCACTCGTTCATCTACGGCGGATAACTCTGCTGTTGATAACAACATTTTGCCGCAACCTCAATCCGATAATACAGCTGAAGTCAACAACATTGTGCCGACCACTCAATCCGCTATTACTGCAAATGGTGAGTGGCAAACTGTACCGTTAAGAAACGGGCGCAGTCGTGATAGAAACGACTCCAACAATCCCGGTGAATTGAATTCGGCCGCAAATCTTGAGTCTACGTCTGGTCGTTCGCCAAACCCGGCCCCGCAAACTGATGTTATCAGGATGGTCACTGGAGTTCCACCGCGTAGGGCCATTTTCGTTTCAAGACTGCTTGCGTCGTTGACTCACGCAGATATTAGGACGTATGTTTGTTCCAAACTTGGCGTTGCCCCTACTAGCAACATTAGTGTGTATAAATTTAATTTTAAATATGAAAGAGACATTTCATCTTTCAGGGTCTCAGTGCCGGACTCATTTTTCGATAGGGTACTTGACCCTTCATTTTGGCCGCAACACTCTGTAGTACATTTGTACACAGATAAACAGAAAACCGATACTGCTTCAAAAAACTGAATAAGTTAACTTCCTTTTCAACTATTTTTATTCATTACCAAAATGTCCGTGGCCTTCGTTCCAAATTGAATCACCTGACTTTTACTGCACATGCAATCGCTTTCACAGAGACTTGGTTAAAACCTGATAATTTCAATTCTGAGATTTTCTGCAGTAATTACGTCGTTTATCGGCGTGATCGAGAAACCAGGGCAGGTGGTGTCCTTATAGCTGTTGACTCACGTCTTCCATCCGGGTTGGTCGACTTGGGCAATGTGTCCGATATTGAAGTCATAGCAATGAAGCTCTCAATGACTGGATTCAGCCTATTTATCTCCTGCTCGTACATACCGCCTCATTCGAATCTGCTTGTATATAATCAGCATAACTCCGTTATTAGGACTTTATATTCTCAGTTGAGAGATAAAGATCGCCTTTTAGTTCTTGGTGCTTTTAACTTACCCTTGGTTAGTTGGGTCGGCACAAATGACTCAAACATTTTAACCCCTACTACACAGCATGATTTCCTCCTTGACCTTTCTGCCACATCTCTTGTACAAATTAACAACGTACAAAACTGTAAAAATAAATTACTGGATTTGGTATTCGTTGACGATTCTGTAGGGGTTGCTCTTAATCGAATTACTCCGCTATCTATTCCTGAAGACACACTACACCCTACGCTTGAGATGGCTTTGGACATTGTGCACCTTGGGGGGCTTGGTGCTACGAATGGAAGAAAACGGTCCCGCACACGATGGTTCTATAAAACTAACTTTGTCAAGCTCAATGAGTAGTTTGCCACCCACGACTGGTCAGATCTCTATGCTTGTAATGACATCGAGTCTGCAAGCTCATTATTTTATACTTCCCTGAACGCTTTTTTCGACAGTTGTGTCCCGTTTCGCTATATTAGTGCTGGTACGGCTAAGCCGCCTTGGTGGTCTAAACAGCTTGTGAGACTTGTCAATATTAAATCCAGGCTATACAAGCGTTTTAAGAGAACAGGTGTATCTGCTGAATATTCTAAATATTTAGTAGCGCGCTCCAACCTCCAGTTGCTGAATCAACAGTGCTATAAAGTTTATCTAGCGCGGTGTAAAACTCAATTTTTTAATAACCCGAAAAGGTTCTACAATTTTGTTAATTCAAAAAGGAAAACTACCGGATTTCCTTCTTCCTTTTCCCTTGGAGATAAGAGTGCTAACTCAGATCATGAGATTTCTGAACTATTTGCAGAATTCTTTAAGTCGACCTATACGTCTAATAGGTTTCTGTCAAGTCCCTATCCTTATAAATTAGATAGCTCTAATAGCATTCACATACCTGCTTTGGATAAAAATACTGTTCTACAAAGTCTTCTGGCATTGAAACCTACATTTTCCCCTGGGCCTGATGGTGTTCCCAGCTGTGTGCTGAACTTCTGTGCCATACATTTACTGACCCGATTTTTAAACTGTTCAAACTATCTCTTGAATCTGCGGAATTCCCTACAATTTGGAAGAAATCTTTTATTATACCCTTACATAAAAAAGGTAGTAGGTCAAATATTGAGAACTATAGAAGCATAGCTAAGCTCTCAGCTATTCCTAAAACTTTTGAACATATAATAACACGCCAACTGCAATATCGGTGTAGTTCTTTATTATCACCGTGTCAGCATGGTTTTGTGCCCCGACGATCAACCTCAACTAACTTGCTTGAGTTCACCTCGTTTGTTATGGATGGTTTCCTGAAAGGTAACCAAAAGGATGTAGTCTACACTGATTTTAGCAAAGCATTCGACTCTGTCAACCATGTGCTTTTAATTCATAAACTTGACTTATTGGGTTTTCCGAATCAGTTGTTATTATGGCTTACTAACTATCTTAAAGGCAGAACTCAGCAGGTTTTGTTTAAAAATACTTTGTCTACGTCCATTGACGTAACTTCCGGTGTCCCTCAAGGTAGTCATTTAGGCCCCTTGCTCTTTACCCTCTTTATAAATGACCTACCACAAGTAATTTCTCATTCCCGAACCCTTATGTATGCGGATGATGTGAAACTTTGTTTCACATATTTGCCTACTGTTTCTTCCCGTGCAGATCTCTTCCAGGCTGATTTGGAGTCATTTCACTGCTGGTGTACAGTTAATTTATTAATATTGAATAGCTCGAAATGCAAGCTAATGACTTTTCATCGAGTAAAGCCAGTTTTGATATCCTATTTACTAAATGACACTCTATTGGAACGTATACCTGATGTAACTGATCTAGGTGTTCTTTTTGACCCTAAACTAAGTTTTAATATGCATATTTCATCTATAGCGAACAAAGCCATGGGTGTGCTTGGTTTTGTTAAAAGATGGGCTAAAGAATTTGATGATCCGTACCTCACGAAAATCCTTTACACATCGCTAGTTCGCCCAATACTTGAGTATTGCTCGTGTGTCTGGTGCCCTTATATCAAGTTCATATACCGCGGATTGAGTCAGTACAAAAGCAATTCTTGATTTTTGCTCTGCGTGGTCTTAATTGGAATCCAAATATCCATCTGCCCCCTTATAGAAATAGGCTTCTTCTCTTAAATTTGCCTTATCTGGAAAATCGTAGGATTTTACTAGGTGTAATGTTCCTCCATAAGCTAATTATTGGTGAAGTCGACTCAACTGACCTTGTTAGTCGACTGTGTTTTGCTGTTCCTGCTAGGACATCCAGGCACTATGTGCCTTTTCAATTACCCATTTGTCGTCTAAACTTTGCAAAAAACAATCTGAATGTTTGGTGTTCATACTACAACGTCTTATATAGCTGCATCAGCTTTGAATGCTCGTCTGCCGCACTACAAAATGCAATACTTTCATATTTGCTAACTGCTGACTAATTACACGACAGTCTTGCACCCAACCAGGTAGATTGATGTACACAACTACAAAAAGCCGGCAGACACCTCTAACTTTAAACTTACGCTGCGTGGAATCACGTCCATTCCACCGGCTCCATAATTAATATCCTAAAATATCTCCGCAACCAATTTGGAATATTTCAATTACCTAATAAACAGTCAACTGGAAACAAATTTTGCCAATATACTATCAGATGCTGCGCGGAATCGCGTCCATTCCGCCAGCAAATCTCACATCGCTCCCAGGACTGCGGAAGTATGTTGCTCGGAATCGCGTCCATTCCGACAATATATACGACTATCAAGTTTGGTTCCTAACGATTTCTACCCACAACTTTAAAGCACGGCCTCTACAACTTTCCTGCTTGCTGCACATAATACTATAAATAAATGAATTTACGCTTTGCTTAATTTCTGTTAATTATATTTTTATTATATTCTATATACTCTTATTGTACATATATATGTTTTTGTTTTGTAACAATACTTGAGATATGAACAGTCGACCGCTTTATGTTGTGTCGACTTTAAATAAATAAATAAATAAATAAAATAATGGTACATATAACAAACTAACAAATTGAGCTATTATCGAGTAATAGGTGTTGCCAGACATGTGTTAATGAACACATACATTTCTTAAGGGGCGTCCATAAAATACATGTTTAAAAAATGGGGAAATGGACCCCAGTACAAAAAAATCTCTGTTGAAAATAACCTCTCAGTTGAAATAAACCCAACAGTACAGGTTTCTTGGTATAAATTCACTCTTCAACTCTTTTTTATGAAACGATGTCAAAAAAAAAAACAGTAGACGCATAATTTCCTGAAACCAAATAAAATGAAATGGAATAAAAAAATAAAAAATAGATAAATGAAATTAATAAAATATTAAATAAATTATAAAATAATACAAAAATGTTATTAAAATAAAACAAAGTAGAAATATAAAAAATAAGAATAGAAGGCTCAAGAAATAAAAAAAATAAATTAAAACAAAATAATATAAAACAATGTGAAATTAAAAAAAAAAATAAAATAATATAAAATAAAATCAAATAAAAAAGTATGATACAATAAAAATGAAAGAAATTAAAACAAAGTAAAATAAAAACAAAATAAAATAGTATAAACCAAACGAATTAAACAAAAAGTATATTTTAAAATAATAAAGTACAGCAAATAAATTAAAATAAACTAATGTAAAGAAAATAAAAATAAAATAAATTTGAATCAAATAAAAAATTATTTCACACAGAAAATAAAGTGCAATATTAACACTTTTTGGAGTGGTAGCAACACTTTTTGTGGTGTTCCATTCAGACCTAGCACCAGGTAAGGCAATGCGAAAAAGTGTGGTGTAATTTTACCATTTTCTGAAGTTCCGAACACTTTTAAGTGCAAACTTAACACCATTTCTTAGGGAACGCATTATTGAAATTCGGTTTCAGCTATGGGAAAACGAACACGTCAATTATGGCAACCTAAAATAATTCACGAACATTCTTAAACGCGTGCTTGAAAGTCAGTGGTATTTTGTGGTGTAATTTCTAAAATCTTATAAAATAGTATTTTATTTAATATTATTTATTTAATTGTTATATATATGTTACATATTATTAATTTATTTATAACATATATGGATTTGTGTGTGTGTTTTTAATCTACGCTGCACTAGTAATGGGTTTTGTTTTTCTTCCTTTGGAATTTTTGGAGTTAAAAGTGCACTGAAAAGTGTTGTTTGGAATAAACAATATTTTTGAAAAGTACACTTGATTTGGGTTAAATTTTTGCGCAGTTCCTTGTCAATCCAAATTAACCTAAAAACTGCACTTTTCTAGTGTAGTTTTATCAGCACCCCTTGGGATTAAAATTTACACTATTTTCGTTTTTATTTAGAACAACATCAAGAAGCGCAATATTGACTCCAAAATTTTGTTTGTGTGTTTAAATAAAAAAAATTTTAATTTAAACAAAAATAGATCAATTAAAAAATGCAATAAATTATCTTATTAAGCCCAACATTACAGGTTTATTGGTTATGGAAAAGCACCGCAGGCGAACATTTTTTTTTTTTTAATAAACGCAGCAGTTTCTTATCATCATTCATCATAAATACTTGTATAATTATAGTTTAGTTACTCCGGTTTTACATTTGTCAAGTATTGCTTTGAACTCTGCTGGCGTTCTCTTTTGTGTTTTCTATTCGTGTCTACACTTGTCAATTTTTCTCGAAAGCAATTATGAAAGAAAATAGGGGGGTACAAGGAGGAGTGAAAGAGATAGCAAGAAAAACTTGAAACGAGTTGACGGTACGCTTTCAAGTGTACTCTTCACCTCGCTTCTCACCCCCTTCGCTAATGTCGCGGCAGAATTGAATTCAAGACTTGAATAATGTAAAAGGGGTCTACTTGATGGGTTAATTATAACTATGGGTTAGTTATAACTAGTTGATGGGTTAGTTCTGATGGGTGAGTTATAACTAGACTGCGGATGTTTATGCAAAAAAATTAAAATATTTTATTCAGTGTTTCAATGGTTTACGACAATAAGTTCACATATACAAATTAATTTTAAGCTACCCTTAACGATATGCAACATATATGCAAGTTATATGCAAGTTGTATGCAAGTTATATGCAAAAATTAAATGGTACACAAAATAAGAAAATTTGCTTGTAGTTAAGACAAAAATATACTACAATGGTTTTCTCCAGATTTTCAATGGATAAGTTGTGACGCTTATCCGTTAAAATTAGCTTGTATGCCGAAAAGGAACGCTCAACATCACAAGATGTCACCGGAGAAAATTAAAATTTGCTCCAAAAGTGGCCGGGAATATGTATCTTAGTTGCAAGCGTTTTTTCGCCTGAAAGTATTTTCGCCACTTTTACCATGTCCTCGAAAGCAGGGTTCATTTTCAACACCGCATCAATTTTGGTGGCTATTACTTGACCACATTGTCCAGGCGCAGCGTGAAGTCCTTGAAGTATTGATGATGTTAAGGCTATTGTTCTGTCAGAGGACTCCTCCTGATTTTAGCTTGTTGATGCAATTTGGTAAACTACCAAAGTTGGCTTTTATGTAAGCCAAATCACCCAACAGAGTGTTGCTTTGCAATATGTTTTGAGCTGCAGCAATATAAGTGCTGTCATCCGCGTTGAAAAGCATAATAACCTAGGTACATGTAAATTTTTAATAAAAGAAATTATAACTTCAACTCCCTAACAAACCTCCTTAATTTTATTGAAGTTGTTGGCATAAAAAATAGCTGCTTCCAACCATGGACCCCATCGTGTTAGTACTGGTTCTGGTGGTAACGCAGTATTTGGCAGTATTTCCCTATACATTTCAATACGTAGCGGGCCTTTAAGAACCCTTTTTTTACTGAAGAAATCAACTTGTTAACATTTGTAAAATGCTCCCGAACTTTTTCAGCGACGCGGTTTATGCCATGTGCAAAGCACGTTAAGTGAATAACGTTTGGATAAAAACATTTTTCACCAGCCTTTTACATGTATGCGGCGGCATCTGTTACCAGCAACAACACTTTCTTGTCATTGTCACCGTTTGACCATAAGATCATTTGAGCGTTGTTAACGAATCTAGCGATAGTGCCAGCGTTAGTTTTTGGTAGCTGCTTGCAGGCCAACAAATGTGGAGTTGGTGGTTCTTCCTCTTCACATAACTTACCAACAATTAGATTTGCAACATAGCGTCCAGCTGTATCCGTTTTATCAACAGAAATTCATACGTAGCTGTCAGCGATATTATCTCTAATTGTTTTTATGGCCGATCTGTAGCAGTCATCCAAATAATTTTTTGGAATCGTAAACCTCTCCATGTTTCATTGCCCAAGCTCCGCCATGGCATTCTAATTGCTATCATCGCTCCAAATTTTCTTTATTTTTATGGTAATGAATGGAAATGATTTTCTTTTTGATAATTTATTGACTGTTATAACCACTTCATAGGTTATTGTTATCCTAAAGTGGTGATACTCTCATAATAAACACCTCTAACTACTTTATGCATTAGCCATAACTAGTTTATGGGTTAATATTACCCGCCGTGGCCGCCGTGGTGTAGCGGTTAAGGGCCACTTGCTTAAAGCCGATTAAGCCTAATCGGTGACGGGGTTTGGCCTCAGGATCACGAATCCGGTAGTGATTTTTTAATTTTTGTTTCAGTGAAAAGTTATGGTCAAAAAACCGAAAATTGACCCGGGTTCGATACCAAAATTGTGGCGGAATCCATGGTATTTATGTGCAGAATATAATAAGCTGGCAGCCTTCGGCCGCGCTTATAAAAAAAATAACCTGGGGTGTAGCCTGAACCGTGCCACGGTACGCACTTTTTTGGCGCAGTCTAATGTAAATACAACAACCACATGAAAACTTGAAACTTCTCCTCAGAGAAGCAAAATATTAAAAAAAGCGCTTCCGGATTCGTGATCCTGAAGCCAAACTCCGTCTTTTAAGCCCCCTCCCATAATTTTAGCTAATTATTAGCAGTTGACAGCTAAAGTAGACAATAACCAAATAAGCAACCGAATCTGGATAAAGTCGATGAAATTTGACACCTTCTGACCTAAAGTTTATTTTACATTTTGAACTCGTAGCACTCTTTTCAGAATTTGTTTGCTACTTCTTAGAATTTTTAAAGATTTAAAAATGTACTGCAAAAGGCAACAAAAAGATGAAAACTGCTAACAACATTTCACGACAGGCCAATTGCATTATGCTGGCGAAATTCCACGGCTTTAATGTTGGTAGGTACTTGGTTTATAAATTAAAAACAATCTATCTAAAAAAACTGTGTTCTCATTTTCTGGTTTCTTATTTCGAACATTAAAATTTTTTTTAATCGTTTTAAATTTTGTATTTTTTGCAAAATATAATAAAAGTGTAAGCTGACAGATTCGCTTAAAAATTTCCCTACAAATTGGAATGAAAAAGTTGTGTAACACAGCAACACTTCTTTGCAAACAAGAACCCTGTCTCATTGTTTTACGGTCCGGCACAAAACCCTGGTTTGCAGAAACCACAATAGCAACCTAGATTTTTGACATGGATGTGTGTTTTGATTGACGTTGAAGTCTGTTTTGACATTTCTGTCAAAACTACATTTCACACTTTATGTGTTATGGTTTGCCTGCGATTAATTCATTTTGGTTTAGGGTGATTGGACATGACTCGCGGTTTTAGCTGACAGTTTAGATTCACGCTCCGGTTTGACGTTTTATCGATAGTTTTTATGAGTTGGTCTGGTTGTTCCTAGCTGGCAACACCAGATATTCCCATGGAATGGAAAGGCACTAATAACGGAACTTTTAATTTCCATGAAAATAGGTTTTTGGTGTGTTCCTGGAGTGGCAAGGGTAAACTGCGGGTAAAATTATGGATACTTGCGGGCGCCCGGGAATGTGTCAGGGGGAATAGACCTATTGGTGTTATCATTTTTGTGATTGAATCAAAGGGAATATATTCTCTTTGATTGAATTTAGTTACGTATGCGCAAAATGTATTGGGCAGGGTGTGATTGACAGTTGATTACTATTCTCTTGTGAGCGACTGGTATGTCAAACGAATGTAAACAAATTAATTAACCCCTAAGGCATACCACATGTTCATTGGTTACCATTTTATTTCTTCAATATTAACAATAAATTAACCCTATAACATCCGCAATTTAGTAAAAAAAATTTTTGTTCGGTTACCGTTTTCTTATCTCAGCATACGAAACAGCTGAATTCCAATCGTTCTCCACTGGTACCGAAATTTGCTTACTATCAATAAAACATTTAAATGCTACAAATTTGCTACAGAATTAACTATCATTTTGTTTGGTCATTGAATTAAGGATAAAATACAAATAGTGAAAATTTAAAACCAAAGTTAATTAACCAAATTTTTTTTTGTAAAAAGGCTTCAAGTCGGTTAAAGATTTTTCAATTGGACATTATACTCTGCTTTCGAATAAGAGCCACGTCAAATTCAATCATACCTTGCTTGCCAAAATTCATTTCATTAGCATTGAAGTGACTAATCGGATTTGGAGTATAAAATGTTTGCAATTCCCCAATCCAGCAGTTTCGGGTTACCCGGGGCACCCAGGGAACACACCATCCACATGACCCCGACAGCAAAAATTTTGCGCGTGCAAACAGGTGCGTGCCTCAGGACTCGAATCCTAATACGATTGCAGTAAATTTTACTACTTACTACGCTTTACCCAACATCTACTACTTTTCTGTCTTCTTAAGGAAATACTGCGTCCTAAAACCGGGCAGAACATTGTGCTTATCAAGTTAGCAATAGACTTTTCTTGCTTCTTTCGGGCCCAAAACCACTGAAGAAATGTAAATTATCCAATTAATTTTACAAGGATTAAATTCCCAACAAAAAGGTAGTAAATAATTTTCAGTACTAAATTTAACCTTGTTCTCATTAATTTGCCTTAATACAAAACCAGCAACAAAACTGGTACCATATTCTTTATTTTCATCGAATTCCGGATTTTATAATTATGCATCACTTTATTCCAATAATACAGTTTTCCCTTTTAATATAACCCATTTTCTATATAATTTACTACATAATTACAAAAATTGGTACTTTTAAGAAAGAAAGTAGGTTCAAGTCCTGATGGCAATAACCGTTTGCATCGCGCGACATGGCAACCCAGATATTACATCATATCACAGCGAACGGAAGATTTCCAAACCTATAGTGCCGTTAGTGGAAAGATATTGGAATCTTCTTGGCACTGTTGAGATTTTGCACGTATACCGGCAAATCAAAAAGTGTTTAGCGCTGGAGAGCGAAGAACGTGCCCCTGTGAAAACTCGTGAGAAAAAAAAAAAAAATTAACTTAACTTTGCTTTTCATTTTTTGAATTTGACATAAATTCTCGGTTCAAGTTAAAGAGAACAAATTGCCAAACCTTATGCAAAAACGCAAATTAACTGTTCAGCTACTTCAGTAGCAATAAAAAAAGTGTAAAATGGAATGGGCTGTCTGGTGTCTGGTTCATAAGTAACCATGAGCACTAAAGAAGACGAGACGTATAATTCGCAGTCTGGATCATTTTCAGTCCACCGAATTATCTGTATGGTGCTATTTTTCAGATAAAAACTATGAAAAGATATCACGATAAACATAATAGTGACTTTCTGGCCTTTGCCTTTGATCTTAGTACATAGACCTGGTATGTGCGAAAAATTAAAAGATTTCGATTGAGAAAAAAACCGTGTCTTCATTCTCTAGTTTCTGGTGAAATTCAGCTTATTTAACATACAAATTATAAAAAAAAAAATTGTTTAATCAACAAATTTTCAAGGCGAAATTGTGCGGCTTGTGCGGTGCTCGCTCACGCGTGTGTGCCACGTACACGCGTGTGTATCTTCTAGTTGACGACCCTCTAACAACCATTGCCATCGATAGCAGATAGCGAAAAGCATTATTACATTTGTAGGCGTTAGTGGCCAACTTCGTTTACAACTACATAATTAGTTCTCAGTCCTATGCCATTAGGCGGATACCTGGTAAGTAGGTGCACTTAAATTTAATTTCAACCTTAACTGTTTCGTCAACAACATCAAAAACAAATACAACAACGCGCAGCAGCGCCATCAATAACCTAGCGCGTAGCCAACGCGCAACAACAACACAAAGCGCAGCCAGCGCCAACAATAACCTAGCTCGTAGCCAACACGCAACAACTACAACAGCGCGTAGCCAACGTGCAACAACAACAATAAATACAGCATAACCAGCTAAAAAAACCACAGTGAGGCCGCCTCAATATAGGCCCACTGCACCACAACAACAGCGCGTAGCCAACGTGCAACAACAACAATAAATACAGCATAACCAGCTAAAACAACCACAGTGAGGCCGCCTCAATATAGGCCCACTGCACCAATAACCTAGCGCATAGCCAACGCGCAAGAACAACAACAGCGCGCAACCAACGCGCGGCAATAACCAGCGCCAACACAAGAAGCGCTTACAACAACAAACAACGCGCCTGTGGCACACAACGCACAGCAATAACCAGCGCCAACAACAACAAGTGCAACCATAACGATCGCCTACAACAACAACAAAGCGCCTGTGGCAAACAACGCGCCTGCGGCTAAAAAGCGCAACAATAACAAGCGCTAACAGCAGCACTGCAACAACTTGCCAACACTTACCAGCAACAACAACCACATTATAACCAAAAGCAGCAGAGAGAACAATAGCAACGAACAGCTTTAATAACAACAGTTAGGCCGCCCTAATATAGAGCCGCTGCACCACAGTACACAATAACAACAACAGCGCGCAGGCAGCGTCAACTAAAACAACACCGGCTAGAACAACAACAGCAAGGGCCGCCTCGTACAGGCCCCCTGCACCAATAACAACAACAGCGTGCAGCCAGCGCCAACAACTAGCTGGCATAGCAACAACAACAACCAGCTGGTGTAATAACAACAACGACAACATCCAGCTGGCATAGCAGCAACAACAACCATCTGCCATAACAACCAGCGCAACAAAGCGCTAGGAGCGCAACAACAACGCGCCTGTAGCACACAAGGCGCAAACAAAAACAACGACAACAACAACTGCGCTGTAATAACAACAGCGCAGCTAGCGCCGACGTCAACATCAACAACAACAAAGCGCAACTGAGCGCTAGCCACAGTGAGGCTGTCTCATATAGGCCCACTGCAACTTTAACTCGCCAAAAACTACCAGCATTGACAACAACAGTGCCGCCCTAGTATAGGCCCACTGTAACAACTACAACAACAATAATCAAGCGCAACTAAGCGCCAACACAACAACAACAAATACAACACCAGCTATAACAACAACAAGGCGCTAACAGCAACAACAGCTAATCGCAAACAACGACAACAACAGTGAGGCCGCCCTGTTAAAGGCCCACTGCAACAGCCAACAAAAGGAACACCAGCTAGAACAACAACAGCAGGGGCAACCACGTATAGGCCCGCTGCACCAACAACAACAACAAATACGACAAACAGCAACAACGACATCCTCGGTGAGTCCGTGCCAATTAGCACGTTAAATACAAATAAAATTAAAATTTATTTTAAAGTTAAATTAGAAGAACATAAAATAGGAAACTAAAATACAGATAGGAAGATAAAGTAAACATAAGAAAGTAAAGAAGTATCCAGAAAATAAACTTAAGGGGGGGGGGGGGGGGGGGCGGGTCAAAATTAAATTGAATTAAACTTAAATTAGTTAGACAAAATGTTGATTTAGAGTAAAATATGAGGGAATTAAATATGAAATTAACTGAAATTGAGCGGAATGCGATATTAATTTAATAACAATAATCGATAAATAAAATAGGAAAATAAAACTTAGGGGAATAACGATAATAATAAATGAGGTAAAAGTTAGGGAGGGGAAATAAAAACTTTAAAACTTAAACTTATGAAAATAATAATAATAGTAAATAAATCAAATAGAAAAAAAAGAAAATTATTTCTTATAACAAAAAAAAATAATACTTTAACTAAAGGAGACATAATAAAACGAAAGGCCACAAATAACATAATAATATTCATAACGTAAAACATAGAATTAAATTATCACGGTATATAGAGTACTATAAAAATGTTTGTTTTTGCATTTTGGGGTCTGGTTGATAACCATTCCAGAAACTAGTTTACCTATGTAAGCGTAAACCATTTTGTTGTTCCTAAATATAAAACTGAAAATGCATGTATATATAGAACAAACCTTGTTTTTTTTTTGGGATTATTGTTGACCGTTTAAAGAAATTATTTTGCTATTGTAAAACTAGGTATTTCGGGGCTTTGACCTTACAAATTGTTTAAATACTTAAAGCTAAGTCTTGATAAAATGTAAGATACCTCAGGTTAGGGATTTGTATGAGAGGGTTATGGTTTACTTAGTTGTTATTTTCAGCCGTTGTAGCCGGTCGTTTCCGGCTCCTTCAAATTCAAATTTTTTCTTGGTCTTCAGTCATTTTTTTTTTTTTTTTGATTTTCAATTTTAAATTCAATTTTTGTTTTTCAATTAGTTTTCGGTTACTTTTTTTTTATTTAAATGTTTTTTTTTCGGGTTTTTAAACTTATTCAAATTTTTGTTATTTTCAGTTATTTTAAAATTTTGTTTTGAGTTGCCAGTTAAGTTTTTTTTTATTTGAATTTAACCGGCCAGTTTTGAATTTTGAATTTTAACGGTTTGTCCGTGGCATCCGGGTTTAACCGGATGTTCGTTTCTGTGTTAGTTTCTGCGTTTTGAAAGGCATGATAGGAATTTTTCTGTTTATGGCGCAGGACAGTAAGGTTGGCAAGAACTCACCCCAGCCGACAATGACTAGCCACAGTGCACCACTACATCATGCCGACCACCTTCCTTACTGCTCCATTTTAGATGCGTATAACCATAAAATATGTTATACACAATGTTCTACACCAAGTCGTGGCGGTTCGATGCCCGTAACATCAAAAATTATTTAGAAAAAGAATTTTTCTAAGCGGGGTTGCCCCTCGGCAGTATGTATTTTTGCCATGAGAAGCTTCTCAGCAAAAAAATTCATTTGCTTTGCAAGTGCCGTTCGGAGTCGGCAAAAAACTGCAGGTCCCTCCAACTTGTAGGCTCGGCTAAAAATCTCATTAGAGGTTATGATAACCTGTTGGTATTTTGCCGCCATTAGTTACCCAAAAGTGCAGCTTATATTTTATAAACCTTTGGGTTAGTTATAAGTTCTTGATTGGTTATTTCCACCTCATTATTATGTAAGTTATAACCACTTCATAGGTTATTGTTATCCGATAGCGGTGGTACAGCTCTAACTCTTTTATGCGGTAGCCATAACTAGATTATGGGTTAATGGTACCCAAAGGTGCAGCTTAAGTCTGGTTTTCACTAGGTCAAATTTTGACACATTTTATCCACTTTGTCGAAATAAGCAACCAGAAAGACTTTATCGAGATAAGTCGATGAAATTTGATACCATTTGACAAAATGAAAACCAGCATTTGTATTTTGTTTACCTTTGCGTTAGTTATAACTACTTTATCGTTTTTTGGTACATAATTGTTTGTAAGTTACCACTTCTTCAATGTTAGACACTATTTTGTAGAAGTTTGGGAGATACAAATTACCTGATTCGGTTTGAGTAATTTTAGATGAATAAATTTTTTCAATAACCCTTGTTAAACGAGTAAGCTAAAGTCCCGTTAGTTTCAACAGCTCCAACTAATAAAAATATCCAGTGGCGCTGGTCTCAGATGGTATGTAACAAATAATAACTAAATGCATACACTTAGCAATAAGAAGTGCGAATTGTATTATCAGTGATAGGTATTAACACAAACGGGATTTTACATAAAT
Organism: Campiglossa producta; assembly: GCA_964058755.1. NCBI lineage: Eukaryota > Metazoa > Arthropoda > Insecta > Diptera > Tephritidae > Campiglossa > Campiglossa producta. Next base: position 44,169,774 of record CAXKVI010000006.1, on the reverse strand, counting down.
GCTTGTATAATTATTTTAATATTTCCTAAAGTTATAAGAAGTCATAAAAAATATTGCGATAATTCGGTTTTGTACAATAAACATTTTTTGAAGGTCTAGCAGTGCCTTTTTGAACGTACTCGACAAACATATGAACGAGTAACCATTAAGGCTGGTTTTCATTATGTCAAATGGTATCAAATTCCATCGATTTTATCGAGATTTGGTTGCTTATTTCGATAAAGTCGATAAAAGTTGTCAACATTTGACCAAGTGAAAACCAGCCTTTAGTTCAAGTTGAGCTCTCGCTACGAGGCTCTTTAGTTTTGTGCGCAAAATAAATAAAAGTAGTAATTGTCAAATAAAAATGGTTTATAAAATAAAAATTACTAAAGAAAAATGTGAAATGGTGAATAAACAAAATAAGTACATGTGTAATTGAATAAACATATGCACATATTTTGTTTATTCATGGATGCACATCCGCAGTTGCAACTCGCTGTATCTGCAAGTAATATAAAGGCCGCCACCCCTCCACAAAAAATTAAAGAAGTCGGAACCGTACATTATTGGAAAGTCAACCGGATAATTGAAGACATGCATGGATGAAGGGGGTATGTCGCATTCTCACTCAATTTCTGTTTTTGGCATTGGTGAATAGTGTTTATGCAGATCTATATTTCTGTCTTATCAGAATCTGCCTATCGTGAAAATTGTAGAAGATAATTCATGGATGAAGGGGGTATGTACACAACTTTTCAATATTAATTGTGGAAGAAGGGGGTATGTTCCGATTTTTTCATATAAAACACTAAATATAAATTTATGGTTTTTATTGCATGTTATGCAACGTCTTTTATGGCTTTGCATAATTTCTTTGTCAGTTTTCCATAAAGATTCGAAAAAACCTCAAATGTTTAAGCAAAACTTTAAAGCCGATTTTTTCGTTTCACTCAAAATGCGACATACCCCCTTCATCCATGCATGTCTTAAATTGTGAATGAGAATACCGATTAACCCCACATCGTTACGTAAGAGTCAGCTGTTATCGGGTTGGCTATCGTTTGCCATTCAGAATAGCAACACACAGACGATGATTGTTTTGGGCACTATATCGTCAAAGAGAATGAGGCTGTTAATTTTAAATGCACTAATATCAAAGAGTAGGTCGCCTCCACGTTGGTGCACCCTGGGTAACGCTAAATGATCTACATGGCTAGTTTCTCGTACTGCCGGTTCTACGAGAACGGTACCAGTACTTGTGCTGTACCCATCGTGCCGAAACGACCCGGGCCGTCTTTTTTATATCGACCCGGCCAAGAGCAATACACGCGGGGTGACCCTGTCTAACATTTGGGCAGGGCTACACCTCGTTACAACAACAGCATATTTTAGTTATTTATCCACACATGATTTTTTTGGAGTAATAGCAAATAAAACACAAAATACAATTGTTCACGCTCAAAAAGATGTGTATATAGGGCTTTACCTCTCAGTTACGATCATTGTGTATCAGTACAAGTGTGGAATCTTCTGCATAGACCTCAAATTTTCAAAGTGAGTTTAACACCTGATGATCAGAGTTGCTTTTTTGGAAAATAGTATCATTTAGCGCCGAGTTGCATTCGATTGCGTAAAAAAATTAGTAGTAAATAAATGGTTAACAGTTCTCTAAATTTATAAAATAAAGTGAAAAATAATGATTGAAAACTTCTTAAGTCTGGTTTTCATTAGGTCAAATTTTGATAATTTCTATCGACTTTATCGAAATAAGCGGTAATTGTCTACTTTAGCTGTCAACTGCTAATAAATTAGCTAACTTAAGGGGGCTCGAAAGACGGGGTTTGGCCTCAGGATCACGAATCCTTTCCTTTCAGTGAAAAGTTATGGTCAAAAAACCGAAAATTGGCCCGGGTTCGATACCAAAATTGTGGCGGAATCCATGGTATTTATGTGCAGAATATAATGAGTTGACGGCCTTCGGCCGCGGGTGTTGCCTGAACCGCGCCGTGGTACGCACTTTTTTGGACGTTTTTAGGCGAAGTCTAATGTAAAAACAACAACCACATAAAACCTTGAAAATTGGATTGCAAATATCTCCTCAGGGAAGCAAAATATTAAAAAAGCGCTTCCGGATTCGTGATTCTGAGGCCAAACCGTCTCCGTCTTTTGAACCCCCTCCCATAATTTCAGCTAATTTATTAGCAGTTGACAGCTAAAGTAGACTGTTACCAAATAAGCAACCGAATCTCGATAAAGTCGATGAAATTTGCACCTTTTGACCTAATGAAAACCAGCCCTTAGGGTTGTAATATATAAAGAAATTGTTTGTAACTTCTTAGAATTTATAAAGATTTAAAAACGTACTGCAAAAGGCAAAAAAAAGAAATGAAAACTGCAACAACATTTCACGACAGCCCAATTGCAGTATGCTGGCGAAATTCCACAGCTTTGATGTTGGTACCTCGCTTAATAAATTAAAAACAATCTATCTAAAAAAAATTGCGTTCTCTTTTTCTCGTTTCTTATTGCGAAAATTAAAATTTTTCCTGTAAAATAAATAAAATTTAATCGTTTAAGTTTTGTATTTTTTTTGCAAAATATAATAAAAGTGTAAGCTGAAAGATTCGCTTAAAAATTGTCTTTCTTGGAACGAAAAGTTGTGCAACAGAGCAACACTTTTTTGCAAACAAGAACCCTGTCTCATTGTGTTACGGTCCTGCACAAAACCCTGGTTTGCAGAAACCACAACAGCAACCCAGATTTTTGACATGGATGTGTGTTTTGATTGACGTTGAAGTGTGTTTTGACATTGCTGTCAAAGCTACATTTCACACTTTATGTTATACACAATGGTTGCGATATACCGTTCCATCAATACCGCTCGTCAATGTGGATCATAAACAGGGATGTAAGGTGTGACCGTACTCTTCAATTTGGGTACTCGCACCGTCTCTAAGTTTTAGATGTATCACGGAAACAAAAGTGGTTTTGGTTTGCTACAGATAATTTCCATACATATGTTAATACAAACCAATTAGTGTAGGTACAATGTGAAAAAATATTCACCAACTTGGTTGTATTACTCTGTTTTAATTTCAATGAAAAAATTCAAGTTTACATTGGGTCTTTGATGCAGCGCCTATCTTTTTTGCTTATCTGTTCTTGTTTAAAATATATCAACGATATTCTGTAATTATTATATGATTCCCATTGCCGTTCAATATTTTAGAATCCATTTGGTCTACAATTTTGATAACACTTCTATGGTTTTTCGTCAAGATATGTTAATACAATCTGAGAACAATTATACAAACTTTGCAGTAATGTACCGTGCTTTGGAAAAAAATCCTTTTAATCACAACTGGATATGTAAAAACGGGAAAACTTTACGAAAAGACCATGCGACTAGAAAAAATAATGTTAGCTAATATTTTAGTAGTTGAATGCTGATGGAAACGAATACCAGATCTGTTCTGCTCACAAATACCGCCCCTAATTTGGGATCGAAACCAGGTCATCTGATTTTGAGGCCAAAACACGTCTTTTGAGGCCTCCCACAATTTTAGCTAGTTTTTCAACAGTTGGGTGATAAAGGAAACAAATACCCTTTGGGAACAAATGCAGTATACGAACATTGCTGCTATAAAAAAACGAAAAATTCGGATCGATAGGTATTAATGAAAGAAACATAACGGTATATTTTTTTTGTTGGGCAAACAGCAACAAAAGCTAATAAGGGTCAAGTTGGATATAATCCCGACCATAAGTGTCAAAACCAAAAAAAAAAGTACGGTATAAATGCAGAACAGCTCCAAATCCTAAGTTAAAAAAAAAAATGGTAAGGATTTACAGATATCATTGAGTTGGGTAGAAATACAGCTATGGTCAGAGATTTAGCGCACTTTCCTTAGTACATTAACTTTCAAGATAATACGAATTGCACAAAAAAAAATTGAGGTTTAACAATAGTATTGTATTGCTCTCTTCAAATGACAAAAGAATTTCCGTTATATTTCTTTGATATTTGTTTTTGCTAAGTTCTTTACATCAGTCTAAAGTGTATTGAACATAGATTTAGCGCACTTACCTTTGTTTTGCTATTACTTGCGATTGGTTGAAAAAGTTAATAGTTGTTTGGTTAATATTTAATAAATAACCTCTTCTCTGATAATTTTGTTAAATTTTCTGGAAGAAAGTACTGGTCAGTTTGACAAAAAAAAACCTTTTTTAATCAGGGACCAATCAAGGGCCAAATTTCAAGAATTTTGGTACGTTTTCGAGAAAAATGGTGTACAATGCCATCAGAGATGTGAGTTCGGATCCGAATTTGTCAAAGCATAACAAAAAACGTAAAAATCCCCCTTATAAAACTTTTTCCCAAGGGAATAAAATGTTCGGAAGAAACGGTAAAGAGCCTCCTTTTAAGTCCTTACCATTCAAATTGGTTGAAATAATTTCGGAATTGTGCTCAACTGTGTCCAGAAAACTTATACGAAGACCCATAAATAAAAATGTTGTTGTTGTTAACAATGCATTGCCCTGTCTAGAGTGTATGATCATTCCGAAGATCTTCATCAAGCTCTTCTAAGGGGAGTCCAAGGAAACGTGCAGTTTCAACAGGGTTTGTCCAGAGGGACAGAGGGGTTAGAAGAGTGGGTTCAAATGAACAATTGAAGAGATGTAGAGTATCATGGGGGGTCCTACCACATGCAGGGCATGTGTTTGAGATTGTGTCATTAAGTCTGGACAAGTAGGAGTTTAACCTTACACTATATCCAGACCTAAGCTGTGCCAGGGTAACTCTTGTCTCCCTTGGTAAGGTGCGTTCTTCTTCAGCAATATCCGGTGGAGGACTGTTCAGAACGGGGTTCACAGGTAGAGATCCGACAAAAGTATCTACCGACTCGGTGTGGATGTCGGTTAGAGCCCGCTTATGATTCTGCAGATCAAACGGCAAGGTAATATGATGCCGGATCTCATCATAATGTTTACGGAGATGTTTCCTTATGTCTCTCGGGGGCGGATCTATGTCCAAAAGATGACGGTTTGGATGTGCTGGCTTGTGGCAGTTCAGAAGGAATTGCTTGCTCAGCATTTCCGCATGCTCTTTTACATTGAGCAGTTTTGCCTCCTGATGGAGGTGAGACTCGGAAGACATGAGGAGACATCCCGTAGCAGTTCTGATGGCAGTATTTTGGCAGACTTGTAACTTCGTCCAGTTGGTGTTATGTACATTAGGCGACCATATGGGTGCAGCATAGTCAAAGACTGGTCGGCCAATGGCCTTATATGTAGTCAACAACGTTTCTTTGTCTTTTCCCCAAGTACTGCCGGCAAGTGACTTGAGGATCTTGTTGCGACCACGTACCTTTGAGACCATTGCAGACACATGACCAGCAAATGAGAAAGTATTATCCAATGCCATCCCTAATAACTTTGGGTGGCTGACAGTTGGTAGCTTAGTGCCGTCAACGAAAATGTCTAATTCATTTCTCACCTGGTGCGTCCACGTCGTAAAAAGCGTCGCCGTTGATTTAGTCGGAGATATCGTCAGATCTCGCTCTGTGAAAAACCTGGAAAGGTCGCAGAGGTAACCGTTGATTTTATTACAGAGTTCATCAGTATAGGGGCCCTTCCCCGTCGCCATTATTGTACAGTCGTCAGCATAAGAAACGACGGAGACACCCTCTGGTGGTGGGGGCATCTTCGATAGATAGAAATTAAACAGTGTCGGGGATAGGACACCACCCTGTGGCACTCCCTGTCTAATTCGTCTTGGTTTTGATGTTGCGTTTCTAAAGTTGACCGACGCCTGCCGCCCATTCAAGTAATTAGCGGTCCATCTCTTTAACCCATCAGGTATTTGTGTTTCTAATAGATCTTGTATGAGAGTGGCATGGTTGACTGTGTCAAAAGCTTTCGACAAGTCAAGTGCCACTAACACAGTCCTGTGATTTGGTTGGTTTTGATTTAGACCGCTATTTATTTGCGTTGTAATGGCATTGAGTGCGGTGGTGGTGCTGTGCAGCTTACGGAAGCCATGTTGATGATTAGCCAGGTGCAGATTTGCAGTGTAATACGGGAGCAAAATGGACTCTAGCGTCTTCACTACCGGCGACAAAAGTGATATAGGGCGATATGAATCGCCTATGTTTGCCGGCTTTCTAGGTTTTAATAATGGAACCACTCTCGCCTTTTTCCATATTTCAGGAATGACGAAAGTGTTCAGTGAAAGATTGAAAAGAGCCGCTAAGTATTTGTGTCCCTCCTGGCCTAGATGTTTCAGCATCTTCATGTCAATGCCGTCGGGGCCGATGGATTTTGAGGGCTTAGCCTGTCTGATGGCTTCCTTGACCTCTGAGGCAGTGATGACAATGGGCGTGTTTTGGTTTTTGTATTTACGCGCCTGTCGCATGGTTCTACGTTTAGCTCTATCGGGTGGGGAATGTAGTACAAATTGTCTACAGAAGGAGTTCGCACATCCCCTAGGGTCCTTCTTCACCCTGTCACCGAAAGTAATATCTACTTTATCCTTGTGTTGTGTTGGATTAGATAGAGCTTTGACCGTAGTCCATAATTTGCCAACACCGTCAGAGAGGTTGCATTGCTCTAGGTGTTGTTTCCATTTGGCCAGTTTGTGTTTATCGACCAACCTACGAATTTCCGCGTTAAGATCCCTTATACGGGGGTCTGCGGGATTGAGACTTCGCACTTCATCTCTTTCTCTAGCCATGGCCGCTGCCTCCGCGGGGAAATTTGGTCTTATTCGAGATATTCGACCCGCAGGAATGAAGCGTCTAGAGGCCAAGTCAATGATGTTGCGGAAGTCTCGTTCGCCTTTGCGTATGTCCGTAGGAATGGATAGAGCAGCCAAGGATTCGTCCGTATATGTCTGAAAACTGTCCCAGTCCGCCTTGGTAAAGTTGATGTATGTACCATGCTCAGGTGTTATAAAGTCCGTCGGTCGTTCGATGGTAATGACTATTGGGAGATGGTCAGACGCCAACGTGAGTATGGGTCGCCAATTGGTGTTGTTCAATAGTCCTGCACTTACGATAGAAATATCTGGCGAACTATAGCAGTTACCCGATACTCTCGTTGGGGCGTCTCCGTTCAATGTACAGAAAGCCGTATCATCTATTTGTTCTGCGAGTACATGCCCCCTACTGTCTGCTGGCAAGTTTGAGTGCCACATATCGTGGTGCGCATTGAAGTCGCCCAGGATCACGCGGTTATCTCCTCGTAATAGCAAGCTAATGTCGGGGTGATAACCGGTGGGGCAACTTGAGACAGGGGGTATGTAGATGTTTATGATTTGCAGATCGACATCTCCTGTACGGATGGTAATACCTTGGCTTTCTAAGATATCATCCGTTCCTTCGATGTCGGTATCAAATAGATGATACTGTACAGAGTTGTGCGTTATGAACGCTAGACCACCTCCCAGACCTCCTGTTACTCTATAACGGTCCTTCCGGTGAATGTTATATCCACCATAGGTAATGAGGTCCGACCTTGGACTGAGCTTGGTTTCTTGGATTGCGGCAAGTTTTATGTCATATTGCGTCATCAAATTGGTTATCTCTGCGATCTTACCAGTTAATCCGTTACAGTTGTGCTGTAAGATTTGGAAGTGCGCCGGTGGGGTCGATGTCGAGTTAACCAAAGGCGTGAGAGACGGATGTGTTCGCCCAGGTGTTGGTAGGCGAAGACCAAGGCTGTGCCTCAGCCTAGTTAGCTGTGGACCTGGTGTAATCGGGTTGGCTGGCGTCGTAGGCTGAGGCGTGTTACAGCATGGTGCAATGAACGCATCCGTCCAAAGATTCCTGTTCGCGAGCCCAGAGCATAGATGCACGTGGCATTGGCCTAAGCAGTTATTGCATTTGACCGATGACGCGAGCGTGTATAATCTTTGCCGACAAACAGTACACGTCGAGACAGGTGCAAGAAGATGTTGATCCTGACTCACGTGTAAACGGGAGGGGGGGGGTGTAACGAAACAGACAGAGACTGATGCTCGGAGTTGCTCATGTCTAAACTGCTCCGGTGGGAGCAAGAATGTTGAGCTGCTGCGCGTGATGTTGACGCCATAAGGCACGAGCAACAGTCTGGAATTTGTGTGGCGGGTATAGCAGAAATGCTGCTAGTCGTTAAGACATTATTATTATTATTATTAGTATTGCTACTAGAAGGTGGCGGTAGGGGTGCGCTTGAACGGCGCTTACCGCGGGACGCCCGACGGCGCAAACAGCAAGGGGCCACGAAAGTACTAAACAAAGTACGGGGTCTGTGGATGTTAAGGTTAAGCCCTGAACATCCATATTTATGGAGCCATCTCTTACACGAGAAGCATTGCACAGAATGCGACCGTTTAATATATATTTTTTTGCAACAGACACTGCATATCCATTCTTTTGGTCCGGGGTTCGGCTCAACGCCCGCCCGTAACAAAAGAATATCTTGCAGCCCTGCTGCAAGGGGGGAGGATGATAGTTTCGGAATGGGACAAAACATACTAAACAGGGTTACATTGAAAGTGACAGTCCTTGGCCGAGGTAAAACCCCGGGTGGTTCCACTGCGCAGAGATCCATGGCGATGTCCTGGGTTTTCTGCTCTGAGAAGTGACTGTACATAGGGAACCAAACCATAAATAAAAATAAAAAGTATGGGTGCATAAGCAAGAAAAAGCGCCTCCTGCCAAAACAAGAACACTACAGTAGACCGCTCCCTAAAACTTCCATGTTCTCACTACCATGTTTTCTGAGTACCGTGGATTGGTTTTTATTTTCATTTAGGAGTCTTCGTATAAGTTGAGCATAATTCCGAAATTATTTCAACCACTTTCAATGGTAAGGACTTAAAAGGATGCTTTTTACTCTTTCTTCCGAACATTTTATCCCATGGAGGAAAAGTTTTACAAGGGGGATCTTTACGTTTTTTGTTAGGCTTTCACAAATTCGGATCCGAACTCACATCTCTGATGGCATTGTATAAAATTTTTCTCGAAACCATACCAAAATTCTTGAAATTTCGCCCTTGATTGCTGCCTGATTAAAAAAGGTTTTTTTGTCAAACCGACCAGTATTTTCTTCCAGAAAATTTAACAAAATTATCAGAAAAGAGGTTATTTATTAAATATTAACCAACGTGTAATGGGGTGTGGTTGCTGAGTGACCGCGCTCAATCCCGACTCTTGCGTCCTCGTTCGTGCACTCTGGGCAACGTTGAGATACCTAGGCTCGCGGCAGAAAGAGAGGGAGCCCCGGGGGGGGGCACTCTGACATACTTGGTTTAAGGGCTCACCGGGGTCTTTTTCGCAGCGTCTGTACACCAAGAGGTGCGGCTGTAAGCGGGCGTCTGTCTTGAAGCAAGCGGCTCGCTATATAAATGTGCAAAACCCTATATAAATGTGCGAAACCCAATCTCTTCACATCTGGGGCAATGGTCTCACGACCTGGTTTCAGAGTTTCGAAAGAGAAGGAAGACGCCGCAAAGGGAGAGACCGCGATGGCAACTACGAGTCTGAATCCCCCCCAAGAGGCATCTCCCCGACGCTCTGCGTACTGGGATAAAAGAAAGGCCGCAAGGATCCTTAAAAAATATGAGGGAGCATCGCAGGAGAAGCTGTCGCCGGAAGAAAGGAAGATGGTGGAGGAAGCGAAAGCTCTGATACCAAATTTCCAGAGGCCCTATGTGCCTAAGAGGGTGAACGGTAATCCCTTCAAACGCCAGAGATCGGACGGAGAGGTAGACCCCCATCCGAAGCGGCATCAGGTCAACCTCGTAGTGGGAAAACTCAGCTTTGCTGAAGTAACCAAGGACAGAATCCTTATAGGTTTCATTGACCGAGGTAACGACCGTTGGTCCATCCCCAAAGACCAGTGGCTGTATGTCCGGAATGAAATGGGCAGGGCCCTCCTCCACTTAATGCGTGAGTCTCCGGGTAGTCCGCCGCGAGGTACTGACGCGGGCTGGCACCAAGGTCAGATCAAAATATTCGCGTGCGAGGATGCAAGAACTGTCGCACTGTATAAGGCACCAGTTGCAAGACTGGGTGAAGTCTATCCAGGAGCAAGACTAGATGTCGTCGACTGGAAGGACATTCCTGCTCGGCCAAGGGCAAGGGCATGGATTCCTGCCGTCCCTGCAGAACCCGAGAATATTCTTGAGATGCTGCAGGTCTGGAATCCGTCTCTCCCGACGCAGGATTGGGGCGTCAATCTGGTCGATGATGTGGTTGGGCCCAATAGACAGGTGGTTATCACTCTGAATAAGGAGGCGCTCGAGCCCCTTAAACGGTGCAACGGTCGAGTGCATTACGGCTTGGGTCAGATCGTGATCCACGTATACCGTGGCGATGCACAGCGCGCTGCTATTCCGGACGCTCCGGAGGACTCGGAGATCGAGGCATCGGAAGGGGAAGCAGAGGAGTCCGACGCGGAAAGTATGTTATCCGCCACGTCAAATTGCGATGGTGCTGCGAACAACTCGGCGATAGAAGAAAGCCTGCTTGACGAAGAAGGCCTCGACGTCACGATCGTGGCTAAACCTGAGCACACTAACGTTGATGCTGCTTCAGACAGCAGGGTTCCCGCCACGCCAAATCGTGCAGGTGCTCTGAACAACTCCTCGTTGAGAGACAGCCCCCGGAACAGGCCAGACCTCGACGACACGCTGGCGGCAGGGAAGTCTGAGCTCTCTCATGTTGGTGGTGCTTCAGATAAATCTGCACAAATCTAAAGCAGCCTCGGCTGTTTTAAGCAGTCGTCTTTCTAAAGGCGACGTAGACGTGGTCCTTATCCAAGAGCCCTGGGTCAATAGCTCTAGGATCTGTGGATTGGGGACTAAGGGGTACAAGCTCATCCAAGCCAATGATGAGGGCAAGGTCAGAACCTGTATTTTGGTAAAGTCTGAGCTAAACACCTTTCTATTACCCAACTACTCAAATGGTGACGTTACAGCTGCCAGCTTAACAGTCGGCAGCACCAGCCTAACGATGGCGTCGGTCTATATGCCCTATCACGCCGAAGAACCTCCTCCACAAAAGGAGGTGAAAGATCTGGTGGATAATTTCTGTACGGGCCATCTTATTATTGGAGCTGACGCTAATGCTCATCACGTCCAGTGGGGAAGCTCCGATATTAACGCTAGGGGCGAGTCTCTGTTTGACTACCTACTAACAACTAACCTGGTGGTTTGTAACGTGGGTAACGACCCTACTTTTATAACTAAAGCTCGTAGGGAGGTTATAGACCTCACTGTTTGTAGCGAAGGCGCTTATGAGTGGGTCAGAAAATGGCGTGTTCTTGATGAGCATTCATTTTCTGACCATCGGTACATAGAAATTGTGTTAGACTTTATTGTTGAGCAGCCAGTTATGAAACGAAATCCACGCAACACTAACTGGCAGCTACATAACCAAATATTAGCTAGGGACCTACCAGTATTACCTCCACAAGCCCCCTCATCAGTGGGAGAACTGGATGATCTGGTAACGACCTTTACAACGGCGCTCTCAAATGCCCTAGAGCAGGCTTGTCCAGTACCAAAACCACGCGGCAAACATAGACCCCACTGGTGGTCTTACGACCTGGATTCGTTCCGTATATCATGCAGGAAGCAATTTAACAAGGCCAAGAGCATCGGTACGGAGCCTGAATGGCTCGAATATAAAGCTAAACTGAGGGCCTATAAAAAGGCTCTAAGGCAAGCGAAGAGAACTTCGTGGAGAAATTTCTGCACCGGGGTCGAAAAAGTCGATGATACAGCGAGACTTAGACGAGTGCTATCAAAAACTCAAACAGCCATTAGCTATTTACGGAAGCCTGACGGATCTTGGACCAGCACGGAAGGGGAAACCCTGGAGCTGCTCCTGAACACACACTTTCCGGGGAACTTGTATGATGCACCTGTAGAATCTGCAACAAACCTGGCGGTAAACATACCCATTACGGAGGAAAGGGTAAGGTGGGCAATCAAAAGCTTTGAGCCGTTCAAGGCAGCTGGGCCAGACGGGATTTTCCCCGCACAACTTATAAACACGCTGGAAATATCAGCTAAATGGTAGTCTTTATTCCAAAGGCTGGGAAGGCCTCACACTATGAGCCTAAAGACTACAGACCGATCAGTCTCTCGTCTTTTGCACTTAAAACCTTCGAGAGGATAATTAGCGATTATCTCTCCTCTACTATTGATAGCAACCTTATTTCTAGCTATCAACATGCATACACCAAAGGTAAATCAACGGAAACTGCGCTCCACAGCCTAGTCTCTATTGTTGAAAATCCATTGCACGAAAAGGAGTACTGTCTCGTGGCCTTTCTGGACATCGAAGGGGCTTTCAACAATATAAGGCCGGAGGCTATTAACACTGCTTTAACAAACCTGGGCATAAATAGGTCTGTTATTGGACTAATTGATCAACTACTAAAGGGAAGGAAAATAGTTTCTTCACTGGGAACAGTTGATCTTTCACGCTATGTCACAAGAGGAACGCCTCAGGGTGGTGTTCTCTCCCCGCTCCTATGGAACCTCACCGTAAACTCGCTGCTACGAGACACAAGGTGGGGGGGCGGGAAGATAGTGGCATATGCAGACGATTTAGCTATTGCATATAGGGGCAAATTCCCACAAACCCTGTGTGACTTGATGCAAGTAGCACTGCGAGAAGTTTCTTCATGGTCCTCTCGCTGCGGACTTAGCATCAACCCGGGAAAGGTGGAGCTTGTCCTTTATACCAGGCGGTACAAGATACCACCGCTGAACCTACCAGAACTAGATGGCGTGCGCCTGAACTTAGTTGACAAACCCAAATTCCTAGGCACAGTTCTAGATAGAAAGCTTAACTGGAAGGAGAATGTCATCCAGCGCCAGAGGAAAGCGTGCATTGCACTTTACACGTGTAAAAGAGCCATTGGCAAAAAATGGGGGCTCAGCCCCAAAATTTGCAGATGGATCTACACTGCGATAATCCAGCCAATTATGCTGTATGGAGTCGTGGTATGGTGGCCTGCGCTAGGAAAGGCAACAAACCTAAATCTGTTAGGAAAAGTCCACAGATCGAGCATGATCTGTATAAGCGGGGCGTTAAGAACAACGCCCAATGAAGCTCTCCAGGCCATTCTTGGCTTTTTGCCACTCGATCTGGAAGGGTACCGGGCAGCAGCAGCATCGGCTGTGCGTCTAAGGGAAACGTCCGTCTGGGGCGCAAGCACTATTGGACACTCCTGTATTCTAAGATCTTACAGCTTTCTCCCTCTGAGCACAGATCGGTGTGCGACCACAACAGTCGGAGATTGTTGTTTTAGAATAAACATTCCCAGCAGGGAAGACTGGGAGAACATAGATCGGTGTCCCGCTACTAATGGCGGCACTTTTATATACACCGACGGCTCGAAGTTAGACGGCAGAGTCGGAGGAGGGGTTTACTCAAGGGATTTGGACCTAGAACTCTCCTTTAGACTACCTGATCACTGCAGCGTCTTCCAGGCTGAAGTTTCTGCAATCATGGACGCCGTGACTTGGATAGGTGAACGCACCATCGGACAGGATATCTGTATTTTCAGCGACAGCCAAGCGGCCATCAAATCCCTTGGCTCTTACTCGTTCAACTCTGAACTGACGCTCAGCTGTCGTCGATCTCTTCAAGAGATGGCCCAACAGAACCGCGTGAACCTCACATGGGTCCCGGGACACAGGGACATTGAGGGAAACTGTAGGGCAGACGAACTTGCCAGGCAGGGCACGACCAAGCAGATTCTTCAAGATAAAGAGCGCATAGGTATGCCGTTTGCCACGTGCAAGCTAATGCTGAAGGAGCATACACTCCGCGAAGCCAACGAAAGATGGCTACAAGCCCCAGGGTGCCGGATATCCAAGCAAACCTGGCCAAAATGCGATCTTAAAAGATCTAGACACAAAAGGAAGGAAATCTCCATATTAATAGGTGTTTTAATCGGGCACTGCCTTATTGGTAGGCACGCAGCAAGGCTAGGCGTTCCCTACCGACGATGCTGCAGGAGTTGCAAAGAGGATGAGGAAGAGGAAACGGTGGAGCACCTCATCTGCAACTGCCCGGCCTTAAGCGGAGCGAGAAGGCGCTCTCTGGGAGTTCCCTTCCTGGTTAGCTTAAGCCAGGTCGCGGAGCTAGACATAAAGGACTTGATGGCCTTCATCAAGTTATCAAAATGGTTCGAGGAGGGGTAGCGGTGTCGGTTAGGAGTGTCAGTCCCGGGTTTCGGCTATATGGAGAGTCCCGACAGCACTGGGATTTTCCATATGGCCGGGCCCCGGGACTGACTTTCCTAGTGTTTGGTGGTATCACAACGGGCCTTTTATTACTGGCCTAGGTGTGCCTTTGCGGCAGCCACTTCTACCTACCTACCCTATCAGAAAAGAGGTTATTTCTTAAATATTAACCAAATACTATTAACTTTTTCAACCAATCGCAAGTAATAGCAAAACAAACGTAAGTGCGCTAAATCGACCTCCAATGGACTTCAGACGTATGTAAAGAAAAACTTAGCACAAACAAATAGCAAAGAATTATATCGGAAATTCTTTTGTCATTTGAAGAGAGCAATACAATACTATTGTTAAACCTCAAATTTTTTTTTGCAATTCGTATTATATTGAAAGTTATTGTACTATTTTTGAGTACAATGGAAAGTGCGCTAAATCTCTGACGATAGCTGTATATACATTTTTTTGGGACAAACCACAAAAAGAGTTATTAATGGCCAAAGTTCATTTAATGGGCTTTTTGAAAACAAACTTTCTCAAAAACTAATGAACCGATTTTCAATTTTTTTTTGCATTGGATAGGTAATTGAATTACATTCATATGATGCATTATGGTTTTAGGTGCAAAATCGTGCAAGTGCAAAATTTAAAGTAATTTTTAAAATCAGTATTTCTTATGAATGGTAGTTGAATTACCTTTCATTGTACTGTTGCTGTCCGTCCAAAACCGGGTATACGCAAAATGCAATACAGCGTGCATATTTTTTTTACGCAGAAGGGTGACTTCGCAGAAGGACTTAGCATTACATTAGTTTCGTACAGTGGCATGCTGCAACGGTTCAGGCATACACCCAGACTTGGTATGACATAGCTCAGGGTTATTTATCATAAGCTCGGCTGAAGGCCGCCTACGCAGAAGGGTGTACTACGCAGAAGGACTTGGCATTAGATTAGTTTCGTATCGTGCCATGTTGGCACTGTTCAGGCAACCACCCGGACTTGCCATAGCGTAGCCCCGGATTAGGGTACGGGCACACCTAGCGACACGACGCAACGCGACCAAATAGTTGCCTATTTGATCAACTATGTTGTGTCGCGTGGTGCTGCTGTCGCTAGGTGTACTATGCTCCATAAGAACACATGCAAAGAATATTTGGTCGCGTCGCGTCGCTAGGTGTACCCTTAGCTTCATTTATCATAAGCGCGGCCGAAGGCCGCCTACGAAGAAGGGTGTACTACGAAAGTTTTTGACACAGTCAACCATGCCACTCGGTGACAGGGTGAAGAAGGACCCTAGGGGATGTGCGAAATCCTTCTGTAGACAATTTGTTCTACATTCCCCGCCCGATAGAGCTAAACGTGGAACCACGCGACAGGCGCGTAAATATAAAAACCAAAATACGCCCATTGTCATCACTGCCCCAGAGATCAAGGAAGCCATCAGACAGGCTAAGCCCTTAAAATACATCGGCCCCGACGGCATTGTGTTGAACAATATCACCCCACATACCGTACTTATGTATATTGAATGTGAATTTACTTATATGAAATATGAATTCCAATAAACAAGTTAGTTCACTTATTTAACTCAAACGAATCGGGTCGTGTGTTCTTTATTCAAAACATTGCGCATTAGGTATGGACCCAGCAAACCCTAGTAGCCTGTACATATTAAAAGAACTTAAATAATAAAACGTGAAAATTTGCTTTTTTTCGGAGGCGTTTTATGGACATAAATTGTAGAATACTCTACTGAAAATTCGGCCGTATAAATAATATACGCATATAGTTAATTTCAAGACTGCGGCAGAAATGTGGTCAAAATTAAAAAGTGTATACGAGTAAAAATCAGAGTCAAGCATTCATTTTTTGTATCAAAAATTTCATGACATGTGTAAAGAACCAAATGAGAATATTGTTACATACATTTCGCGGTTGCAAGAGTTAGTACAACAATTGGCAGATTTAGGCGAAAAGATATCGGACAAAAATTTAATGACAAAAGTACTTAATTCGTTACCATCGTCACTGAACCACTTTCATAGTGCATGGCAGGCGACATAGGATGGAAAGAAGACAATCAATGAACTTTGTGCTCGATTGCAAATCGAAGAATCCCGAATTACAGCAAATGAAAGGGAATCTGCGGATAGTGCATTTATGGCAAAACGTGTTTATAGAAAGAATCAAAGGCCTGAAAAATCTGGTAGACGAGGTAACTGTTTTAAATTTGGCTCTAACTCACATTGGCGCAAGGACTGTCCGAACACAAAGGGCAAATACAGTAAATCAGAGGCGCTGATATGTGGTGCATTGTTGTCCAGCGAAGAAAGGGATGCATGGTATTCCGACAGTGCTGCGACTGAACACATGTCAGGGCGACGTGAGTGGTTCAAAGACTTTGTTGAGTTTGATGTACCATATCCAGTTCGTATTGGTAACGGTGAGGCAATATATGCACTTGGTCAAGGTGACATTGACGTGTTGGTATTTTATGGAACTAGGTGGCTGGATAAGCACTTGGCAAACGTATGGTTCGTGCCAAAACTATTCGTGAACCTTTTCTGGCAAGGCAGATGCCTTGATAAAGGCTGCATAATGCATGCTACGGATGAAAAGTGTGTGTTTAAGCGAGGTGGTCGTACTATCGCCATGGGAATTCGGCAAACAACTCTGTACCGAATGATGATACGTATAGGAAGTACGGAAACGGAAGTATGTGCAGCAATATGCAAATATAGTGGTGAAAGAAAATATTCGCTCATGGCACGAGCAGTTAGCACATCAGAACATCGCGCAAGTAAAACGTTTTTTAAATATAAATGGCATTGAATACATTGACGAAAAGAATTTCCAATGCGAGGCTTGCATTGTGGGCAAGCATCATCGTTTGCCGTTCACACGCAGAGACAGCGTTAGTTTTAGCTGCGGTGAGATTGTACATACAGATGTGTGTGGAAAAATGCATGTTGTTTCATTTGGTGTTGCACGATATTTTCTTTTGCCGTTTGTGTATTTTACCGTTTTGTGTATTTTCTAAAGCACAAATCCGAAGTTCCAGGTAAAATCATTTCATTTATAAAAATGGTTCAAGCGCAAACCAATCATAAAGTGAAGATGGTCCATAGTGATAATGGAACCTAGCATGTTAACTCTGAGTTGAAATCTTTCTTTGAGAAAGAAGGTATTAATCATAAAACTACCGTGGCTTATACGCCTGAACAAAATGGTTCATGTGAACGTGAAAATCGAACCATCGTCGAAGCGGCGCGCACTATGCTACATTCGCATAATTTGGATTTGCGATTATGGGCGGAAGCCGTGAATACTGCTGTGTTTGTGTTGAATAGTACAGGTACAAGCACTGTGAAAAATAAAACTCCGTATGAATTATGGCATGGAAAGGCTGGCAATGTACAAAATTTTCATATTTTTGGTTCAACTGTTTATGCACATATTCCGAAACAAAAACGGCAAAAATTTGATAAGAAAGCAGTCAAGTGCGTTATTGTAGGATATAGTGAAAACTATGGTGCTTTTCGTGTTTACGATCCAGAGAGGCATATAGTTGAAGTTGTCCGCGATGTAATTTTTAAGAGAAATCGAGAAGCTGATTCTGCTAAGTTAGATTGCAAAAATGAATATGAAGACAACATATCTGTTGAACTCAGCGACTCGAGTGATTTGCCAACTGATGGGAGTTATCCAAACCAAAATGCTGCTGTATCTATCGAGACGAAGACTCTTGGTATTGACTCTGCGAATTGAAATACAGATCAGCACGTTGATACGTTGAACGATGACACAGTGTCAGCAGTTAGTAGCGACGATGAATCAAACTACGATACAGACGAAGGCAACTCTGCCGAAACTGGTCAAGTAAAAGATGGGAGCAATATATGTAATATTACACAACAAAACGTTGTTGAACCGAAACTGAGATCGGGAGTGCAGAGGTGTAGTGAACATTGCGCTGATATTTGCTATTGTTGTTGTAACGAGGTGTACTCCTGCCCAACGCGTATTTTTCCTTAACCTAATTGTCATCAATATCTTCTAACGGGAGTCGAAGGAAACTTGCAGTTTCAATAGGGTTGGACCAAAGAGAGATGGGTGTTAGAAGAGTGGGCTCAAATGAGCAAGAAAATAAGTGATTGGTATTGTGGGGGGACGAACCGCATGCCGGACATATATTCGGCACATCAGGGTTCAGTCTAGATATGTAGGAGTTTAACCTGCTACGACCCTTGTCACTCGAGGAAGATGACGCTCCTCTTCAGAAATGCCAGGTGTTGCGGCATGTAAGACATTGTTTAGCGGACAGAGCGCAGAGTAATGGCCAACAGACGTTGTATGGATACGCCCCAAGGCCTGTTTATGCACCTGTAGATCAAACGGCGTTGTTATATAGTGTCGGATCTCATCAAAATGTTTACGTAAATGCGATCTTATGGTCATAGGAGGCGGAATGAGTTCAAGCAGTTGTCTACCGGGATGCTGTGGTTTACAGCAATTCAGTAGGTACTGCTTGTTTAGCATTTCATTATGCTCCCTAACTGGAAGCATTTCCACCTCCTTGTGTATATGAGATATAGGTGACATAAGGACGCACCCCGTAGCGGTTCTGAGCGCGGTGTTTTGACAGGCCTGAAGTTGATTCCAGTGAACGTCTGCAAGCCCCGGCGACCATATCGGCGACGCATAGTTCAGGATCGGCCGACCAATTGCCTTGTACGTTACCAACAACGTTTCTTTGTCTTTACCCCAAGTACTGCCGGCTAGTGATTTGAGGATTTTGTTACGGCTCTGTAATTTTGAGACAATTGCAGCTGAATGGGCAGCGAAAGTGTGCATGGTGTCGAAAGTCACTCCTAAGATTTTTGGGTGAGAGACAGTAGGTATTTTATGATCACCTACATAAATTTCTAATTCCATGCCAACCTTCGCTGTCCACGTCGTGAATAAGGTCGCCGAAGACTTTGTTGGCGACAATGTCAAGCTTCGGGCAGTAAAAAACTCACCTCTCTGAAGTTGGCAAGACAACTTTTACGTGGCAAAAAAGTAACTAGTGGATAATTTGCCGTAATTTATACGTAAATTATCCGTGAAAACAAAAATTTTGCCGCGGCCGTATTTTGGAAAATATTGAGTGGCACGCCAACTTCATGTGAAGTTAGCGTACCAACCTTGAAAAACTACCTTAGGGACCTGCTAGAGAAAAAATGTTTGCACGTGATTTTGCCGGAAATTAGCCGTACTAAGTGGCATATTAAATTAAAAAAAAAAAATTAATTTTTTTGGTAGTGCACCGCCAACTTCACATGAAGTTAGCGTGCCACTTCTGGAAAACTACTTTCGAGACCAGCTAGGATAAAAACCTTTGCACGTGATTTTGTCGTAAATTATCCGTAATTAATCTGTGAAATCAAAAAATTTGTCGCGGACGCATTTTGGAAAATATTGAGTGGCACGCCAACTTCATGTGAAGTTAGCGTGCCACCTTTGAAAAACTACCTTAGGGACCTGCTAGAGAAAAAATGATTTTGCCGTGAATTAGCCGTAGTTGAATGGCATATTTAAAAAATAAAAATAAAAATTTTTTTTTTTTATAGTGCACCGTCAACTTCACCGTCAACTTCACATGAAAAACTACCTTAGGGACCTGCTAGGGAAAAAATGTTTGCACGTGATTTTGCCGGAAATTCGCCGTAATTAAATGACATATTTAAAAAATTAAAAAAAATTTTTTTTTTTTGTAAGTGCACCGCCAACTTCACATGAAGTTAGCGTGCCACCTTTGAAAACCTATCTTAGGGACCAGCTAAGGAAAAAATATTTGAACGCGATTTTGCCGTGAATTATCCGTAATTAAATGACATATTTAAAAAATTGAAAAAAAATTTTTTTTTTTGTAAGTGCACCGCCAACTTCACATGAAGTTAGCGTGCCACCTTTGAAAACCTATCTTAGGGCCCAGCTAAGGAAAAAATATTTGCACGTGATTTTGTCGTAAATTATCTGTAAATAATCTGTGAAATCAAAAAATTTGTCGCGGACGTATTATGGAAAATATTGAGTGGCACGCCAACTTCATGTGAAGTTAGCGTACCAACCTTGAAAAACTACCTTAGGGACCTGCTAGGGAAAAAATGTTTGCACGTGATTTTGCCGGAAATTCGCCGTAATTAAATGACATATTTAAAAAATTAAAAAAAATTTTTTTTTTTTGTAAGTGCACCGCCAACTTCACATGAAGTTAGCGTGCCACCTTTGAAAACCTATCTTAGGGCCCAGCTAAGGAAAAAATATTTGCACGTGATTTTGTCGTAAATTATCTGTAAATAATCTGTGAAATCAAAAAATTTGTCGCGGACGTATTATGGAAAATATTGAGTGGCACGCCAACTTCATGTGAAGTTAGCGTGCCACCTTTGAAAAACTACCTTAGGGACCTGCTAGAGAAAAAATATTTGAACGTGATTTTGCCGTGAATTATCCGTAGTTAAATGGCATATTTAAAAAATTAAAAGAAAAAAATTTTTTTTTATAGTGCACCGTCAACTTCACATGAAGTTAGCGTGCTACCTTTGAAAACCTATCTTAGGGACCAGCTAAGGAAAAAATATTTGAACGTGATTTTGCCGTGAATTATCCGTAATTAAATGACATATTTAAAAAATTGAAAAAAAAATTAATTTTTTTGTTAGTGCACCGCCAACTTCACATGAAGTTAGCGTGCCACCTTTGAAAACCTATCTTAGGGCCCAGCTAAGGAAAAAATATTTGCACGTGATTTTGTCGTAAATTATCTGTAAATAATCTGTGAAATCAAAAAATTTGTCGCGGACGTATTTTGGAAAATATTGAGTGGCACGCCAACTTCATGTGAAGTTAGCGTGCCACCTTTGAAAAACTACCTTAGGGTCCAGCTAAGGAAAAAATATTTGTACGTTTGCTATGCCACGATAGTTATCTATGGAAGACCTACTCCCACTTTTACGAAGTGGTAGAAGAAAAGATTCCTTCCATGCTGATGGAAAAACGCCACACTTTAAAGATAGATTGAACAAATTTGTGAGGGGCTTGTAGATATATTTTGCACATTTTTTCAAAAAACAAGTAGGAATTCTATCAGGACCATATTTACTGGATTCTTTTAAAGTACCTCTCTGAAGTTGGCAAGACACCTTTTACGTGGCAAAAAAGTAACTAGTGGATAATTTGCCGTAATTTATACGTAAATTATCCGTGAAAACAAAAATTTTGCCGCGGCCGTATTTTGGAAAATATTGAGTGGCACGCCAACTTTATGTGAAGTTAGCGTGCCACCCTTGAAAAACTACCTTAGGGACCTGCTAGAGAAAAAATATTTGTACGTGATTTTGCCGTGAATTAGCCGTAGTTGAATAGCATATTTAAAAAATTAAAAAAAAAAAAAAATTTTTTTATAGTGCACCGTCAACTTCACATGAAAAACTACCTTAGGGACCTGCTAGGGAAAAAATGTTTGCACGTGATTTTGCCGGAAATTCGCCGTAATTAAATGACATATTTAAAAAATTAAAAACAATTTTTTTTTTTTGTTAGTGCACCTCCAACTTCACATGAAGTTAGCGTGCCACCTTTGAAAACCTATCTTAGGGACCAGCTAAGGAAAAAATATTTGCACGTGATTTTGTCGTTAATTATCCGTAATTAAATGACATATTTAAAAAATTGAAAAAAAAATTAATTTTTTTGTTAGTGCCCCGCCTACTTCACATGAAGTTAGCGTGCCACCTTTGAAAACCTATCTTAGGGAACAGGTAAGGAAAAACTATTTGCACGTGATTTTATCGCAAATTATCCGTAATTAATCTGTGAAATCAAAAAATTTGTCGCGGACGTATTTTGGAAAATATTGAGTGGCACGCTAACTTCACATGAAGTTAGCGTGCCACCTTTGAAAACCTATCTTAGGGACCAGCTAAGGAAAAAATATTTGCACGTGATTTTGTCGTTAATTAAAAAAAAAAAAACTAATGGCGGCGATATACCAACATTATCATAACCTCTAACGAGATTTTTAGCCGAGCTTCTCTTTCCAACTTGTGGTGTGTTGCTTTTTGAGTTTTTCCTACAAGTTGGCGGGACCTACAGTTTTTTGCCGACTCCGAACGGCACTTGCAAAGCAAATGAATTTTTTTGCTGAGAAGCTTCTCATGGCAGAAATACACCCGGAGAGTTTGCCAAACTACTGCCCAGGGGCGACCCCGTTTAGAAAAATTCTTTTTCTAAATAATTTTTGATGTTACTTTTGCCGGGCATCGAACCGCCACGACTTGGTGTAGAAGGCCGAACACTTAACCGCTACACCACGGCGGCCGCCGTTAATTATCCGTAATTAATCTGTGAAATCAAAAAATTTGTCGCGGACGTATTTTGGAAAATATTATGTGAAGTTAGCGTGCCACCTTTGAAAAACTACCTTAGGGACCAGCTAAGGAAAAAATATTTGTACGTAAATTAGCCGTAATTAATCCATTCAGTAAAAAAATTGTATTTATGAATAAAAATTATCTATTTTTCTACAAGAATGAATACTGTTTAGCATCAACATATTTGTCGTCGTTGTGGTTTGTTGGCGCCATCTTGGTTATGTCCAGCCCTAATTTCGTGAATTTAGCAAGCGACCTTCAAGAAACTTTTAACACTGGAGCGTATTTATATACCTAAAAACAAACTGTTTCATTAACGATTATGGAAAAACATAGACGCTGATACCATTTCCTTTGTTTTGCACAAGGGATAGTGGGGGCGTATGAGCATCAATACAACAAATAGAAGCAATAACGATCATTGCGGTACAGCTTCAAATGTTGTATTTGTGAAAAAGGAGTTCAAGATTTTTGGCAGTTTTGAGTGACTGTCCCAAAGTTTTGTGCGAGAAAACGAAATCGAATTTTTGCAACATACCTAATAAACCATTTTGTTTTGTATCTACTTGAGACACATTAGACTTCAAATCCCTCTATCAATTCTCACAAGTGAAGAAATTGATGATTCTCATCTTTCGCTCACAAGAAAATCTCTGAATAGGATCATAAGTAATTTTTTCGTGCACTTTTTGGTAACTTCAAATCAAACTTTATCTAATTTCATAATAATAAATTTCCGCACGCAAAATCACGTTCAAATATTTTTTCCTTAGCTGGTCCCTAAGGTAGTTTTTCAAAGGTGGCGCGCTAACTTCACATGAAGTTGGCGTGCCACTCAATATTTTCCAAAATACGTCCGCGACCAAATTTTTGATTTCACAGATTAATTACGAATAATTTGCGATAAAATCACGTGCAAATAGTTTTTCCTAAGATAGGTTTTCAAAGGTGGCACGCTAACTTCATGTGAAGTTGACGGTGCACTAACAAAAAAAAAAAATTTTTTTAATTTTTTAAATATGTCATTTAATTACGGCGAATTTCCGGCAAAATCACGTGCAAACATTTTTTCCCTAGCAGGTCCCTAAGGTAGTTTTTCATGTGAAGTTGACGGTGAAGTTGACGGTGCACTATAAAAAATTTTTTTTTTTTTTTAATTTTTTAAATATGCTATTTAACTACGGCTAATTCACGGCAAAATCACGTACAAATATTTTTTCTCTAGCAGGTCCCTAAGGTAGTTTTTCAAAGGTGGCACACTAACTTCACATGAAGTTGGCGTGCCACTCAATATTTTCCAAAATACGTCCGCGACAAATTTTTTGATTTCACAGAGTAATTACGGATAATTTGCGATAAAATCACGTGCAAATAGTTTTTCCTTACCTGTTCCCTAAGATAGGTTTTCAAAGGTGGCACGCTAACTTCATGTGAAGTTGGCGGTGCACTAACAAAAAAAAAAAAAAATTAATTCTTTTTTCAATTTTTTAAATATGTGATTTAATTACGGATACTTCACGGCAAAATCACGTTCAAATATTTTTTCCTTAGCTGGTTCCTAAGATAGGTTTTCAAAGGTGGCACGTTAACTTCATGTGAAGTTGGCGGTGCACTAACAAAAAAAAAAAAAATTTTTTAATTTTTTAAATATGTCATTTAATTACGGCGAATTTCCGGCAAAATCACGTGCAAACATTTTTTCCCTAGCAGGTCCCTAAGGTAGTTTTTCATGTGAAGTTGACGGTGAAGTTGACGGTGCACTATAAAATTTTTTTTTTTTTTTAATTTTTGAAATATGCCTTTTAACTACGGGTAATTCACGGCAAAATCACGTACAAATATTTTTTCTCTAGCAGGTCCCTAAGGTAGTTTTTCAAAGGTGGCACACTAACTTCACATGAAGTTGGCGTGCCACTCAATATTTTCCAAAATACGTCCGCGACAAATTTTTTGATTTCACAGATTAATTACGGATAATTTACGACAAAATCACGTGCAAAGGTTTTATCCTAGCTGGTCTCGAAAGTAGTTTTCCAGAAGTGGCACGCTAACTTCATGTGAAGTTGGCGGTGCACTACCAAAAAAATTAATTTTTTTTTTTTTTAAATTTTCCAAATATGCCACTTAGTTACGGCTAATTTACGGCAAAATCACGTGCAAACATTTTTTCTCTAGCAGGTCCCTAAGGTAGTTTTTCAAGGGTGGCACGCTAACTTCACGCTTCACATGAAGTTGGCGTGCCACTCAATATTTTCCAAAATACGGCCGCGGCAAAATTTTTGTTTTCACGGATAATTTACGTATAAATTACGGCAAATTATCCACTAGTTACTTTTTTGCCACGTAAAAGTTGTCTTGCCAACTTCAGAGAGGTAAAAAACTCGACTAGAGAGGGGAGATAACCATTTATTTTAGAGCACAGCTCATCAACGGAAGTACCACTTGCCAATATCGTGCAATCGTCTGCGTAAGAAACAATCGTAACTTCTTCTGGTGGAGGAGGAAGCTTCGAAATATAGAAGTTAAATAATAACAGGGAGAGGACACCACCCTGTGGTACCCCTTGTTTTATCTTCCTGGCTTTAGATTTTTTGTTTCTGAATACAACAGACGACCAACGACCACTGAGATAATTGGCGGTCCAACGCTTTAGACAGGGGGGGAGTGACGAGTCTTCCAAATCAGCTACAAGTTGCCCATGATTTACTGTGTCAAAAGCTTGACTCAAATCAAGTGCAACTAGAACCGTCCTGTCATTAGGCCTGTTTTGATTTAGACCGTCAGTTATCTGAGTGTTTATGACATTTAGAGCAGATGTTGTGCTCCTACCTTTCCTGAAGCCATGTTGGTGCTCAGCTAACATCAAATGTGATGTATAGAGCGGGAGTAAGACCGCTTCAAGTGTCTTTACTACTGGCGAGAGGAGTGATATCGGGCGATATGACTCCCCAACGTTAGCTGGCTTGCCAGGCTTTAGTAGTGGGATCACAGTTGCCTGCTTCCATTTGTCGGGTATGACAGCTGTGATCAGAGACATTTTGAAGACGGCAGTTAAATATTTAACTCCCGCTAGGCCGATATGCTTTAGATGCACCATGGCTATGCCATCAGGGCCGATGGCTTTGGAATTTTTGGCCTTCCGGATGGCCTCTTGAACCTCTGTAGTGGTGATGGGAAGGGGGGCATAGGTTTTGTGTTTATGCGCGCGCCTGAAGATTCCACGTCTTGTCCTGTCTTGCGCAGGGTGTGGGACATATTGTCCACAAAAAGCCTGCGCACATTTCCTGGGGTCATTTAATGTCTTGTCACCAAAGGTAATGTCGACATTTTTTGGTGGACCCGAAGGATTCGACAAGGACTTGACGGTGGACCATAATTTCCCAACACCGGTAGAGAGGTTACAAGACCTGTGGTGTTCCTCCCATTTGGTTTGTTTGTGTACGTTAACCAGCCGTCTGATTTCCACGTTGAGATTGATAAATAAAATAAGTTATTTCGTAGAATAGAACAATTTAGTTTTAATTATAAGCAAAAATAAACTTTAAATTCCACGAGGCTGTTTGCACGTAGAAGTATGTAAAAAAGAAAAAGAAAAAATTTTGACAGGTTGAAGTAGATAACTATAATAGTGTTGCCATGTAACTAAAATATACAATCTATTTCAACAGAGATCACCGATCTGTGGGTCAGAAGGATCGATGTTGCGTATGAGGTCACGTTCGTTGGCCAAGGCTGCGGCCTCAGCTGGGAAGTTAGGCCTAATATCTTTTATCCTACCAGCTGGTATAAAACGGGCTGTAGCCTTTTTAATGACCTCACGTGTGTTACGCTCGCCAACGTGTACGTCAGTGGGAATGGGAAGATCACCAAAGGAGCTCTCCGTGAATTCCAAAAAGCCGACCCAATTAGCCTTTTTGAAATTCACGTATGTTCTTTTCTCCGAATTAATGAAATCCGTGGCACGATCGACGGACATGATGATAGGCAGGTGGTCGGATGACAAGGCCACCATAGGTTGCCAGTTTATGCTGTTAATTAACCCCGGGCTAACAATAGTTAGGTCCGGGGAGCTACTGCAGTTAACAGCCATCCTAGTTGAGGAGTCTCCGTTCACAGTACAGAAAGAGGAGTTATCAATTTGCTCGGCTAATTCCCGTCCTCTGCCGTCCACCGAAAGGTGTGAATGCCACATATCATGATGGGCATTCAAATCGCCCATGATGATACGGTTATCGCCACAAAGAAACGCCCTAAGGTCAGGACGATATCTTCTGGGGCAGCAGGTGACGGGAGGAATGTATATATTTATTAGCTCGTGATCAACACCACCAGCTTGTATAACTATACCCTGACACTCTAAGGGTAAGTCTCTTTGGTCAGTGTTGATATCAAATTCCCTATACTGCACCGTATGGTGAACAAGGAACGCGAGACCACATCCGCCGTCTGTACGGTCATGCCGGAGTACGTGGTAGCTTCCACTCGCTCGGGGATTCGAGTGGGGGCCAAGTTTTTTCTCCTGGATTGCAGAAATTTTGATTTTATGTAGCTGCATAAATGTGGTTATCTCCGCTATCTTGCCGGTCAAGCCGTTGCAGTTAAATTGCAACAATTTAAATTGCGAAGGAGAGGCGATGGTCACTCTGGGAGGTAAAGACTCATGTGTACGCCTAGATGGTGGTAGGCTATGTCGCGATATTGATCTCCGTTGCAGTCCTGAAGCCGGCGGATTTCGTTCATTATTCGATGAGTGTACATCCGTCGGCGTTGAGGGCTGCACAAATCGACAGCAAGGCGCGACGAACACATCAGTCCAGAGATTTCTGTTTGCGAGCCCAGAACATATGCGTAGGTGACATAGGCCTAGACAGGAGTTGCACTTGACCGATGCATGCCACAGACGCATATATCCTATGCCGACATACAGTGCACGAAGAATGAGGGACCAGAAGTTGATGGACTTGACTTGCATTCGTGCTAGTGCCGGAAGAAATTAGTAAAGGGTTTAGAGACGAAGGCTGAAACTCAGTAGTGTTAAAAGCATCAACTGATGTGCTACGAAGAAAGCAGCCATGAGTGGATGCTTGAGATGTTGATGCACTAGGAAGCAAGCTACAGCCGGGAACACACATGTTCTGCTGGGAAATATAAGTATTGCAGGTCGTGGAGACTTGATTTATAGAGGGCGATAAAGCAACATTTGACCGTCGCTTGCCTCGGGACGTCCTAGGACGTGAACAGCAGGGCGCCACAAAACTTTTGTAGAAACTAATGGGCCGGTGTGTTTTAGGATCTGGATGAGGAGTATGATTCGCTCATAAAGAATCACACTTGGATGCTGGTTGATCCACCACAAAATGTAAATATAATTCATAATCGCTGGATATACAAAATAAAAGAGAAGAGTGATGGAACTGTTGACCGATACAAAGCTCGCCTGGTGGTCAGAGGTTTTACACAGTGCTACGGAGTTAATTATACGGAAACATTCAGTCCTGTTGTAAGATTTACTTCGATTCGTGCTTGTTTGGCCTTGGCAGCGAATCGTGGAATGAAAATTGTGCAGTTTGATGTGAAAACCGCATTTCTGTATGGCGATTTAAAAGAAGAGGTATACATGAAACAACCAGTTGGATACGAAGATGGATCGAAAAGGGTGTGCAAGCTAATTAAAACTTTGTATGGATTGAAGCAAGCCTCCAGGTGCTGGAACGAAAAATTTAGAGAAGCAAACTACTTCTTAGGATTCGAAATCAATCATAGTGCAAATGGATCAAATCATTTATGTCAACGTGCGTATGCACGTAAGGTTGTAAATCGGTTTGGTCTTCAAGATTCAAACCCCGTTTCGACACCAGCCGATAACTCGCAACGTTTAGAAAATTCAATTAAACCAACGCCAGTTAAGTTTCCATATCGCGAGGCCGTGGGTTGCCTTATGTATCTAAGCATGGGTACAAGGCCGGACATCACATACGCAGTTTCATTGGTCAGTCGTTTTTTGGAGAACCCTTCATGAACATGTTACAGCTGTGAAACGGATCATAAGATACAACAAAGGAACGGCCGACTATGGTATATTTTTAACAAAGTCTAACAATTTTAGTTTATATGCTTTCAGTGACTCAGATTTTGCGATGGATCTAGCAAATCGGAAATCGACTTCGGGTCAATGTTTTATGTTGGGTCAAGCTGTAATCAGTTGGAACTCTGAGTTACAAAAATGCGTTGCGCAATCTACTGCAGAGGCAGAGTACATAGCGGCATCAGAAGCAACACGCGAGCTGGTGTGGCTGACAAGGCTCATGAAGGTGTTAGATGAACGTTTTCGTAATGATATTCCGGCACTGTATGTTGATAATCAAAGTGCAGTAAAGCTTGTGAAAAATCCGGTATATCATAAGCGTACGAAACATATAGATGTTCGTTATCATTATATTCGTTATAAATTTGAAAGAAATAAAATAAAAGTAAAGTTTTTACGAAGGCCTTGCCTAAAACTCGATTTGAATTTTTAAGAAGCAAACTGAACATTGTAAAATCTAATATCTTTAAACGAGTTAATCTTGTATATTTGTATATTTGTATGTTCGGACTATCTCGAGAACCGCTTGACCGATTGGGATGAAATTTGGCACAAAGATAGTATGATGGATTCTAAGACTACTCACTTTAGGGTTGCCACTTGGGGCGGTTTACAGGGTTGCCACCTATCCCATTTTTTTTTTTAATTATGGAGCAAGATATGCCAATATGGGTATCATATGAAAGGTATTTTCGGCGAGATACCAACTAAAATATTTTCAAGTAGAGTTGCCACCTAGGGTTGCCACCTTACCACAATATATTTGTATATCCGGTACTATCTCGAGAATCGCTTGACCGAATTGGCTGAAATTTGGCATGGTGATAGTATGATCGATTTTAAGACTACCCACTTTAGGGTTGCCACTTGGGGCGGTTTACAGGGTTGCCACCTATCCCTTTTTTTAATTATGGAGCAAGATATGCCAATATGGGTATCATATGAAAGGTGTTTTCGGCGAGATACCAACTAAAATATTTTCAAGTAGGGTTGCCACCTAGGGTTGCCACCTTACCACAATATATTTGTATATCCGTTACTATCTCGAGAATCGCTTGACCGAATTGGCTGAAATTTGGAATGGTGATAGTATGATCGATTTTAAGACTATCCACTTTAGGGTTGCTACTTGAGGCGGTTTACAGGGTTGCCACCTATCCCATTTTTTTTTAAATTATGGAGCAAGATATGCCAATATGGGTATCATATGAAAGGTACTTTCGGCGAGATACCAACTTAAGTATTTTCAAGTAGGGTTGCGACCTAGGGTTGCCACCTTACCACAGTACTATCTCGAGAACCGGTTGACCGATTTGGATGAAATTTGGTATGGTGACAGTATGAAGGATTCCAAGGCTATCTACTTTAGGGTTGACATTTCGAGTAGTTTACAGGGTTGCCACCTATCCCATTTTTTTAATTATGGAGCAAGATATGCCAATATGGGTATCATATGAAAGGTACTTTCGGCGAGATACCAACTTAAGTATTTTCAAGTAGGGTTGCGACCTAGGGTTGCCACCTTACCGCAGTACTATCTCGAGAAGCGGTTGACCGATTTGGATGAAATTTGGTATGGTGACAGTATGAAGGATTCCAAGGCTATCTACTTTAGGGTTGACATTTCGAGTAGTTTACAGGGTTGCCACCTATCCCATTTTTTTAATTATGGAGCAAGATATGCCAATATGGGTATCATATGAAAGGTATTTTCGGCGAGATACCAACTAAAATATTTTCAAGTAGGGTTGCCACCTAGGGTTGCCACCTTCACAATATATTTGTATATCCGTTACTATCTCGAGAATCGCTTGACCGAATTTACTTCCAAGTAGGTTTGTCACCTAGGGTTGCCCGCACTATATTTCTATATCCGTTACTATCTCGAGAACCGCTTGACCGATTTGGATGAAATTTGGCACAGTGATAGCATGCCTGATTCTAAGACTATCCACTTAGGTGTTGCCACTTGGAGGGCAACCTATCTAATTTTTTTTTTTTTAATATTGAATAAAATATGCGAATATCGGTATCAAATTAGAGGTATTTCCGGCGACATATCAACTAAAATATTTCTAAGTACAGTTGCCATCTAGGGTTGTCACCTTATCGCAGTATATTTGTATATCCGGTAGCATCTCGAGAACCGCTTGACGGATTTTGATGAAATTTCGCATAGGGATAGTATGCGATTTCTAAGGCTATCCAGTTGGATGTTGTCATTTGGAACGGCTTACAGGGTTGCCATATCTCTCAATTTTTTTAAATTATGAACCAAGATATGCCAATATGGATATCAAATGAATATGGATATTTTGGGATCAATTTCTGATAATTTTGGGATAATTCTGGGGTCATTTTCGGATAATTTTGGGATCAAAAGATCCTTTTTGAGCGTAATTTTAAGGTAATTTTCGAATTATTTTGTTATCTTTTAGATTTTGAGATCGTTTAGGGTCATTTTGGGATTTGTAAAAACTTGCAAACAGAACAGCTATTACTTTTTTATTGGTTAGTAACTCAAAGTTAGAAGTTTTCGTTGTAGTCTTGCTATGTTGCGATCAGCTGTTTTTCACTTGCAGTTTTTACTAAGTGATTTACTTCCAACAGAAATTTTAAGCTTTAAAACTTGAAACTTGAGCTTTCTAACTAAAAATGTTTTGCATCACCGAACGCTTTTCAGTAAACTTTTACAAAATTTTCGAAAATGTTATCGACACCGAACAAAAGTACTATTTGCTTAACTACTAAACAACAGATGTCGGTGTGGTATTTAGTTTGACATTTAGTTCAGCTATTGACCACACATTTCACCAAGGCAAGTTAGTTTGACATCTAATTACTTATGTCATTTAAACGCCAAAAAATTACTGTTATTTGTGAAAGTTTGAAAGTGGTGAAACTAAACAGAAAAGTTATTTATTTATTG
>CAXKVI010000006.1:43790285-44137919 GCA_964058755.1 Campiglossa producta | reverse complement strand
CTGGCAGCGGCCATCGTGCGAGCGTTGATATCGGCCAATACAATTCCGGACATATAAGTGGCAGCTACTCCTATTTAATAAAACTAAATAAAATTTATAATTGATTTAAAAAGTTAAAGTTCGGTCTTTTTATATTCGATTACAAATCCGCTACATTGGAGAGGATAATTTTGATAACTTTGAATAAAGGATAATTTTATCCGGCATCGTCCAAAACCATCATCAGCCGTAAGTAAGGCTCATCAGCACACCCAGCGGAGCACCCCCAAAGTAGATGCTCCGATATGGCGGCCGGCAGGCAGCAATCAAAATGGATGTGACACAGGTGAGTGGCAGTGAGTGAAAGTTAAGTGGCAGTGAACTGATAAATTGTATAAAATTAATTAAAATATAATAAAGAACAACTAATTTAAACGGAAATAATAAAAATTTAATACAAACAAATTAATATAAACGGAGATAAAACTTAATTTGTAAATGTAAAATTTAATAAAGAAAAAGATTAATATAAACGGAGATAATAAGAATTTAATAAAATTTAAAATATAACAATGGAAATTTAATACCAACAGAGGTAATGCAATTCGGCCAAAGCAGTAAACGCTAAAAGAAAACTTTTTTATAAACAGAAAATTTAAAATTTAATAAAGAAATTTAACAAAAACGGAGATAATAGAAATTTGCAAAAAGGCCATAAGTGCCAAAACGAAAATTTATACGGAAATTTTAAATAATACATAAAACTAAAATACAAATTTAATAGAAACAGAGATAAACTACAAATTTTAAGAATAAGACATAAAACTAATCTACCAAACTACGAAAAACGGAAATAAAGTAAAATTTTGAAAATAAAACATACAACTAATCTACAAACTAACAAAAACAGAGATAATCTATAAATTTTGGAAATAATAAATACAACTAAACTAAGAAAAGCAGAGATAAACTTAAATAAACCTAAAAATAATACAAAACTAATCGCCTAAATACCTAACGGCACATCATACCACGCCACTTAACTAACGGACTCAATAACTCACGCCACTCGAATACAAATACAACAGCATCAACCGAGGCAGCAGCGTGCGACGCAGCGGCGTAGCAGTATAAGTATTTATACATGCATAATTTTTTGTTGCTTTGTATTCATAGGGACTTTTTTGCTTATATATATATAGATACATATTTATAGTGGTTCTACACAATACACATTTTTTTTGATTTATTAAATACGGTGGTTCCGTTAACAATTATGTCACATTTTTTCTTACAGTGGTGCGTCCGTTTGTACCAAAACGGTGGTTCTGTTTAATAACCAATACATATACATTTTTCATAACACGGTGGTACTGTAGAACAACCAAACCCAGCAAACCAGCTTGGGAGCGCTCTTAAATCTGAGCTCTAATATGAGATTTTTTATGAGTTTTTTCAGAACATGCCCATAATTATGATCGTTATGTGAGCTTTTATGAGCGTGTACATAAATATGATTGCTTTATTAGTTTTTCTGAGTGTGCCCCTATAAATACCTTTTACTTTCATTATTTGGATTCAAGTACGTCTTTTTGAAATAAGTTTTTGTAAGAAAATAAATAATGAACAATATTTGAATGTTAGATATGCAATGAATGTTTACCTATTTGTTGCTACATATTTAAAAGGAAAATTTAAGGTGCAAGGGA
The DNA here is from genome assembly GCA_964058755.1 of Campiglossa producta. NCBI lineage: Eukaryota > Metazoa > Arthropoda > Insecta > Diptera > Tephritidae > Campiglossa > Campiglossa producta. The sequence continues at coordinate 44,136,231 of CAXKVI010000006.1, read as the reverse complement.
TGGGAAAAGGGAATGGGAGAAGTCATGAGAAAGGAAAGGAAAAATTAAAATTGGAAAGAAATTAATAAAAATTAAGAAGAAAATGAAGCTCTTAATTCGTAGAAAAAATCATTCGAAAAAAAAACTCTTTCATGCGCTCTTTTCAGAGCTCATAAAAACATTCGAAAAAGAATCTTTTATGCATAAGACTGAGAGCTCATTTATGAATGACCAGTTTCATAGGAAAAGCCACTCAAATTCGAGCATTTTATGACTGTTTACGATTGTTTTATGAACTCATTATGAATGTGAGCGCTCATAGGAAAGAGTCCCATATGCGCTCATTTAGAGCTCTTATGGTTTGCTGGGAATATACTTTTTAATCAAAAACGGTGCGTCCGTTTCCATAGCCCAATCATTTCCATCAATAGTTTGCATTTAAAATTTGTCATTAATTTCAATACTAAAGTTATAGTTTATTTTTTATTTATAGTTTATAGTTTTTCATTTCAATAGACCTTGCCTTTTTTAAATCGTTTCGACTGTTAATTAAACTCATTTTACTATTGTACAAAACTTTGGTTAATTAGTATAAAAAAAACTTAAATACAAAATTACACTTAGAGAAATTTGTTTGAAATTGCATGATCCCCTAGTTCCAATTGCATGCTATATCCCAAATTCTTGCCTGAATTTCAGCGGGTTACAGTGGATACAGTCCATTGTGTCTGGACAATTTCAACAATCGGGTGAATTTTTTTTTGTATTAAAAAAAAAAAAAAATCTGGTGAAATTAGTTTGCCTTAATCGAATTTTTTGTGATAAATCAGCTTGTTGAGTAAAAACGCATTTAATTAAATAGTTTTGAGCACATTTTAAAACTCAATTCATTTACAATAATATTTCTCATCGACTTAGGTAAAATTTTAATGATTTTATTAAGATTTTAAATATTTCAACTTTTATAATATTTCTACATACATTCGAATAAACGCCTAATTAATTACATTATAAATTTCATTCATATCAATTTCAAATAATTCGAAAGCCTCGAATAGTTTTCTCAAGTATAAAGTTTCCCAAATACATTCCATGCAGTTAATTTAAAGTAAATCCAAATTTTTCGCCATTGTGCTTAAGTTCATATGAAACTTAGGAACAATAAGACAGTTTCCGGGAAGGCAGACAGCGAACCCGACTCCGAATCCCAAAATTTAAATTCAAGCTCTAGCAGTTCGTCTGTATCATCGACTTTTACAGTCACAAATCAGGGAAACATTTCATTGTCGCAAGACTTAGCAGGTTTCGGAGATTCAATTAGTGTTGGCCAAAGTTCTTCTATTATAAACTCTAACCATAACGATAAAACAAGCGAAAAATTAAATTCAATTTCTTTTAATCAAAGTTAGGATCTGAACGAACAAAACAGAGCAGTCCATAAAAGTAGCATGTGGAAAATTATGTGCTCATTATGTGCTAATTAAGTGCTCTAATCCCAAAAAATGTGCTCCTCAACTTTTCCCAAAAATCGATGCTCTGCTAGCTTAAGCCTTAACTATGCGTTAACAGTGAAGGATTAGGACTACATCAAAAGTGAATATACAGAAATTATGTGCTCTTTATGTGCTAATTAAGTGCTCTAATCCCAATTAAGGTGCTCCTCAACTTTTTCCAAAATACGATGCTCTCCTAGCTTAAGGCTTAAGCTAGCAGAGCACTATGCGTTAACAGTGAAGGATAAGGACTACATCAAAAGTGAATATACAGAAATTATGTGCTCTTTATGTGCTAATTAAGTGCTCTAATCCCAATTAAGGTGCTCCTCAACTTTTTCCAAAATACGATGCTCTCCTAGCTTAGGCTTAAGCTAGCAGAGCATCGTATTTTGGAAAAAAGTTGAGGAGCACCCTAATTGGGATTAGAGCACATAAAGAGCACATAAATTCTGTATATTCACTTATGTTTATGTTCTGCTAACATTGCTCTGCTAGCTTTAGGGACCTAAACATGGCAACACCAGAGCAGAAGAAATCTTTCATTGGCATGTGTGCTACTATGATACGAGAAAGCTATAGCAGTGATCCTCTAGCAATTGAATCATTTATAGATACTTACTTACTTAAAATAGCCTCTAACCGCCTAGGCGATTTTGGCCACCCAAAATGTTACGCCAGTCGGTTCTTTGTTGAGCCAACTGGCGCCAATTAGAGACACCGCGTGCTCGCAGGTCTGCCTCTACAAATTAAAGAAATCGCACGATAGTGGGTCGCCCTGCCTGAAACCTCGTTAAGTTTCGAACGGCTCGTAGAGCTCCTTCTCGATTCTGACCGAGCTGGTGGTGTTGTTCAGCGGTACAACTTGCAACTTTGATAGCAAATATCTCTTCAGAAAAGCAAAATATTAAAAAGCGCTTCCGGGTTCGTGATCCTGAGGCCAAATCCCGTCTTTTGAGCTATCTCCAATAATTTGAGCTAAGTTATTAGCAGTTGACCCCTAAAGGAAACAAATGCCCATTTTTACTTTGATTATTTGATCTTCTAAGCTTTTCTCGATTTTTTAAAAATTAAATTCACTAATGAAATTTTTGGGGGATTAAATATTGGAGAAAAAGATGGCAGATAGACAGGTTTTGGCCTCAGGATCACGAATCCGGAAGCGCTTTTTTAATTTTTTGTTTCTGTGGAAAGTTATGGTCAAAAAATCGAAAAATGACCCACGGCTCCACGGCACAACTTGCAACTTTGATTGCAAATATCTCTTTAGAGAAGCAAAATATTAAAAAGCGCTTCCCGATTCGTGATTCTGAGGCCAAGCCCCGTCTTTTGAGCTATCTCCCAAATACCCATTTTTACTTTGATTATTTGATATTCCAGCGGAGAATCACTCTTGCCAACAAGTGCTTCTTTGGACTGAGTAGGCAATTGAGAAGTAAAGTCCTCTCTCGAAGAACAAAGATCACTCTCTATAAGTCTCTCATCATACCTGTCCTGATGTATGGCTCAGATTCATGGACAATGTCAAGAGAAGATGAGATGGCCCTTGGAGTATTTGAGAGAAAAGTTCTCCGGAAGATTTATGGTCCTTCCCGTGATGCCAACGGCGAGTATCGAAGGAAATTTAACGATGAGCTGTACGAGCTCTACGCAGATCTGACCATAGTCCAGCGAATTAAAGCCCAAAGACTCCGCTCTCTGGGCCATGTTATGCGAATGGACAAAGAAGCGGCCAAAATCGCTTAGGCGGTTAAGCGCCAATAAATGATGATTTGATATTCTAAGCTTTTCTCGATTTTTTAAAGGTTTAATTCACTAATGAAATTTTTAAGGGGTTAAATATTGGAAAAGTATGTTTTCTAAGCAGAAAATATATTTTTCATACAGTTGCAGGTTGGTCAGAAAGATATAACCGATTGTCCCATTTAGAGCACAGCTGTAATTAGACTCTGACAAGTATAAGTAGTTGCTGGCGTCATGATAGACACATCGATTGTCAGAACTCTGATTTTTTTTAGTTTTCCTTGCTTCTTATGTTTAAGAAATTAAAAAAAAAACACAATTTTTCAATTTTTCTCTTCGCCGAGAACCGAAGTAAAGTGTCCTGCAAGTAGTATACATTTATACCAATTCTGGTATAAAAAGGGTATAATTAGTCTCCTCATAGACATGCGACCAATTTATTCCATCTAAAAGAGACTAAAAAAATAGTAGTCTACTTGTTACGGCGTGTTCCAAAGTCGGTCGCGCTCGTAATAAATTGTGAAAAAGAAATAAAGAATACCGGTTGAATTAATACTCGTTATAATTTAATCGTTCTCAAGAAATGTAAACAATATAAATACACAAGTAAATGGAATTCAATTATTTACAAGAGTGAAACGCAAAGGTATAATAAGTTAAATGGAATGTTGTGCAAGATGTACATTAAAGAATTATGTGTAGAAAATAATTACCTTCGGCTGGTTTGGTTGCTGGCGGTTTTCGTGGCGGTCAGCTTGGCGGTTGCTACAAAAGTAAAGGTAGTAGGCCGAACTTGGCTCGCGGTCACCGCCGAATACTAGCTTTTTTTGCTGTTATCCGGCGGCGTAAACCCGGTTGGCGGTAAAACATCGCAACGAAGAAAAATATAGTGATGTATAGTGAAATACGAGGGTGATCAGAAATATTTAGGCTTGTGGCCTAAACATACCGGCCCCCTTGCGGTAAGCAATCTCTAAACCCGTCCGCCAACAGCCAAATTCCAGGAAGGGGAATTAATGACTTAAAATTAAATGAACTCCTCGTAGCCGCATCTACTTCCGGTGGCTCCTGTGGATGAGATGAAAGGATTAGAAAAAATGAACGTGGGTTAATTTTGGTGCACTTTACTTATTTAATTGCTCATTGCTGGCGAGCCCCAGATATAATTAAGCCGAAAATTGTGGCTTGCGTCAGGAGCCCGTTCAGGGTGGACGTTGGCGTGCCACTGACCATTAGATCGGCGTAGACGTCAGCGCCAAATGTGAGCCGGACTGGTGAAGACCGGTGGAAGTCTGGATCCGCCAGTTTCAGGAATTGAAATGACGTTGCTACGGACGGATCCACGACTGTAGCCTGTGTCGTTATTTCCTTAGCTGTCCCATATCGACCACGTAACTTGATGGTAGCTTTCGTGCTATAGGCTGTACCAGTACGTTCTAACCCGAGATCCTTTGCTAGATGAGCGTCAATGATTGACATCGGGGCGCAATTATCTATAAGCGCGCGCACCGGGTGGAGTTTCCCGCCGACGACTAAGCGGACGATCGCTTTTGGGGCGATGGCAACGAAGGCTCGCGTAATGGTTGTCGCTAGCGGGGCCTGTAGCAGGCGACCTGATCTAAAGCCCGACGATGTGTGTCGACGGATCGCGAGGGTGGTGTCTTGAGCGCGTGGATTATATGGGGCCGTCCTAGCAGACGAACGCCGGGACGAGCGGAACGGACGCGGTTCCGCGTCGCCATGGTGACCTCTACGAGGACGGTGCGATGGGCGGAGAGGACGTGTCTCCGCGCCATCCCCGGTTTGTAGTTTGGTAGGTCTTTCGTGGTGCAGCAGTGGCCGGAAACGTCGCAGGTCCATACCACCTGATGGCGCCTCCTCGACTGCCGTTGGGTCCTCCCTTCTGGATATCTCTTCCTCAGTGACCTGCTCTGCCCATGAAAGTGTGTGTTCTGCCACGTGTATGGATAGCGCTCCATCAGAGCTGATGTCATCACTGTCGTCGTATGTTGGTGGCGCGTCATCAGTATGCGTGGATGTGTGGTGCTGCTCGTTGCAACGGTGGCAACGAGCTTTACTCGTACAGGTTCTTCTTTCGTGAAACGGCGATAAACAATTTGTGCAGTAGCGCGCATCTAGAACCACCCTTAGTCGCTCTACGTTAGACATAGCTCTATAGATTGGGCACAGGCGTATGCTGTGCGACTTTTTGCATAATCGGCACGGGATAGTAAATTGGGTTACGCGTGACTCCGTTTTGACCCGCTTGAAGGTGACGCCAGTCATTCTGAAAGTTGTATTTCGTTGAAAATATGCTAGCGGAATTGGTGGGTTAGGTTTCCCTAGGGTCAGATATTAGGTTCTGGTTTGGCTTATTCGACACGTTGGGGATTCAAATCTTTAAATTGAAGCTTTTCCTAATTTTGCATCAACTTTCGGATGATATTGGTATTTTTGGGTATTTTGCTGTTATTTATGTATTTTTGGGGTATTTTGGACATTTTTGTCCATTTCCTGCCACCCAAGGGAACAGGAAGTAGTAGTATTGAAACTTAATTAGGTACCGAGACTTCATAAAACAAGCGTCCTTCGAGGTAGAATTTTGGCCATGCATGGTACGAAATTCATTATTTTGTACCTAAATTTGTCACATATTATGTCTGACGTGCAGTTTTTAGTTCAGTGTGAACCTAGATTTGTATGGAAGACAAACGCCAACTTTGCAATTTTTCGCCAAATTTACCAGATTGGGTGCGGTGTAAATGTACTATTATACTTCATTGCCCAAATTTGGTGTGGTGTAAATGTACTATTACACTTCGTTTACCAATTTTGATGCGGTGTGAAAGGGAAAATACCGAACACTCAAGGGGCTCACCTTATTAATTTTTACAAAATTTTCCTAATTTCGGATTATGTGGTGCCAAGTAGCCATTCCGATCTGGCAGCATTTATTAAGTGCCAACTTGACATTTCTCTTTCGATGAATACACACCTGAATGAAAATGACTTCAATGGGAAAATTTCGGTAAGTGTGGTGTGAAATTTTACAATAATTAATGATTTTTGGCAATAATGTCGTTTTCTTTATTTTCAGGGGATCGCAGCATGAAATGGAAAGGAACTTTGAGGAGTCGGAAGCCTTAGCTTTCCAGCTGGCTGATATTGACAAGAAGGTAAGGCCGTACATTTCAAATCGTACCTGATACTCAGCCCGCTGCTTCGAATATTGGCTGGTAACCGGTACACGTTTGTGCGCTCCCAGCTGTATGGGCAACAGGTTATCCAATTTCGTAGTTTCCTAGCATTCCTGATTATTTTCAAGACCTATACTAATCTCTTGAATTTTCAGGCACCTATGGCAGTCTCTGCTCCAGAAAAAAGGGAAAATCTTTGAAGACATTGGGAATTTTGCTGTCGCGTTTCGAGTAGTTTCCAGGTTAGCTAGAGATCGGAAACTCGACTCAATTGTCCGAACCTGGTTGCAACGATGCGATCCATCATCCATGAAATTCCGGTATGTAGCCCACGGGTCGATTTGAAAATATATACATATATATTCGTAACGTCGTAGTAGCAAGACTCCACGCTCACTTTAAATTTTATCGGGCAGTTCATCCTCCTGTTAAATAAAGGGCAAATGAACTGGCTGTTAACCTGACAGTGACTTGACAGTGAACTTGACAGAACGTTAACAGGCAGTCGAGAAATCCGCCCTAAGCCCTTTAAACTTAGGAATCACCAAAACTAAAATACAATAAAAAAGCTGATACACAAGACATGAGGTTTGTTTACTGACCAAAATTAAGTTCAGAGCAGGTTAGAGCAGAGCAGAGCAGGGCAGCTGACAAAATAGAAATAGAGCAACTCAGAGCAGAAATGCCATGAACCACTAGAATCTCGATAGTTCCTTTTTAATTGGTTTTTTTTTTGTGTTAATCTTCAAAATTAATTCAGATTCACGTTTACAAAAATATTGATTTTCTTGCAAGCTAATTTTTTGAAGTTTTCAAAAATTTATTTTTTTAGAGCAGAAATTTGTGATCTGGATTACTCTAGTTTTGTTTTGAGCGTACTCATGAAACAAAAGATAGAGCAACCTAGAGCAAGAAAATTGTTCGTTGAACACAAGTTTGTGAAATATATCAATCTGGCGTAAGCTAGAGCAGCCCAATAAACAAACCTATGGTTTCGGTGTTTTTGGTTTTGACATTTTTGTCATACCAATTGTAGTAATTTTTTTTTTTTTGGATTTGAAAATTTAAAGGTGGAGTGCACGTTTCCCACATGACAGTTCGGATATCGACAAACCATTTAAAATCTATTCATTATGATAAGGAGTTGACTTTCGAACCCATAACCATAGGTTTAGTTAGGCCCCGCTGCATATAGGGGCATCGGAGACCCGAGTAGAATAAGGTGGGAGTCTTAGGGCTTATTGCGCTTCGCTTTCCGCCGTGTTGGACGGAAGCAATACCAATTTCGTAATTGGTCTGGTGGTTTCCCCTTTGGCTGTGTCGAGTTCGACGACTCTCACTCGATTGTCAGGACCGAAATGTAGCTTGGCTACTCTTCCTAATCGCCACTCGTTAGGCGGTAAGTTGTCCTCCTTTATGACAACGAGATCTCCTTGTTTTAGATTGGGTTGTGGATGTTTCCATTTAACGCGTTTCTGCAATTCGATAAGATACTCGGTTTTCCATCGTTTGCAGAATGTTTGATGTAGGGCTTTTAGTTTTTCCCAGCGGTTGACCAGTGATGCACGATTCTCGCTGACGTCAATCTTTGGTGGCGCGAGTAAGTGCCCTCCAACGAGAAAATGTCCGGGCGTAAGAGGCTTCAGGTTGGACGGCTCGTTGGACGAGGGACTTAACGGTCGTGAATTGAGGCAGGCTTCTATTCGACAGAGTAGGGTGTTAAACTCTTCAAGAGAGAACTTGTGATCCGATGCGATCTTCTTGAAGTGGTTTTTGAAGCTTTTAACTCCTGCCTCCCAGAGTCCGCCCATATGAGGGGCGCCTGCCGGTATGAAATGCCATGTAAGGTTTTGATGGCTGTGTTTAGATAAGGTTTGGTTGCGAGCTTCAGCTAGAAAAGCTTTGAATTCTGAGCGGAGAGCTCTCGAAGCTCCGACAAAATTGGTTCCGTTGTCGGAATAGATGTTCATTGGACATCCCCTTCGGGCAATAAACCTATCGAAGGCAGCCAGGAACGAGGCAGTGCTGAGGTCACTAGTCGCTTCCAAGTGAATGGCCTTTGTGGAAAAGCACACAAATAGGCAGACATAGCCTTTTGACATACGACAACCTCTTCCGCTATAGGATTTGATGTCAAAAGGGCCTGTGAAATCCACTCCGGCGTTGGTAAAGGCTCTGGAAAAAGTAGTCCGTTCTGAGGGAAGGTTCCCCATAAGTTGACTGTGGGATCGCTTTCTGTACATAGTGCAGATTTTGCAATTAAATATAACGCACCTGATCATATTTTTAACCCTCGGGATCCAGTACTGCGTACGGAGGAGACGCAACATAAGTTGGTTCTCTCCATGCAAGGATATTGTATGGACGAACTGGACTAGAAGGCGGGTAAGCCGACAGTTATAAGGAAGGATAATAGGGTGGCGCTCGGAGTAGGACAAATCTTGCGATGCTGCCAGGCGACCACCCGTTCTCAAGAGGCCATTTTTATCGATGAATGGGTGCGGGATTGGATGCAGACTCCAAATGGTGCCACGATTGGTTTCCCACTTTTTCGACTATTTTCGTCACTCGATGAGCGACAAAGGTTGACCATGAGCACGGAGGCTTCCTAATCCATGCTAAAACGATAGTGGAGTCCGTCCATAGGTGTGTGTTAACATTCCCTAATTTCAGACTCTCGCGGACCGATTCCAAGGTTTCGGCCAATAAGACCGCTCCACATAACTCTAATCGGGGTAAAGAGATGGTTTTCACCGGCGCAACCCTTGTTTTCGCCACTAATAGGTTTGCGTAGACTTCATCTTTTAGCTTTGCTCTTAGAAAGACTGTTGCTGCGTACGCTTTTTCTGAAGCGTCGCAGAAACCGTGTATTTCGACGTCGTTGGTTGGTGTAAAATATATCCACCTGGGGATCCGGATATCATTAATTGCGTGGTAGTCGTGCATGAATTTGTGCCATTTTTCAAGGGTCCCTGTAGATACCGGCTCATCCCACTCCGTCCCTTCCAGCCAAATGCCTTGCATAAGGATTTTGGCTACTATGATGACAGGAGCGAGCCACCCTAATGGATCAAAGAGTTTGGCGATTGCGGAGAGTATTGCCCTTTTTGTCATTTTATCGTGGTTTTCAATTGGTTTTGCGATGAAGTAGAAATAATCCGCATGCGCGTTCCATCGGATGCCTAGGGTCTTGACTGTACTCGCGTCTTCGAATTCCAAGAAGTCTGCGTTGAGCAGATGAGGTTTTGGGATTCCTTCCAGTATTCTCTGGTTGTTGGATGTCCATTTTCCTAGGGAAAAACCTGCTGACTGTAACGCTTGTGTGATTTCGTCCCGTGCTTTGATCGCTGATTCGATGCTATGACCCCCAGCACGTCATCTACGTACATACTTGTCCGCAGGATATTTGCCGCTATTGGAAGTGATGACTCCACGTCGTCGGCTAGTTGGTACAGGGTCCTTATTGCCAGATAAGGGGCACAGTTAACTCCAAAGGTGACAGTCTTTAGTTCATAGACTTTGATAGGATCGCTGGGGTTGGCACGATAAACTATTCTCTGGTATTGGGTTTGATTGGGTTTTACCCATATTTGGCGAAGTAGTAGGATGGTTAAATCGGCCTGAAGCACTGGGCCTGTATGTAGTACGTCATTTAGGCTTATGCCATTGGTGGTGGGACATGACGCGTTGAATACCACGCGAACTTTGGTGGTTGTGCTTTCCTCTTTAATCACCGCGTGATGTGGTAGGAAATAGCAGTCGGAGGAGTTGGGCGATATGATTGTAGGTGTCCTTTTCATATGTCCAAGTGTCTCATACTCCTCCAATACCCTATTGTATTCTGTCTGTAGGATTGGTGTTTTGGATAAGCGCGTCTCATTCCGATAAAATTGAGAACAAACGTTTTTCAGGGAAGGCCCTAAGTAGATATTATCTGGGAAATCTTGTTTAAAGGGTAGAGCGACGGTATATTTTCCATCAGAGTTCTTTTCTGTGGTTGTTTTGTACAGTGCCTCGCAGTAAGCATTGTCTTCGTTAAGTGCCCTTTTCTTCGGTACATCTTCTAACTCCCAGAACGCAGTTAATTGCTTATCGAGACTTATTTCGCTGTAAAATGATACCCGAGTATTGGTTGGCTCTGATGTTTCGGCTCGGCTGGTTAAAATCCAACCAAAGACAGTTTCTTGGGCGAGAAGCGTGTTAAGGACGTTCTTCCGGATACCACCTAGTATGATCTGGGGATAAATGTCGCCTCCGAGGATGAGGTCGACTGGTTCATTTATGAAAAACCTTTTGTCCGCTAAGATCAGATCCGGAAACTCTTGTCGAGTCATTGCGTTGACTTGACAAGTTGGAAGATCCCCTGTTAATTGAGGCAGGACTAGGGCTACTGTGTCAATGCTGACTAAAGGATCGATAAGGGACCCTAATTTAATGAGACACGATTCTTTTACCTGGGCCGAGAGGGTATTGCTGATCCCGGAAACTTGGACATGCAGACGCTTAGATGGTAGGTTTAGTCTTCTCTTCAGTCTTTCAGTGATAAAGGAACATTCAGACCCAGAATCAATTAGTGCTCTGGCCGAGAACTTTACTCCATTAAAGTGAAGATTGACAAGTGCGGTCCCTAACAATATGCCTTTAGTGGTATTAGCGTGATGTGACGAAACGTTATTCGTTCTGTCATTTGTATTTCCAGACTGCTGATGTGCTCTTGCTTGCTGGGAAGTTGAGGGACCATCATTTGGGGCGTTTTGACGCCACTTCTGGTTTGTTGGTGTTGGCTGAGCTTCTGCCAGGTGGAGTAGGGTGTGGTGCTTTGTGCGACATATGCTGCATCTGTATCGGCTAGTGCAGCGTGTTACGGTGTGTCCAGCTGACAGGCAGTTCAGACACCAACCATTGCTCTTGATATACGATACTCTGTTTGCGGGAGTCATATCCCTGAATTTCGAGCATTCTCGTAATCTGTGTATTTAGTATATATATAGCCGTGAACATGTCCCTAAAAGTAGGCCAAGACATATAATCACCTTTGAACACATCAGTGTCACAAGGTGGGAGACGAATATTATGTTCACGGCTGGGGGTTTCATCATTTTTTGGGACTGGTGTAGCTAATTTTTCAAGCATCGCAGATATCGCTCCCCTACACCTTGAATAGCTTGCAAAACTACTCTTTCTTTTATTCACTATGGACTGAAACTCCTCTTTAGACAAATCCTCTGAGCTTTGAAGGGCATCGTAGGCGGCCTTCGTCTTTCTCCACGTTGCTTTCAGTTCTTCCTGATGTATAGCCAGTGTATGTTTATTATGATCATCGGTTGGGATGGAGTTAAACTCCTGCTCGAATTCGATAATGGAGTCCGACAATCTAATATAAGTCTCCATAATTTTAATTAATTTAAATATCGTGAATTTTTACAGAAGACTGAAGCGGGGTGAAAAGATTCAGAGGGGATTTTGTCTGGAAGACAAGAAAAAAATGGAACTAGACACAAGTGGAAATCTGGATTTGGATTTGGTGTCTTCGTAATAGTGAAAAAAAGAAAAATTTAAAGTGTGTGCGAATAGCCAAACCAGAGGTGAATTTTTAACCACAAGAAAAAAAAGAGAACCCAGTTTGTTTTTATTGAATTTCGCAAATATTTTAATTTCAATTGATTGCGAGTGAAAATAAACTTTATTTTTGCAATTAAAAGTGGTGTATCGTAATAAATGAGCCCTGGCCACCCAACACCAGTAATATTATGTGTTAATTCTGGTTGAATAGTGTTAAAAAAGTGAATATTGTGATATTTGTTTGCAAATGCATCAACCAAGTTGAAGTGAATGGATTGGTGTCGAATTTCGATAACCAAGGGAACCTGAACTGTATGAAACAGAGTGTGGTTGCACAGTGCAGTGATAAAAAACAAAAAAAAAAAAAGTGAGACAAAACTTCACTGACTGTCTACCTTGAGTTGTGTCGGATAAGTCTTACCACTGGTGGGGGACTTAACCGATAATCAAAAGGTGCTAAGTGTGCGGTTAAAACACAAGGAACTCTACTTGCTTCGATTTGCAAACTAAATATACCTCTATTCACTTTTTGTACGTGTGCGTACAAGAAAAAAAACTGTGCACCAAAAATAACCACTTACCTTACTCAGTATCAGTAAACCAAAAATGAAATAAGGAAAAGTGATATGTAATGGTGTTGTGTGATGTGATGAGAGACTATGGACTGTATAAATTTTTAATGATGTGACTTCAGTGTGATGAGTGGTATGTGATGTGACCGGGACTGTTTGAATATGCTGTGGCTGCCGACTGTATGATGTGATTTGATTATGTGACACAACTCGTTTGTGTTAACTCGCTGTGTGCTTGTAAGTGTGTGTATGGCCTTTATTTGCTCAAACGTTGATATGTTTGTTGAATTTGCGCTGGTATTAATTTGGATTAATGTTTTCCTCCGATATAATATTTAATTATTCCGAAAATTTGTGTTTCTGGAAAACTTGATGTTGATTAATTTCCGGTCGAGAATTGACCAAATGTTACGGCGTGTTCCAAAGTCGGTCGCGCTCGTAATAAATTGTGAAAAAGAAATAAAGAATACCGGTTGAATTAATACTCGTTATAATTTAATCGTTCTCAAGAAATGTAAACAATATAAATACACAAGTAAATGGAATTCAATTATTTACAAGAGTGAAACGCAAAGGTATAATAAGTTAAATGGAATGTTGTGCAAGATGTACATTAAAGAATTATGTGTAGAAAATAATTACCTTCGGCTGGTTTGGTTGCTGGCGGTTTTCGTGGCGGTCAGCTTGGCGGTTGCTACAAAAGTAAAGGCTCGCGGTCACCGCCGAATACTAGCTTTTTTGCTGTTATCCGGCGGCGTAAACCCGGTTGGCGGTAAAACATCGCAACGAAGAAAAATATAGTGATGTATAGTGAAATACGAGGGTGAGCAGAAATATTTAGGCTTGTGGCCTAAACACTACTATTCCTCTGCGATTAATCCCGGACTAATCGCATTTTTTGGTGGGAACGAACTTTTGCTAAAGTACCGTTTTTTATGAGTAACTCCATTTTTTTTGTATGAAAACATATTTTCTACTTTGATAAGCATTTTCAATTTTTTTATTTTTTTCACGTATGAAATTTTTAGAGGAATAAATTATTGGAAAAGTATATTTCCAAGCAGAAAATGTATTTTTCAAACTAAAAAGTGAAGTTAGTTTCATCGAGTTAAAAATTTTGTTCGCAACACCAGAATTGTAATTTTGAAAAAATAGCTTTAAAAAAAAAATTGTTTAAAAGAAAAACACATTTAAATATACTGCACCACCCTAATGTGTGGATTCTTTTTGCATGGTATTACTCAAATCAAATGTTTAAATTCCCAAACATCATATATATATGTATATATATATGTATGCGTGAAGCAAGGAGAAAAACGGTACCTTGCAAATTGCACAGTCTTCGAAACTCCGACAAACACTCTTCCGCAAAAATTCTGCGCTTCGAAAACCACCACCACCCTTTTTCGCACTCATTACTCTCACATGAACGTACATAAGTATACAGCGATCCAGGCAGCTGCCACTTGCCTTCATTTTTGTGCCAAAAAAAAACAAATGTACCAAATTATGTAAATATCAATTCATCTTCTCTATCTTCACACCATCATCATTCACATAAACACATAATTCACATAATCCAAGGTTTTTCGCAGAGCACTTCTATATTTAGTTTTCTGTCCAATAAAAAGTTTATATTTTTAACGATATCGTTTTTTTTAAGTAAAATTCCACAAGGTAAGATAAAAAAGTCATATCTCAGCATATCTCTCACTCATTGCGTACCGCCGCTGAGGCCACTATAGGGTTCCAGCGAGCCCGCAAGAACAACTGGTACGATGAGGAATGCAAAACTGCCTCGAAAAAAAAGGACGCTGCCTACAAAGAGACGTTGCGAACGGGCGCAACCCGCAGTGTATGGCAACAATATCGTGAGGCAAAGAAGGAAGAGAGACGCCTTTTCAGAAAAAAGAAAAGTGAGGCCCAAAGGCGTGAGTGTGAGGAGCTTGAGATGCTGGCTGACAGGAATGATGCCCGAAAATTCTATGAAAAGATCCGGCGGATGACGGAAGGTTTTAAGACCGGGGCAAGCTCCTGTAAGGACAATAATGGCGACCTGGTAACCGACGTACAAAGTGTACTTAAATTATGGAGGGAGGCACTTCTCCTCACTGCTAAATTGCGAGGGAGACGTCGAACCCGATACCCCAATCCCTGACGATGGAAAAGTCGTCCCACCACCTGACTATGATGAAGTGAGGATAGCTATATCCCGGCTCAAAAACAACAAAGCGCCTGGAAAAGACGGACTAGCCGCCGAGCTGTTCAAACGCGGAGGCGAAGAGCTGGTAAAAAGCATGCATCAGCTCTTATGCAGAATATGGTCAGACGAATGCATGCCTCCGGATTGGAATTTAAGTGTGCTTTGCCCAATCCACAAGAAAGGCGATCCCGCTAACCGCACCAACTACCGCGGAATTAGTATTCTTAATATCGCATATAAGGTTCTTTCTAGCGTGTTGTGTGAAAGGCTGAAGCCCATCGTAGACAAACTGATTGGACCTTATCAGTGTGGCTTTAGACCTGGTAAGTCTACCATCGACCAGATTTTCACGATACGCCAAACCCTGGAGAAGACCCATGATAAGAGAATCGACACTCACCATCTCTTTGTCGATTTTAAAGCCACTTTTGACAGCGTAAAAAGGAGTTGCCTGTATGCCGCCATGTCTGAATTTGACTTCCCTGCAAAGCTTATACGGCTTTGCCAAATGACGTTCAGAATCGGGAAGGACCTCTCTGAGCCATTTGAAACCAAACGAGGCTTCAGACAGGGCGACTCCCTTTCGTGCGATTTCTTCAATCTGATGCTGGAGAAGATAATTCGAGCAGCAGAGCTAAACCGCAATGGTACAATCTTTTACAAGAGCGTGCAATTGCTGGCGTATGCCGATGATATTGATATCATTGGCCTTAACAACCGCGCCGTAAGCGCTGCCTTCTCTGGACTGGATAAGGAAGCGAAAAAAGTGGGTCTTGCCGTGAACGAGGACAAGACGAAGTATTTGCTGTCATCAAAGAAAGAATCGGCGCACCTGCGCCTTGGCAGCCATGTCACTGTTGATAGTTACAAATTTGAAACTGTGAGGGACTTCGTCTATTTGGGAACCAGTATCAACACCGAAAATAATATCAGTCTAGAAATCCAGCGGAGAATCACTCTTACCAACAAGTGCTACTTTGGACTGAGTAGGCAATTGAGAAGTAAAGTCCTCTCTCGAAGAACAAAGATCACGCTCTATAAGTCTCTCATCATACCTGTCCTGATGTATGGCTCAGATTCATGGACAATGTCAAGAGAAGATGAGATGGCCCTTGGAGTATTTGAGAGAAAAGTTCTCCGGAAGATTTATGGTCCTTCCCGTGATGCCAACGGCGAGTATCGAAGGAAATTTAACGATGAGCTGTACGAGCTCTACGCAGATCTGACCATAGTCCAGCGAATTAAAGCCCAAAGACTCCGCTGGCTGGGCCATGTTATGCGAATGGACAAAGAAGCTCGAGCACAGAAGGTTTTCCTATCGTCGCCTGAATTCGGCAGCAGAGGAAGGGGGAGGCCTCGACTGAGATGGAAACAACAGGTGGAGGATGACTTGAACTCCCTTGGGGTTTCCAACTGGCGTCGGTTATCGCTAAAAAGGAATGACTGGCGTGCTTTGATACGAAACGGCCAAAATCGCTTAGGCGGTTAAGCGCCAATAAATGATGATGATGAAGATAAAAAAGTACCGTTATATATCGAAATATTATAAGCCCATACCGGGGTTTTGTGCATATAAATCTGTTGTAGATATATCCTAATGTATTGTCGTCAGCTATTCTGTTGTACTACTTTGCTGCACCACCCTAATGTGAAGATTGTTTGTATGGTATCACTTAATCCAAATTTGCATTTGTCACGGGGGAGCCACTTACTTGCTTTTGTTGTGAACGGGAGATATGTATATCAAGAGAGAGTTGAAGAAAATTTAAGATGGTTGAATTTCGACCATGTTTTCATTTCCTAATAAACTCACACTTTTTACCGTCTGAAGCTTTGACAGGGTAGTTGGTTGCACTGAAAATCAGCTGACGAAAATTTTATTTGACAGATAAATTTGGTTTTGCAATAACAATTGAATATGGTTGATAAGCGAAACCTAATTATTCATGCACATAGCATAGCAAACGGTCAATGTTTTTTGTTCGTTTTATCGATATAGCAGTTTCATGTTCAACGGGTACACTTTTAACACACTTTTACAGTATTCTGTGCAAGGGTGTAAACATGTTCAACGAAACGAGCATTAGTGTCATGTAAAATTGTTCTTTAGTTAAAGTACGTACGATATTTAAATTTCGATCTTAACATTGTGGAATTTTCTTACAAAATCATATCGTTAAAAAAATAAACTTTACCAATAGGCAAAAAGTGAAATATATAAAGCCAGAAGTGAAGCTGGATTTCTTAGCTTACAAATGGTGTTTAGATGCCGAAGATGATATGATTTGGTACATTTTGTTGTTTTTTTTGGCACAAAAATAAAAGCAATTGGCAGCTGCTGGATCATTGCATAGATATGTACGTGTGTGTGTAAGGGAATGAGCGGAGGGTTCCGGCTTTGGGAGTTTTATAAGAGTGCTGAATAGTGATGTATAGTTCGGGTATAACAGAATGTGGAGATAATAAAATAGCTGGAGAGTTTGGAGACCTTTTTTGTTTAATAACAAATAAATTAAAAATAATTTTCAAAATTTTTTTTGGTGAGACACCAGATTAGTCCATTCTATGTTTCCAATATAAATTTTATAGAGATCTATCCATAAATACTATACGAAATTAGGTTACCACTGTTTGTATGGGGAGAGTGTTAGCCTATTAATATATAGATACTGCAATTTTTCCTAAGGTGATGAAAACATCCACCAACTGAAGTTATTATGTTTCGGCTTGTAGTTATGCTACAGATTTTTTTTTAACAAAATTTGAAAGCTAATAGCTCCTGCTTTACATTCCTGTGCATGAATTTTTATATTTTTCTTTTAAACAAATTTTTTTAAAGCTATTTTTTTAAAATTAAAATTCTGATGTTGGGATCAAAATTTTTAATTCTATATAACTAACTTCACTTTTTTGTATGAAAAATACATTTTCTGCTTAGAAGATATACTTTTCCAATATTTTATTTCTCTAAAAATTTCATAAGTAAAAAAACTATTCAAAAATCGTAAGAGCTTGGCACATTAAATTATCAAAGTAAAAAATGTGGTTTCATACAAAAAAGTGGAGTTACCTACTTATGTAAAAAGGTGCATTAGTAAAAGTTCGTACGGTATTTCCCTGCAAAAAATACGATTAGTCCGGGACAATCCAGAGAAAAAGTAGGCTACTACTTCTTTAGTCTCTTTTAGATGGAATAAATTGGTCACATTTGTTCGAGCATGTCCTATGAAGAGACTAATTGTACCCTTTTTGTACCAGAATGGGTATAAATGTTTACTAGTTGCAGGACACCTATATTCGATTCTCGGTGGAAGTAAAAATTGAAAACTGTTTCTTTTTTTTAATTTTTCGATTTTATTTTATTTTTTAAGCAAGGAAAATGGAAAAAAAAAAATCAGAGTTCTGTCAATTATACTTCTGTGGTCATAAGCAATAACAGCCTAAGTCGACGTAAGAAATTAGACCAGTTGAAATTTTTGCTGGTGATTTTGAATAGCAACATCGAGACATTTTTCAAGACTTTCATTGGTCTTTTTTTACTTTCTTTACAAACAATTAAATCCAATACGTTTGCCTTAGTTATATAAAATTAAAGAAAAAAAAACTTTTTTAAAAATAAGCTTTTATTATTGGTTTATAAAATTAACTAAAAAGTAAAAAATAAATTCACTGTAAAGGAATATAGCACTTTATAAGTTCATTGTAACCTTTAAAGATAATTTGGCTTCTTCGTCTGCCACAAAATAATTCCATATTGTACATAATTATATATTTCTAACATTAAAACTTTACACCTAAATTATTAAATCTTCCAGTATATATCACATTCCTAATTTTATTAATAATAAAAGCGTGTTAAATTTTGATGGTATAATTAAGAACATTTAGGACCTTCTTTTCTATTTCATGGTATAATTCAGAACATTCAGGACCTTCTTTTCTTGCTATCGAAATTTAACACGCTTTTATTATTAATAAAATTAGGAATGTGATATATAGTGGAAGATTTAATAATTTAGGTGTAAAGTTTTAATGTTAGAAATATATAATTATGTACAATATGGAATTATTTTGTGGCAGACGAAGAAGCCAAATTATCTTTAAAGGTTACAATGAACTTATAAAGTGTTACATTCCTTTACAGTGAATTTATTTCTTACTTTTTAGTTAATTTTATAAACCAATAATAAAAGCTTATTTTTAAAAAAGTTTTTTTTCTTTAATTTTATTTTTTACTTTTTAGTTCGGTTTATCAACAAGAGGCAATAATGTCACAGCGACATCAATCGGCTGCTAGCAGCAACAGAAACCATAGAATCTTTTACAATAAAGCCGCGTGGTTAATAAATTTCCTGGAATGAAAACTTTCGAATATCTCTACTCGTGCGCCACCTATCGGAATTATTTTTTTGTTATTTTGCGTGGAGGCAGAAAACTAAACGATGATGAAAATTTCAAGATCATACCTCAACGGGAAGTTCGTTGAAAAACGAATTAATCGACACTGAAAACAGACCTTCGTAATTCTCAAATAAAGCGACTCACGCGCCACCTAGCGGGTCCAATTTTTTTTAACATTTAGAAATTAATTAAGTAACACACACGTAAAATATCAGCCAAATCGGTCCATAATTACGATTTTGAGTTTTTATTACCGCTATCTCAGCCCCACCTAGCGGCATTTTTTTTACAAAAATATTTCTTTTCATGGTAGTAATACATGTTACGAATTTCAGCTAAATCGGACCATAAATGCGAATTTTGAAAATATAGCGACCCACGCACCACCTATCGAAATTTTTTTTTATAATATTGCATTGTCATCAGGGTTATACATGGGTGCAGAATTTCAAATCAATCGGACACCGGGAAGTGTATCAAATTTAGCTTGCAAGATTTGATAACAGACAGCCGTCAGGTGAAACTAAATAAAAGCTTATAATTATAATAAAAACAGTTTTGTTACAAAAATTCGCCAGCAAAAATTTCAACTGGTATAATTTCTTAAGTCGACTTAGGCTGTTATTGCTTATGACCACAGACGTATACTTGCCAGCGTCTAATTAAAGCTTTGCTTTAAATGAGACGATTGGGGATATTTTTCTGGGCAATCTTCAACTGTATGAAAAATATATTTTCTGCTTAATAAATATACTTTTCCAATATTTAACCCCCTAAAAATTTCATAAGTGAATTAAACTTTAAAAAAATCGAGAGAAAAGCTTAGAACATCAAATAATCAAAGTAAAAATGGGTATTTGTTTCCTTTAGGTGTCAACTGCTAATAAATTAGCTAAAATTATGGGAGATAGCTCAAAAGACGGGGTTTGTCCTCAGGATCACGAATCCGGAAGCGCTTTTTAATATTTTGCTTCTCTGAAGAGATATTTGCAATCAAAGTGGCAAGTTTTCATGTGGTTGTTGTAATTTTATTAGGCTGTAGCTAAAAACGTACGAAAACATGCGTGCCGTGGGTCATTTTTCGATTTTTTGACCATAACTTTCCATAGAAACAAAAAATTAAAAAAGCGCTTCCGGACTCGTGATGCTGAGGCCAAAACCTGTCTTTTGAGCTATCTCCAATAATTTTAGCTAATTTATTAGCGGTTGACCCCTAAAGGAAACAAATACCCAAAAATGTGTTTTTCGTAAAAAAAAGTAGAGTTATGGTGATTTCGTTTCATCAAAAAATGCGCATTTTTTAAACTCTTCAATTTTCCGTTTTCGCTTGCAAAATGAAGGTAAAACGTCAAACAGAATATGTTTTCATTTCCTAAAAAATTCACACTTTTTACCCTCTGAAGGTTTGACGGGGTAGTTGGTTGCACTGAAAATCAGCTGAGGAAAATTTTATTTGACAGATAAATTTGGTGGAAAAAAAATTGGATTTTGCAATAACAATTGAATATGGTTGATAAGCGAAACCTAATTATTCATACACATAGCATAGCAAACGGGCAATGTTTTTTGTTCGTTTTATCGATATAGCAGTTTCATGTAGAACGGGTACACTTTTATCACACTTTTACAGTATTCTGTGCAAGGGTGTAAACATGTTCAACGAAATGAGCATTAGTGTCATGTAGAATTGTTCTTTAGTTAAAGTACGTACGATATTTAAATTTTGATCTTAACATTCTGGAATTTTTTTACAAAATCATATCGTTAAAAAAATAAACTTTACCAATAGGCAAAAAGTTGAATATATAAAGCCAGAAGTGAAGCTGGATTTCTTAGCTTACAAATGGTGTTTAGATGCCGAAGATGATATGATTTGGTACATTTTGTTGTTTTTTTTGGCACAAAAATAAAAGCAAGTGCAGCTGCTGGATCATTGCATAGATATGTACGTGTGTGTGTAAGGGAATGAGCGGATGGTTGTGGCTTTGGGAGTTTTATAAGAGTGCTGAATAGTGATGTATAGTTCGGGTATAACAGAATGTGGAGATAGCAAAATAGCTGGAGAGTTTGGAGACCTCTTTTTTGTTTAATAACAAATAAACCAAAAATAAAAAAAATTTTTTTTTTTGGTGAGACACCAGATTAGTCCATTCTATGTTTCCAATATAAATTTTATAGAGATCTATCCACTATACCATACTATACGAAATTGGGTTACCACTGTTTGTATGGGGAGAGTGTTAGCCTATTAATATATAGATACTGCAATTTTTCCTAAGGTGATGAAAACATCCACCAACTGAAGTTATTATGTTTCGGCTTGTAGTTATGCTACAGATTTTTTTTAACAACATTTGAAAGCTAATAGCTCCTGCTTTACATTCCTGTGCATGAATTTTAATATTTTTCTTTTAAACAAATTTTTTTAAAGTTATTTTTGAAAATTAAAATTCTGATGTTGGGATCAAAATTTTTAATTCTATATAACTAACTTCACTTTTTTGTATGAAAAATACATTTTCTGCTTAGAAGATATACTTTTCCAATATTTTATTTCTCTAAAAATTTCATAAGTAAAAAAACTATTTAAAAATCGAAAAAGCTTAGCACATTAAATTATCAAAGTAAAAAATGTGGTTTCATACAAAAAAGTGGAGTTACTTATGTAAAAAGGTTCGTATGGTATGTCCCTGCAAAAAAATCGATTAGCCCGGGATCAATCCAGAGGAAAAGTAGACTACTACTTTTTTAGTCTCTTTTAAATGGAATAAATTGGTCACATTTGTTCGAGCATGTCCTATGAAGAGACTAATTGTACTTTTTTTATACCAGAATGGGTATAAATGTTTACTACCTGCAGGACACCTATATTCGATTCTCGGTGGAAGCAAAAATTGAAAACTGTTTCTTTTTTTTAATTTTTCGTTTTTATTTTATTTTTTAATTGAAAAAAAATCAGAGTTCTGTCAATTATACTTCTGTGGTCATAAGAAATAACAGCCTAAATCGACGTAAGAAATTAGACCAGTTGAAATTTTTGCTGGTGATTTTGAATAGCAACATCGAGACATTTTTCAAGACTTTCATTGGTCTTTTTTTACTTTCTTTACAAAAAATTAAATCCAATACGTTTGCCTTAGTTATAAAACAGTTTTGTTACAAAAATTCAATTTCAACTGGTCTAATTTCTTAAGTCGACTTAGGCTGTTATTGCTTATGACCACAGACTTATACTTGCCAGCGCCTAATTACAGCTTTGCTTTAAATGAGACGATTGGGGATATTTTCTGGGCAATCTTCAACTGTATGAAAAATATATTTTCTGCTTAGAAAATATACTTTTCCAATATTTAACCCCCTAAAAATTTCATAAGTGAATTTAACTTTAAAAAAATCGAGAAAAGCTTAAAACATCAAATAATCAAAGTAAAAATGGGTATTTGTTTCCTTTAGGTGTCAACTGCTAATAAATTAACTAAAATTATGGGAAATAGCTAAAAAGACGGGGTTTGGTCTCTGGATCACGAATCCGGAAGCGCTTTTTACCACGCTTTTATTAGGTTCACTTGTATGTTTGCTTGTTTGTTTGTTTCTTTGTTTGTTTGCTTGTATGTATGTAACTCTCGTTCGGTCTAAGCCCCAGTGGCCCAAAAACCGTAAAATGTCCCTACAATATGGGTATCAAACGAAAGGGGAAGGCCCCAGGTTTCATTTGGACTTCGATATATTTCGATAAATTTATCGATAACTGAGTTATCGTTCAAAATGTGGTTGCCCAAAAGCCTAAAAAATTCCTTACAATATGGGTATCAAACGAAAGGAAAAGACCCCAGGTTTCATTTCGACCTCGATATATTTCGATAAATTTATCGATAACTAAGTTATCGGTCAAAATGTGATTGCCCAAAAACCTTAAAATTTCCCTACAATATGGGTATCAAACGAAAGGGGAAGACCGCAGGTTTCATTTGGACTTCGATATTTTTCGATAAATTTATCTATAACTAAGTTATCGGTCAAAATGTGGTTGCCCGAAAACGTAAAAAATTCCTTACAATATGGGTATCAAACGAAAGGTGAAGACCCCAGGTTTTATTTGGACCTCGATATATTTCGATAAATTCATCGATAACTGAGTTATCGTACAATATATGATTGCCCAAAAACCTAAAAAATTGCTTACAATATGGGTATCAAACGAAAGGGGAAGACCCCAGGTTTCATTTGGACCTCGATATATTTCGATAAATTTATCGATAACTAAGTTATCGGTCAAAATGTGATTTCCCAAAAACCTTAAAATTTCCCTACAATATGGGTATCAAACGAAAGGGGAAGACCCCTGGTTTCATTTAGACTTCGATATATTGCGATAAATTTATCGATAACTGAGTTACCGGTCAAAATGTGGTTGCCCGAAAACCTTAAAATTTCCCTACAATATGGGTATCAAACGAAAGGGGAAGGCCCCAGGTTTCATTTGGACTTCGACATATTTCGATAAATTTATCGATAACTGAGTTATCGGTCAATATCCCTTCAGGCAAGTGGTGGCAATTGCCACCAAAGGGGCTGTTGAACTAACGATAACGGACCAGCTACTAGAACGACCTATTGTAATGCAGAGAGTGTGAATTTCCACCACCTGCATTACTAGGAGTCATCCTAGTAGTAGGTCTGTATTCACCACTTCAGCTGGCCTGGGGGGCATTTGTCATGTTGAAATGCGTCGGGTTTCCCCGTTGTGTATGTTCGTGCATTTCCAATAATAATAAATATTCAAAAGTGTTGACTAAGTATCAGTTACATAAATTGCAAGATTTTGCGTTAAGGAACGCAAAAGGTAATCCTGGGCGAGATGGTTTTTCAATTCGAGTTGAAAAAAACAGCATGTCTACGAAACAGCTGACATTTAAGCATTCGTCGGCGTTGCCACCAGCGTTTTATTTTTCTACCAAATTTAAATCCATCAATCCATATTGACAATCCATGCATTTTTGGTGCGAAACGTTCAATATGGATCGTCAATATGGATTGATGGATTTCAAAATTTAAAAAATTTTTGCGATCTACATTTATGATCCATACATTTTTGGTGCTAAACGTTCAGGTATTTGTTTCTTTTAGGGGTCAACTAATAATAAATTAGCTAAAATTATATTAGATAGCTCAAAAGACGGGGTTTGACCGCTTTTTTAATTTTATTTTGCTTCTCTGAATAGATATTTGCAATCAAGGTTGCAAGTATTCATGTGGTTATTGTAATTTTATTAGACTGTACCTAAAAACGTGCGAAAATATGCGTTCAGGCAACCACCCGGACTTGGGATGGCGTAGCCCAGGGTTATTTTTTATAAGCGCGGCCGAAGGCCGCAACTCTAAAAGGTGTTTTGCACATAAATACCATGGATTTACCCCCCCCCCCCCCCCAGTTTTGGTATCGGACCCGGGTAATTTTTCGGTTTTTTGACCATAACTTTTCATTAAAACCAAAAATTGAAAAAGCTCTTCCGGATTCGTGATCCTGAGGCCAAACCCCGTCTTTTGAGCTATCTCCCATAATTTGAGCTAATTTATTAGCAGTTGACCCCTAAAGGAAACAAATATAATCGTTCAATTTGGATCGTCAATATGGGTTGATTCAATAGGGATGTAAAGTATGCCATCACTCTATGTTTTACCAAAACTTTCAATGTCTTTTTAAGGTTAGTCAAGATATTAACTAATACGCGTGTTAAGCAACCACAAAAAATCCACCAAGCTTTTGTATTAAAGGCGCATGTTTGGCAACACTGACATTCAAAGATATTTTCGTGGAAGTTGTGAAAAATTTATTAAGCTTAGTTTGTTGATCGAATTTCCGATAAATTACTGTGAAATAAAATGAAAAAGTTCCTGGGAAGCCGCCGAAACCTTAAAAGGTGAGTAACAAATAAAAAAGAAGAGTTTTTGGAAAGATTGGAAAATCCGCAATCATCGGGTGAGAATTCTAGTGTTGAGCGTCCACTTGAGGCATCGATTGTTGAGCCGCTAGCTGAATTGTACGGCCAGCAATCGCATGAAAATGTAAATATGTTGCCTGAGGACAATAAAAGTGTCTCAAGTATGGATTCTAACCCTGTGGATCTGAGGAAAGTTTTCCAACCTCAGAAATAAATTGCCAGTGCATTGCCTTTCCTTATCAAGGTAAAACTCTTTTTGTTCCGATTTTACATGGCTGCTTTTAAGCAAAACATGTATATATTAAAAAGTCATAAACATCGATCTCATTTGTCATTATTTATTATTTTAAAAAGGGGTTACCCAGTCATGGAAATTACCTCAGAAAAAAATCTGGAGCAGGAGAATATTCCACAAAAAGGTATACATATATTTGAAATTCAAACCCTATTTGTATTTATAAAATTATTTTTTTATTACTTATTTAGATAAACCACCATGCGCAAACTGCATAATATGGAGCAAACAAATTCAGGATTTGAAAGGTAATATTTTCTCGGTCCAACCAACATCAAGTATCTCATGAACTATTATCTCTTTTAGACTCAATTACTGATCTAAAATCATTTATTAAAGGGGAGTTAAAAGGTAAGTTATTGTATTAATTGATCTATGGATCAGTATCCCTATCCCTATATATTTATATATGAGCCGTTCAGAGAAAAAAGTACACTAACTCCACTTCTTAGGGCCAGTTTGATTAGCTTCATGCTTTAATTCTATGACACTACTTATTGTTGTTGCCCTGTATTATTTGTATCACAATATTCTACAATACAGCACAACAATAAATGAACATCATAGCATTAAAGCATGAAGTTTGTATTCTACCTTTATTTTTCAGAAGAAATAAATCATCAAAATGGTGTGGTGATGGAGACTTTAGCTGAACATACAGTTTTAATTGAAAAGTTACTTTTTCAAGAACGCGAAGTGTCTGCACTGGGCGACATATTCCCCATTATGGATGACAACCAACTAAAAACTTTAAATGAGAATATTAATGACTCCAATAAAAATATATATGTAAGTATGCTTATTATGGTGATTACCCCCTAAAAAATTAGGTATTGATGAAAAATGACCCACCCCTAAGGGTTAAGTTACAGCGCTAATTTTTTGCAATGCTTATTTTATCATCAATACCTAACTTTTCTGGAAGTAAAACCAAAAAAACTTTTTTTATTTGAATCACCCTAATGCTCTTGTATGTAGGGTTAATGCTTTCATATAATAAATTCTACAAACTTATACAAGTTTCTTTTTAAAATCAACAGATAAATATTGTTAAAAAAATTGTTCGAAATAAATTGACCAAAAACATTGATCTAATTTTCGATCCACTACTTATTTACGAGTACAACATAGAAGGAAGCCATGGCAAAAAGGGTTTGAAGGACATGAAAAACGTCTATGAGATTATAAAAGGTTTGTTGGCTTAACTTAAGAAAAAAGTAAACTCTTATTTTATTTCTTTTTTTTCACTTCTTTTTTTAATTTAAGATGCTGCTTCGTCAATTTATGGTCTTGAAGAGGGAGAAGAAAAGCTAAGAAAAGCGATTCAACTTTCGAAAAAGCGTCAACTAAAGAAGAAAACAATGGCAAATAAATCAATGGAAAGCAGCAATTAAAATACATATCCAATTTAATTTTTTTTCTTTTAACACTTATCATTTTATTTAAAGTGTAAGGCAGGTCCTTAAATGAATTAATTTTTCTGTTAAATGAATTAATTTTTCTGTTTAAGTTTTCCCAGAAATACCAACTTTGTATGTACGTATATTTTCGTATGGGAAACATTTATTTAAAGTCAATTTTACAGTGCTTATCATAATTATAGGATACCACGTTCTGACATCTTCTAACCCTTATGTCATTTTATTTTAATTTTGATTTTTTTACTTGTACAATGCTAAATTAAGAACAGTTAAAAAAGTGTTAAATAAATGCCCAAGATTTTTTCAAATATTTTGAATCAAAAAATTCGAAAATTACATTTGTAGCCCGAAAATTACATTTGTAGACATTAGTCTTACAAAGTATAAGTTTTAAGTATCTCAAAAATCTCTTTCAATTGTTAGATTTTTTTGGCTATGTTGTGCACGTTTCTTTATATAACCCAAAATCACTATTTTTTGTTATACGGAAAACAATGTCTGATGCCTTCAAAAAAAATTCTAACAATTAAAGGAGATTTTTAAGATACTTAAGACTTACACTTTTCTAGACTAAAATTAAACGGGCTACAAAATGAAATTTTCGATTTCTTTGATTCAAAATATTCCAAAATTTTTTTTTGGGAATTTACCTAAAAGTGTTTAAACTTAAAAAAAAAATCAACTTAGAGCGGAGGCTTTTACCGTTCTTAATATAGAATTCTATAAGCAAAAACTGAAAATTGAAAATAAAATGGCATAAGGGCTTAGAACATGTCAGAACAAGAGATCCTATTTTTTAAAACAAACCAAAAATATGTATAGGTATAGTGCAAATATCGTAGCTATAGAATAATTTCTGACATTTTTTTTTTAATGTAAAAATGATGTAAAAATTAAAAGTATTTTTAATACAGATAAAAGCGAAACGCATAAATGTTGGATGCAAATTCTGGAAAAACAAATTGTACAGTAAAGGTCAGAGAAATCGTTTTTCACATTAAAAGTTATAGATATCTTTAATTTTACTAATGATATTTCCCACTTTAATGAAAAAAAATAATATTTGTCTGACTTTTACTCTACGATTATTTTTTTCAAGATTTTTTATCAAACACTTTGCGTTTTGCTTTTCGTTGCATGAAAAAAACGTTTCGTATTTGCATCCAGCCTTTTATAATGAATTGAATTTGACTTAATTCGGGAATTTTTTTTTTTTTTTTCAAAGAAATTTATGTAGATACGTAAGTAAAGGTATATGAGTACAAAAATGCATAATAAAACAAGGCTAAGCCATTTAAAAAAAATAAAAAATATTTTTTATTATTTCTTTGGCCTTGTCACGGAACCAGTATCCAGGACCTATCACATATCTGTCACCAAATGCTTGCCAAAGAACTGGTTTCCGGGATTTATCACAGATCTGACACCCCAGACTCATCAAAGAGCTACCCTTTTCAACCTATCACAAGTCTGACATCATGGTCCCATCAAAGGACCGGTTCTTCCCACACAGTTTTGTCCCAAAAGTATCTATGAGGTGGCAATTGGTCCCCTCCAATGACAACTTCATGTTAAAGTTCTGGGTCATTTTCATACTAAAGGACCGGAACTGTGATAGGGCATTTGTGTTTGTGACTGGTCCGTGATATGTCACGTACCAGTTCTTTTGCCTACAGGGATATGATTGCCCAAAAACCTAAAAAAATTCCTTACAATATGGGTATCAAGCGAAAGGGAAAGACCGCAGGTTTCATTTGGACTTCGATATTTTTCAAAATGTGAATGCCCAAAAACTTTAACATTTCCCTACAATATGGGTATCAAGGAAAGGTTTTATTTGGACTTCGATATGTTTCAATAAATTTATCGATAACTGAGTTATCGGTCAAAATGTGGTTGCCGGAAAACCTTAAAATTTCCCTACAATATCGGTATCAAAGGAATGGGGAAGGCCCCAGGTTTCATTTGGACTTCGATATATTTCGATAAATTTATCGATAACTGAGTTATCGGTCAAAATGTGATTGCCCAAAAACCTGAAAATTTGCCTACAATATGGCTATCAAACGAAAGGGGAAGACCGCAGGTTTCATTTGGACTTCGATATTTTTCGATAAATTTATCGATAACTGAGTTATCGGTCAAAATGTGAATGCCCGAAAACCTCAAAATTTCCCTACAATATGGGTATCAAATGAAAGGGGAAGGTCCCAGGTTTCATTAGGACAGCGACATATTTCGATAACTGAGTTATCGTCAAAATGTGAGGCCCAAATATCTTAAAATTCCCTACAATATGGGTATCAAACAAGAGGGGAAGGCCACAGGTTTCATTAGAAAATCAACTGACGAAAATTTTATTTGACAGATAAATTTGGTGAAAAAAATTGGATTTTGCAATAACAATTGAATATGGTTGATAAGCGAAACCTAATTATTCATGCACATAGCATAGCAAACAGGCAATGTTTTTTGTTCGTTTTATCGATATAGCAGTTTCATGTAGAACGGGTACACTTTTATCACACTTTTACAGTATTCTGTGCAAGGGTATAAACATGTTCAACGAAATGAGCATTAGTGTCATGTAAAATTGTTCTTTAGTTAAAGTACGTACGATATTTAAATTTCGATCTTAACATTGTGGAATTTTCTTACAAAATCATATCGTTAAAAAAATAAACTTTACCAATAGGCAAAAAGTTAAATATATAAAGCCAGAAGTGAAGCTGGATATCTTAGCTTACAAATGGTGTTTAGATGCCGAAGATGATATGATTTGGTACATCTTGTTGTTTTTTTTTTGGCACAAAAATAAAAGCAAGTGGCAGCTGCTGGATCATTGCATAGATATGTACGTGTGTGTGTAAGGGAATGAGCGGATGGTTGTGGCTTTGGGAGTTTTATATGAGTGCTGAATAGTGATGTATAGTTCGGGTATAACAGAATGTTGAGATAACAAAATAGCTGGAGAGTTTGGAGACCTATTTTTTGTTTAATAACAAATAAACTAAAAATAATTTTCAAAATTTTTTTTGGTGAGACACCAGATTAGTCCATTCTAAGTTTCCGATATAAATTTTATAGAGATCTATCCATAAATACTATACGAAATTGGGTTACGACTGTTTGTAAGGTGACGAAAACATGCACCAACTGAAATTATTTTGTTTCGGCTTGTAGTTATGCTACAGATTTTTTTTTAGCAACATTAGAAAGCTAATAGCTCCTGCTTTACATTCCTGTGCATGAATTTTAATATTTTTCTTTTAAACAAATTTTTTTAAAGCTATTTTTTGAAAATTAAAATTCTGATGTTGGGATCAAAATTTTTAATTCTATATAACTAACTTCCCTTTTTTGTATGAAAAATACATTTTCTGCTTAGAAGTTATACTCTCCAATATTTTATTTCTCTAAAAATTTCATAAGTAAAAAAACTATTTAAAAATCGAAAAAGCTTAGCACATTAAATTATCAAAGTAAAAAATGTGGTTTCATACAAAAAAGTGGAGTTACTTATGTAAAAAGGTGCATTAGTAAAAGTTCGTATGGTATTTCCCTGCAAAAAATACGATTAGTCCGGGTCAATCCAGATGAAAAGTAGACTACTAGTTCTTTAGTCTCTTTTAGATGGAATAAATTGGTAACATTTGCTCGAGCATGTCCTATCAAGAGACTTATTGTACCCTTTTTATACCAGAATGGGTATAAATGTTTACTACCCTGTAGGCAAAAGAACTGGTACGTGACATATCACGGACCAGTCACAAACACAAATGCCCTATCACAGTTCCGGTCCTTTAGTATGAAAATGACCCAGAACTTTAACATGGAGTTGTCATTGGAGGGGACCAATTGCCACCTCATAGATACTTTTGGGACAAAACTGTGATGTGTGGGAAGAACCGGTCCTTTGATGGGACCATGATGTCAGACTTGTGATAGGTTGAAAAGGGTAGCTCTTTGATGAGTCTGGGGTGTCAGATCTGTGATAAATCCCGGAAACCAGTTCTTTGGCAAGCATTTGGTGACAGATATGTGGTAGGTCCTGGATACTGGTTCCGTGACAAGGCCAAAGAAATAATAAAAAATATGTTTTATTTTTTTTAAATGGCTTAGCCTTGTTTTATTATGCATTTTTGTACTCATATACCTTTACTTACGTATCTACATAAATTTCTTTGAAAAAAAAAAAAAAATTCCCGAATTAAGTCAAATTCAATTCATTATAAAAGGCTGGATGCAAATACGAAACGTTTTTTTCATGCAACGAAAAGCAAAACGCAAAGTGTTTGATAAAAAATCTTGAAAAAAATAATCGTAGAGTAAAAGTCAGACAAATATTATTTTTTTTCATTAAAGTGGGAAATATCATTAGTAAAATTAAAGATATCTATAACTTTTAATGTGAAAAACGATTTCTCTGACCTTTACTGTACAATTTGTTTTTCCAGAATTTGCATCCAACATTTATGCGTTTCGCTTTTATCTGTATTAAAAATACTTTTAATTTTTACATCATTTTTACATTAAAAAAAAAATGTCAGAAATTATTCTATAGCTACGATATTTGCACTATACCTATACATATTTTTGGTTTGTTTTAAAAAATAGGATCTCTTGTTCTGACATGTTCTAAGCCCTTATGTCATTTTATTTTCAATTTTCAGTTTTTGCTTATAGAATTCTATATTAAGAACGGTAAAAGCCTCCGCTCTAAGTTGATTTTTTTTTTAAGTTTAAACACTTTTAGGTAAATTCCCAAAAAAAAATTTTGGAATATTTTGAATCAAAGAAATCGAAAATTTCATTTTGTAGCCCGTTTAATTTTAGTCTAGAAAAGTGTAAGTCTTAAGTATCTTAAAAATCTCCTTTAATTGTTAGAATTTTTTTTGAAGGCATCAGACATTGTTTTCCGTATAACAAAAAATAGTGATTTTGGGTTATATAAAGAAACGTGCACAACATAGCCAAAAAAATCTAACAATTGAAAGAGATTTTTGAGATACTTAAAACTTACACTTTGTAAGACTAATGTCTACAAATGTAATTTTCGGGCTACAAATGTAATTTTCGAATTTTTTGATTCAAAATATTTGAAAAAATCTTGGGCATTTATTTAACAATTTTTTAACTGTTCTTAATTTAGCATTGTACAAGTAAAAAATCAAAATTAAAATAAAATGACATAAGGGTTAGAAGATGTCAGAACGTGGTATCCTATAATTATGATAAGCACTGTAAAATTGACTTTAAATAAATGTTTCCCATACGAAAATATACGTACATACAAAGTTGGTATTTCTGGGAAAACTTAAACAGAAAAATTAATTCATTTAACAGAAAAATTAATTCATTTAAGGACCTGCCTTACACTTTAAATAAAATGATAAGTGTTAAAAGAAAAAAAATTAAATTGGATATGTATTTTAATTGCTGCTTTCCATTGATTTATTTGCCATTGTTTTCTTCTTTAGTTGACGCTTTTTCGAAAGTTGAATCGCTTTTCTTAGCTTTTCTTCTCCCTCTTCAAGACCATAAATTGACGAAGCAGCATCTTAAATTAAAAAAAGAAGTGAAAAAAAAGAAATAAAATAAGAGTTTACTTTTTTCTTAAGTTAAGCCAACAAACCTTTTATAATCTCATAGACGTTTTTCATGTCCTTCAAACCCTTTTTGCCATGGCTTCCTTCTATGTTGTACTCGTAAATAAGTAGTGGATCGAAAATTAGATCAATGTTTTTGGTCAATTTATTTCGAACAATTTTTTTAACAATATTTATCTGTTGATTGTAAAAAGAAACTTGTATAAGTTTGTAGAATTTATTATATGAAAGCATTAACCCTACATACAAGAGCATTAGGGTGATTCAAATAAAAAAAGTTTTTTTGGTTTTACTTCCAGAAAAGTTAGGTATTGATGATAAAATAAGCATTGCAAAAAATTAGCGCTGTAACTTAACCCTTAGGGGTGGGTCATTTTTCATCAATACCTAATTTTTTAGGGGGTAATCACCATAATAAGCATACTTACATATATATTTTTATTGGAGTCATTAATATTCTCATTTAAAGTTTTTAGTTGGTTGTCATCCATAATGGGGAATATGTCGCCCAGTGCAGACACTTCGCGTTCTTGAAAAAGTAACTTTTCAATTAAAACTGTATGTTCAGCTAAAGTCTCCATCACCACACCATTTTGATGATTTATTTCTTCTGAAAAATAAAGGTAGAATACAAACTTCATGCTTTAATGCTATGATGTTCATTTATTGTTGTGCTGTATTGTAGAATATTGTGATACAAATAATACAGGGCAACAACAATAAGTAGTGTCATAGAATTAAAGCATGAAGCTAATCAAACTGGCCCTAAGAAGTGGAGTTAGTGTACTTTTTTCTCTGAACGGCTCATATATAAATATATAGGGATAGGGATACTGATCCATAGATCAATTAATACAATAACTTATCTTTTAACTCCCCTTTAATAAATGATTTTAGATCAGTAATTGAGTCTAAAAGAGATAATAGTTCATGAGATACTTGATGTTGGTTGGACCGAGAAAATATTACCTTTCAAATCCTGAATTTGTTTGCTCCATATTATGCAGTTTGCGCATGGTGGTTATCTAAATAAGTAATAAAAAAATAATTTTATAAATACAAATAGGGTTTGAATTTCAAATATATGTATACCTTTTTGTGGAATATTCTCCTGCTCCAGATTTCTTTCTGAGGTAATTTCCATGACTGGGTAACCCCTTTTTAAAATAATAAATAATGACAAATGAGATCGATGTTTATGACTTTTTAATATATACATGTTTTGCTTAAAAGCAGCCATGTAAAATCGGAACAAAAAGAGTTTTACCTTGATAAGGAAAGGCAATGCACTGGCAATTTATTTCTGAGGTTGGAAAACTTTCCTCAGATCCACAGGGTTAGAATCCATACTTGAGACACTTTGATTGTCCTCAGGCAACATATTTACATTTTCATGCGATTGCTGGCCGTACAATTCAGCTAGCGGCT
Organism: Campiglossa producta; assembly: GCA_964058755.1. Lineage (NCBI taxonomy): Eukaryota > Metazoa > Arthropoda > Insecta > Diptera > Tephritidae > Campiglossa > Campiglossa producta. Next base: position 44,102,386 of record CAXKVI010000006.1, on the reverse strand, counting down.
CAACAATCGATGCCTCAAGTGGACGCTCAACACTAGAATTCTCACCCGATGATTGCGGATTTTCCAATCTTTCCAAAAACTCTTCTTTTTTATTTGTTACTCACCTTTTAAGGTTTCGGCGGCTTCCCAGGAACTTTTTCATTTTATTTCACAGTAATTTATCGGAAATTCGATCAACAAACTAAGCTTAATAAATTTTTCACAACTTCCACGAAAATATCTTTGAATGTCAGTGTTGCCAAACATGCGCCTTTAATACAAAAGCTTGGTGGATTTTTTGTGGTTGCTTAACACGCGTATTAGTTAATATCTTGACTAACCTTAAAAAGACATTGAAAGTTTTGGTAAAACATAGAGTGATGGCATACTTTACATCCCTATTGAATCAACCCATATTGACGATCCAAATTGAACGATTATATTTGTTTCCTTTAGGGGTCAACTGCTAATAAATTAGCTCAAATTATGGGAGATAGCTCAAAAGACGGGGTTTGGCCTCAGGATCACGAATCCGGAAGAGCTTTTTCAATTTTTGGTTTTAATGAAAAGTTATGGTCAAAAAACCGAAAAATTACCCGGGTCCGATACCAAAACTGGGGGGGGGGGGGGTAAATCCATGGTATTTATGTGCAAAACACCTTTTAGAGTTGCGGCCTTCGGCCGCGCTTATAAAAAATAACCCTGGGCTACGCCATCCCAAGTCCGGGTGGTTGCCTGAACGCATATTTTCGCACGTTTTTAGGTACAGTCTAATAAAATTACAATAACCACATGAATACTTGCAACCTTGATTGCAAATATCTATTCAGAGAAGCAAAATAAAATTAAAAAAGCGGTCAAACCCCGTCTTTTGAGCTATCTAATATAATTTTAGCTAATTTATTATTAGTTGACCCCTAAAAGAAACAAATACCTGAACGTTTAGCACCAAAAATGTATGGATCATAAATGTAGATCGCAAAAATTTTTTAAATTTTGAAATCCATCAATCCATATTGACGATCCATATTGAACGTTTCGCACCAAAAATGCATGGATTGTCAATATGGATTGATGGATTTAAAAATGTTTGCGATCTATAGTTATTGACGATCCATGCATTTTTGGTGCTAAAAGTTCAATAGGAATCGTATGTGTTGATTCAATATGGATGTAAAGTATGACATCACTCATAGTCATACGTCAGTTCTCAACTCTGTTGTAACAAATTTTGGGAATTTGATGGTCTTACAATGATGAGTCAAAAACATTTTGGTAGAAAAATAAAACGCTGGTGGCAACGCCGACGAATGCTTAAATGTCAGCTGTTTCGTAGACATGCTGTTTTTTTCAACTCGAATTGAAAAACCATCTCGCCCAGGATTACCTTTTGCGTTCCTTAACGCAAAATCTTGCAATTTATGTAACTGATACTTAGTCAACACTTTTGAATATTTATTATTATTGGAAATGCACGAACATACGCAACGGGGAGACCCGACGCATTTCAACATGACAAATGCCCCCCAGGCCAGCTGAAGTGGTGAATACAGACCTACTACTAGGATGACTCCTAGTAATGCAGGTGGTGGAAATTCACACTCTCTGCATTACAATAGGTCGTTCTAGTAGCTGGTCCGTTATCGTTAGTTCAACAGCCCCTTTGGTGGCAATTGCCACCACTTGCCTGAAGGGTACTTCCAGGACACCTATATTCGACTCTCGGTGGAAGCAAAAATTGAAAACTGTTTCTTTTTTTTTTTAATTTTCGTTTTTATTTTATTTTTTAAGCAAGGAAAATTGAAAAAAAATTAGAGTTCTTTCAATTATACTTATACTTGCCAGCGTCTAATTACAGCTTTGCTTTAAATGAGACGATTGGGGATATTTTTCTGGGCAATCTTTCTGCTTAGAAAATATACTTTTCCAATGTTTATAATCTTGGCTTGCGTCATAATGACGCTTAACCGCCTAAGCGATTTTGGCCGTTTCGTATCAAAGCACGCCAGTCATTCCTTTTTAGCGATAACTGAAGCCAATTGGAAACCCCAAGGGAGTTCAAGTCATCCTCCACCTGTTGTTTCCATCTCAGTCGAGGTCTCCCCTCTGCTGCCGAATTCGGGTGTCGATAGGAAAACTTTCTGTGCTGGTGCTTCTTTGTCCATTCGCATAACATGACCCAGCCAGCGGAGCCTTTGGGCTTTAATCCGCTGAACTATGGTCAGGTCTGCGTAAACCTCGTACAGCTCATCGTTAAATTTCCTTCGATACTCGCCGTTGGCATCACGGGAAGGACCATAAATCTTCCGGAGAACTTTCCTCTCAAATACTCCAAGGGCCATCTCATCTTCTCTTGACACTGTCCATGATTCCGAGCCGTACATCAGGACTGGAATGATGAGAGACTTATAGAGCGTGATCTTTGTTTGTCCAGAGAGGACTTTACTTCTCAATTGCCTTCTTAGTCCAAAGTAACACTTATTGGCAAGGGTGATTCTCCGTTGGATTTCTAGACTGATATTATTTTCGGTGTTAATGCTGGTTCCCAAATAGACGAAGTCTCTCACCGTTTCAAACTTGTAGCTATCAACGGTGACTTGGCTGCCAAGGCGCAGGTGCGCCGATTCTTTCTTTGATGACAGCAGATACTTCGTCTTGTCCTCGTTCACCGCAAGACCCACTTTCTTCGCTTCCTTATCCAACCCAGAGAAAGCAGCGCTTACGGCGCGGCTGTTAAGGCCAATGATATCAATATCATCGGCATACGCCAGCAATTGCACGCTCTTGTAAAAGATTGTGCCATTGCGGTTTAGCTCTGCTGCTCGAATTATCTTCTCCAGCTTCAGGTTAAAGAAATCGCACGAAAGGGAGTCACCCTGTCTGAAACCTCGTTTGGAGTCAAATGGCTCAGAGAGGTCCTTCCCGATTCTGACGGAGCTGTTGGTTTTGCTCAACGTCATTTGGCAAAGCCGTATAAGCTTTGCAGGGAAGTTAAATTCAGACATCTCAGGCAACTCCTTTTTGCGCTGTCAAAAGCGGCTTTAAAATCGACAAAGAGATGGTGAGTGTCGATTCTTTTATCGTGTCGTGAAAATTTGATCGATGGTAGACTTGCCAGGTCTAAAGCCACACTGATAAGGTCCAATCAGTTTGTCTACGATGAGCTTCAGTCTTTCACAGAATACGCTAGAAAGAACCTTATATGCGATATTAATAAGACTGATTCCGCGGTAGTTGGTGGGGCTAGCGAGATCGCCTTTCTTGTGGATTGGGCGGAGCACACTTAAAATCCAATCTGGAGGCATGCACTCATCTGACCATATTCTGCATAAGAGCTGATGCATGCTTTTTACCAGCTCTTCGCCTCCGAGTTTGAACAGCTCGGCGGGTAGTCCGTCTTTCCCAGGCGATTTGTTGTTTTTGAGCCGGGATATTGCTATCCTCACATCATCATAGTCAGGTGGTGCGACGACTTTTCCATCGTCAGGGATTGGGGTATCGGGTTCGACGTCTCCCTCGCATTTTAGCAGTGAGGAGAAGTGCTCCCTCCATAATTTAAGTACATTCTGTACGTCGGTTACCATGTCGCCGTTATTGTCCTTACACAAACTTGCCCCGGTCTTTAAACCTTCCGTCATCCGCCGGATCTTTTCATAGAATTTTCGGGCATCATTCCTGTCAGCCAGCATCTCAAGCTCCTCACACTCACGCCTTTCGGCCTCACGTTTCATTTTTCTGAAAAGGCGTCTTCCTTCTTCGCCTCACGATAGCGTTGCCATACACTGCGGGTTGCGCCCGTTCGCAACGTCTCCCTGTATGCAGCGTCCTTTTTGACCGGGGCTGCGGTGCATTCCTCATCGTACCAGTTGTTCTTGCGGGCTCGCTCAAACCCTATAGTGGTCTCAGCGGCGGTACGTAATGAGTGAGAGATATGCTTCCATTGCTCGGTTACATCGTTAGGTCGAGGATTGCTCTCTGATAGCAGGTGTGAGAGTCGAGTGGAGAAATTATCAGCTGTCTGTGTCACGCGCAGCTTCTCGACGTCAAACTTTCCTTCCGTTACTGTGCGTACTTTCTTCGCTGCACAGAGGCGTGTGCGTATCTTGGCTGTGTCTGCCGTCGATGACATGATCAATCTGGTTTCTTGTTCTTTGATCAGGGGACAGCCTGGTGGCTTGGTGTATTCGCTTCTGCTGGAACCTGGTACTACTGATGACCATATTGCGGGAAGCGGCGAAGTCAATCAACCTAGTGCCGTTGGGGGATGTTATATCCAATATTTAACCCCCTAAAAATTTCATAAGTGAATTAAATTTTTAAAAAATCGAGAAAAGCTTAGAACATCAAATAATCAAAGTAAAAATGGGTATTTGTTTCCTTTAGGTGTCAACTGCTAATAAATTATGGGAGATAGCTCAAAAGACGGGGATTGGCCTCAGGATCACGAATCCGGAAGCGCTGTTTAATATTTCGCTTCTATGAAGAGATATTTGCAATCAAAGTGGCAAGTTTTCACGGCGGCCGCCGTGGTGTAACGGTTAAGTGTTCGGCCTTCTACACCAAGTCGTGGCGGTTCGATGCCCGACAAAAGTAACATCAAAAATAATAATTTTTCTAAACGGGGTCGCCCCTCGGCAGTAGTTTGGCAAACTCTCCGGGTGTATTTCTGCCATGAGAAGCTTCTCAGCAAAAAATTCATTTGCTTTGCAAGTGCCGTTCGGAGTCGGCAAAAAAGTGTAGGTCCCGGCAACTTGTAGGAAAACTCAAAAGCAACACACCACAAGTTGGAAAGAGAAGCTCGGCTAAAAATCTCGTTAGAGGTTATGATAACCTGTTGGTATTTCGCCGCCATTAGTTTTAGTTTTTTTTTGTTGTAATTTTATTAGGCTGTACCTAGAAACGTGCGAAAAAATGCGTGTCGTGGGTCATTTTTTGATTTTTTGATCATAAGTTTCCATAGAAACAAAAAATTAAAAAAGCGCTTCCGGACTCGTGATCCTGAGGCAAAAACCTGTCTTTTGAGCTATCTCCCATAATTTTAGCTAATTTATTAGCGGTTGACCCCTAAAGGAAACAAGTACTCAAAAATGTGTTTTTCGTAAAAAAGTGGAGTTATGGTGATTTCGTTTCATCAAAAAATGCGCATTTTTTATACTCCTCAATTTTCCGTTTTCGCTTGCAAAGTGAAGGTAAAACGTCAAACATACATACATATTAATCGCAGGACACAGCGAAAAAAAGCCACCCTGTGAAAATAAGCTGCAGCTGTCAGTAAAATGATCACGGGGTGCACTAAAATCCTTGACACTGCTAGTATAAATGGCGATCGATTGATGTCGCTCTAGTTGTCGATAAGGTAGTATAAAAACAAACAAAACAAAATAAAATGAATACATACTAAGTGAACATGATGGATATAAGCTAGCAATAATCTCAACGCAGCTTGGTGTAAGAGGTACACACTGCGGGCTTAGAAATTCCTAATCCCCTTGGTTCTTGGTTCGATGACCAACAAAAGGTGATGAAAAATTTCTAAACATAAAGCCATTTGATAAGTGCCCTTGAGCAAGGCCGAAATTACGTAATCATGGTAGCTTGTAATTGTTGTTACTTTTCCATCAATTTAAGAAAAAAATTATTCACAAACGGTCAAAAGTCCACCAAAGTTTCAAAGATTCTCAAAATTAATGACCAAAAACTCATAACATACATACATATTAATCGCAGGACACAGCGAAAAAAAGCCACCCTGTGAAAATAAGCTGCAGCTGTCAGTAAAATGATCACGGGGTGCACTAAAATCCTTGACACTGCTAGTATAAATGGCGATCGATTGATGTCGCTCTAGTTGTCGATAAGGTAGTATAAAAACAAACAAAACAAAATAAAATGAATACATACTAAGTGAACATGATGGATATAAGCTAGCAATAATCTCAACGCAGCTTGGTGTAAGAGGTACACACTGCGGGCTTAGAAATTCCTAATCCCCTTGGTTCTTGGTTCGATGACCAACAAAAGGTGATGAAAAATTTCTAAACATAAAGCCATTTGATAAGTGCCCTTGAGCAAGGCCGAAATTACGTAATCATGGTAGCTTGTAATTGTTGTTACTTTTCCATCTTGTTCACTAATAATAAAAACATAGAATAATTTAAGAAAAAAATTATTCACAAACGGTCAAAAGTCCACCAAAGTTTCAAAGAATATGTTTTCATTTCCTAAAAAACTCACACTTTTTACCCTCTGAAGCTTTGACAGGGTAGTTGGTTGCACTGAAAATCAGCTGACGAAAATTTTATTTGACAGATACATTTGGTGAAAAAAATTGGATTTTGCAATAACAATTGAATATGGTTGATAAGCGAAACCTAATTATTCATGCACATAGCATAGCCAACGGGCAATGTTTTTTGTTCGTTTTATCGATATAGCAGTTTCATGTAGAACGGGTACACTTTTATCACACTTTTACAGTATTCTGTGCAAGGGTGTAAACATGTTCAACGAAATGAGCATTAGTGTCATGTAAAATTGTTCTTTAGTTAAAGTACGTACGATATTTAAATTTCGCTCTTACCATTCTGGAATTTTCTTACAAAATCATATCGTTAAAAAAATAAACTTTATCAATAGGCAAAAAGTTAAATATATAAAGCCAGAAGTGAAGCTGGATTTCTTAGCTTACAAATGGTGTTTAGATGCCGAAGATGATATGATTTGGTACATTTTGTTGTTTTTTTTTGGCACAAAAATAAAAGCAAGTGGCAGCTGCTAAATCATTGCATAGATATGTACGTGTGTGTGTAAGGGAATGAGCGGATGGTTGTGTCTTTGGGAGTTTTATAAGAGTGCTGAATAGTGATGTATAGTTCGGGTATAACAGAATGTGGAGATAACAAAATAGCTGGAGAGTTTGGAGACCTCTTTTTTGTTTAATAACAAATAAACTAAAAATAATTTTCAAAATTTTTTTTGGTGAGACACCACATTAGTCCATTCTATGTTTCCAATATAAATTTTATAGAGATGTATCCATAAATACTATACGAAATTGGGTTACGACTATTTGTATGGGGAGAGTGTAAGCCTATTAATATATAGATACTGCAATTTTTCCTTAGGTGATGAAAACATGCACCAACTGAAATTATTATGTTTCGGCTTGTAGTTATGCTACAGATTTTTTTTAACTACATTTGAAAGCTAATAGCTCCTGCTTTACATTCCTGTGCATGAATTTTAATATTTTTATTTTAAACAAATTTTTTTAAAGCTATTTTTTGTAAATTAAAATTCTGATGTTGGGATCAAAATTTTTAATTCTATATAACTAACTTCACTTTTTTGTATGAAAAATACATTTTCTGCTTAGAAGATATACTTTTCCAATATTTTATTTCTCTAAAAGCTTCATAAGTAAAAAAACTATTTAAAAATCGAAAAAGCTTAGCACATTAAATTATCAAAGTAAAAAATGTGGTTTCATACAAAAAAGTGGAGTTACTTATGTAAAAAAGTGCATTAGTAAAAGTTCGTATGGTATTTTCCTGCAAAAAATACGATTAGTAGACTACTACTTCTTTAGTCTCTTTTAGATGGAATAAATTGGTCACATTTGTTCGAGCATGTCCTATGAAGAGACTAATTGTACCCTTTTTATACCAGAATGGGTATAAATGTTTACTACTTGCAGGACACCTATATTCGATTCTCGGTGGAAGCAAAAATTGAAAACTGTTTCTTTTTTTTAATTTTTCGTTTTTATTTTATTTTTTAAGCAAGGAAAATTGAAAACAATCAGAGTTCTGTCAATTATACTTCTGCGGTCATAAGCAATAACAGCCTAAGACGACGTAAGAAATTAGACCAGTTGAAATTTTTGCTGGTGATTTTGAATAGCAACATCGAGACATTTTTCAAGACTTTCATTGGTCTTTTTTTACTTTCTTTACAAACAATTAAATCCAATACGTTCGCATTAGTTATAAAACAGTTTTGTTACATAAATTCGCCAGCAAAAATTTCAACTGGTCTAATTTCTTAAGTCGACTTAGGCTGTTTTTGCTTATGACCACAGACTTATACTTGCCAGCGTCTAATTAGAGCTTTGCTTTAAATGAGCCGATTGGGGATATTTTTCTGGGCAATCTTCAACTGTATGTAAAATATATTTTCTGCTTAGAAAATATACTTTTCCAATATTTAAACCCCTAAAAATTTCATAAGTGAAATAAACTTTAAAAAATCGAGAAAAGCTTAGAACATCAAATAATTAAAGTAAAAAATGGGTATTTGTTTCCTTTAGGTGTCAACTGCTAACAAATTAGCTAAAATTATGGGAAATAGCTCAAAAGACGGGGTTTGGTCTCAGGATCACGAATCCGGAAGCGCTTTTTAATATTTGCAATCAAAGTGGCAAGTTTCCATGTGGTTGTTGTAATTTTATTAGGCTGTACCTAAAAACGTGCGAAAAAATGCGTAATTTTTCGATTTTTTGACCATAACTTTCCATAGAAACAAAAAATTAAAAAAACGCTTCCGGACTCGTGATCTTGAGGCCAAAACCTGTCTTTTGAGCTATCTCCCATAATTTTAACTAATTTATTAGAGGTTGACCCCTAAAGGAAACAAATACCCAAAGATGTGTTCTTCGTAAAAAAAAGTGGAGTTATGGTGATTTCGTTTCATCAAAAAATGCGCATTTTTTACACTCTTCAATTTTCCGTTTTCGTTTGCAAAATGAAGGTAAAACGTTAAACAGAATATGTTTTCATTTCCTAAAAAACTCACACCTTTTACCCTCTGAAGCTTTGACAGGGTAGTTGGTTGCACTGAAAATCAGCTGACGAAAATTTTATTTGACAGATAAATTTGGTGAAAAAATTGGATTTTGCAATAACAATTGAATATGGTTGATAAGCGAAACCTAATTATTCATGCACATAGCATAGCAAACGGGCAATGTTTTGTGTTCGTTTTATCGATATAGCAGTTTCATGTAGAACGGGTACACTTTTACAGTATTCTGTGCAAGGGTGTAAACATGTTCAACGAAATCAGCACTAGTGTCATGTAAAATTGTTCTTTAGTTAAAGTACATACGATATTTAAGATAACAAAATAGCTTGAGAGTTTGGAGACCGCTTTTTTGTTTAATAACAAATAAACTAAAAATAATTTTCAAGATTTTTTTTGGTGAGACACCAGATTAGTCCATTCTAAGTTTCCAAAATAAAATTTTTATAGGGATCTTTCCATAAATACTATACGAAATTGGATTACGACTGTTTGTATGGGGAGAGTGTTAGCCTATTAATATATAGACTAGGATCGCCCGTGGTCGAAATTCGACCATCTTAAATTTTCATCAACTCTCTCTTAATATACATATCTCCCGTTCACAACAAAACCAAGTAAGTGGCTCCCCGTGACAAATGCAAATTTGGATTAAGTGATACCATACAAACAATCTTCACATTAGGGTGGTGCAGCAAAGTAGTACAACAGAATAGCTGACGACAATACATTAGGATATATCTACAACAGATTTATATGCACAAAAACCCGGTATGGGCTTATAATATTTCGATATACAACGGTACTTTTTTATCGTAACCTTGTGGAATTTTACTTAAACAAAACTATATCGTTAAAAATATAAACTTTTTAATGGACAAATAACTAAATATAGAAGTGCAGTAGTAGACTTCTATTTTTTTAGTCTCTTTTAGATGGAATAAATTGGTCGCATGCACAAAACCCGGTATGGGCTTATAATATTTCGATATATAACGGTAGTTTTTTATCGTAACCTTGTGGAATTTTACTTAAACAAAACTATATCGTTAAAAATATAAACTTTTTAATGGACAAATAACTAAATATAGAAGTGCAGTAGTAGACTTCTATTTTTTTAGTCTCTTTTAGATGGAATAAATTGGTCGCATGTCTATGAGGAGACTAATTATACCCTTTTTATAGCAGAATTGGTTTTTTTTAAATTTCTTAAACATAAGAAGCAAGGAAAACTAAAAAAAATCAGAGTTCTGACAATCGATGTGTCTATCATGACGCCAGCAACTACTTATACTTGTCAGTGTCTATTACAGCTATGCTCTAAATGAGACAATCGGTTATATCTTTCGTACCAACCTGCAACTGTATGTAAAATTTATTTTCTGCTTAGAAAACATACTTTTCCAATATTTAACCCCTTAAAAATTTCATTAGTGAATTAAACTTTGGGAGATAGCTCGAAAGACGGGGTTTGGCCTCAGGATCACGAATCTGGAAGCGCTTTTTAATATTTTGCTTCTCTAAAGAGATATTTGCGATCAAAGTTGCAAGTTGTACCGTGGAGCCGTGGGTCATTTTTCGATTTTTTTACCATAACTTTCCACAGAAACAAAAAATTAAAAAAGCGCATCCGGATTCGTGATCCTGAGGCCAAAACCTGTCTATCTGCCATCTTTTTTTTCCAATATTTAATCCCCCAAAAATTTCATTAGTGAATTTAACTTTTAAAAAATCGAGAAAAGCTTAGAAGATCAAATAGTCAAAGTAAAAATGGGCACTTGTTTCCTTTAGGGGTCAACTGCTAATAACTTAGCCCAAATTATTGGAGATAGCTCAAAATACGGGATTTGGCCTCAGGATCACGAACCCGGAAGCGCTTTTTAATATTTTGCTTCTCTGAAGAGATATTTTCTATCATAGTTGCAAGTTGTACCGTGGCGCCGTGGGTCATTTTTCGATTTTTTTACCATAACTTTCCCCAGAAACCAAAAATTAAAAAAGCGCTTCCGGATTCGTAATCCTGAGACCAAAACCTGTTTATCTCCCATAACTTTAGCTAATTTATTAGCGGTTGACCCCTAAAGGAAACAAATACCAAAAAATGCGCATTTTTTACACTCTTCAATTTTCCGTTTTCGTTTCTAAAATGAAGCTAAAACGTCAAACAGAATATGTTTTCGTTTCCTAAAAAACTCACACTTTTTATCCCTGAAGCTTTGATAGGGTAGTTGGTTGCAGTGAAAATCAGCCGACGAAAATTTTATTTGACAGATAAATTTGGTGAAAAAAATTGGATTTTGCAATAACAATTGAATATGGTTGATAAGCGAAACCTAATTATTCATGCATAGCATAGCCAACGGGCAATGTTTTTTGTTCGTTTTATCGATATAGCAGTTTCATGTAGAACGGGTGCACTTTTATCACACTTTTACAGTATTCTGTGCAAGGGTGTAAACATGTTCAACGAAATCAGCATTAGTGTCATGTAAAATTGTTCTTTAGTTAAAGTCCGTACGATATTTAAATTTGGATCTTAACATTGTGAAATTTTCTTACAAAATCATATGGTTAAAAAAATAAACTTTACCAATAGGCAAAAAGTTAAATATATAAAGCCAGAAGTGAAGCTGGATTTCTTAGCTTACAAATGGTGTTTAGATGCCGAAGATGATATGATTTGGTACATTTTGTTGTTTTTTTGGCACAAAAATAAAAGCAAGTGGCAGCTGCTGTATCATTGCATAGATATGTACGTGTGTGTGTAAGGGAATGAGCGGATGGTTGCAAAGAGGGTAGAAATAATTAGAGGAACCAACGCAATTCAGCAAGTCGCGGGTAAGGAATTCGCCGCATGCTAAGCAAATTCACCTCCATAAGAAATACACTAAAGCAACTTTTCTTACCATTTCCTTATTTACCTTATACATTTTATTTTTTTATTACCTTTGATGGTTGTGTCTTTGGGAGTTTTATAAGAGTACTGAATTGTGATGTATAGTTCGGGTATAACAGAATGTGGAGATAACAAAATAGCTGGAGAGTTTGGAGACCTCTTTTTTGTCACCACATTAGTCCATTCTATGTTTCCAATATAAATTTTATAGATATGTATCCATAAATACTATACGAAATTGGGTTACGACTATTTGTATGGGGAGAGTGTTAGCCTATTAATATATAGATACTGCAATTTTTCCTAAGGTTTTGAAAACATGCACCAACTGAAATTATTATGTTTCGGCTTGTAGTTATGCTACAGATTTTTTTTTAACTACATTTGAAAGCTAATAGCTCCTGCTTTACATTCCTGTGCATGAATTTTAATATTTTTCTTTTAAACAAATTTTTTTAAAGCTATTTTTTGAAAATTAAAATTCTGATGTTGGGATCAAAATTTTTAATTCTATATAACTAACTTCACTTTTTTGTATGAAAAATACATTTTCTGCTTAGAAGATATACTTTTCCAATATTTTATTTCTCTAAAAACTTCATAAGCAAAAAAACCATTTAAAAATCGAAAAAGCTTAGCACATTAAATTATCAAAGTAAAAAATGTGGTTTCATACAAAAAAGTGGAGTTACTTATGTAAAAAGGTGCATTAGTAAAAGTTCGTATGGTATTTCCCTGCAAAAAATACGATTAGTCCGGGATCAATCCAGAGGAAAAGTAGACTACTACTTTTTTAGTCTCTTTTAAATGGAATAAATTGGTCACATTTGTTCGAGCATGTCCTATGAAGAGACTAATTGTACCCTTTTTATACCAGAATGGGTATAAATGTTTACTACTTGCAGGATACCTATATTCGATTCTCGGTGGAAGCAAAAATTTAAAACTGTTTCTTTTGTTTAATTTTTCGTTTTTATTTTATTTTTTAAGCAAGGAAAATTGAAAAAAATCAGAGTTCTGTTAATTATACTTCTGTGGTCATAAGCAATAACAGCCTAAGTCGACTTAAGAAATTAGACCAGTTTAAATTTTTGCCGGTGATTTTGAATAGCAACATCGAGACATTTTTCAAGACTATCATTGGTCTTTTTTTACTTTCTTTACAAACAATTAAATCCAATACGTTTGCCTTAGTTATAAAACAGTTTTGTTACAAAAATTCGCCAGCAAAAACTTCAACTGGTCTAATTTCTTAAGTCGACTTAGGCTGTTATTGCTTACGACCACAGATATAACGGTACTTTTTTATCGTAACCTTGTGGAATTTTACTTAAACAAAACCATATCGTTAAAAATATATACTTTTTAATGGACAAAAAACTAAATATAGAAGTGCTCTGCGAAAAACCTTGGATTATGTGAATTATGTGTTTATGTGAATGATGATGGTGTGAAGATGGCACAAGAATGAAGGCAAGTGGCAGCTGCCTGGATCGCTGTATACTTATGTACGTTCATGTGAGAGTAATGAGTGCGAAAAAGGTTTGCGGGAGAGTGTTTGTCGGAGTTTCGAAGACTGTGCAATTTGCAAGGTACCGTTTTTCTCCTTGCTTCACGCATACATATATATATACATATATATATGATGTTTGGGAATTTAAACATTTGATTTGAGTAATACCATGCAAAGAATCCACACATTAGGATGGTGCAGTATATTTAAATGTGTTTTTCTTTTAAACAATTTTTTTTTAAAGCTATTTTTGGAAAATTACATTTCTGGTGTTGCGAACAAAATTTTTAACTCCATGTAAGTAACTTCACTTTTTAGTTTGAAAAATACATTTTCTGCCTGGAAATATACTTTTCCAATATTTTATTCCTCTAAAAATTTCATACGTGAAAAAAAATAAAAAAATAGAAAATGCCTATCAAAGTAGAAAATATGTTTTCATACAAAAAAAGTGGAGTTACTCATAAAAAAACGGTACTTTACCAAAAGTTCGTATGGCATTTCCCACCAAAACATGCGATTAGTCCGGGATTAATCGCAGAGGAATAGTAGACTACTATTTTTTTAGTCTCTTTTAGATGGAATAAAGGAGTGTAATGGGGTGTGGTTGTTGAGTGACCGCGCTCAATCCCGACTCTTGCGTCCTCCTTCGTGCACTCTGGGCAACGTTGAGCTACCTAGGCTCGCGGCAGAAAGAGAGGGAGCCCCGGTGGGGCCACTCTGACATACTTGGTTTAATGGCTCACCGGGGTCTTTTTCGCAGTGTCTGTACACCATGAGGTGCGGCTGTAAGCGAGCGTCCGTCTTGAAGCAAGCGGCTCGCTATATAAATGTGCAAAACTTTTCCCTCCCAATCCAGGGTGCTATGCGATACCGTGCCCATTGGACTTTTGCAGCCGGGAGGCAAATCGTGGCTGTAGTCGAACGGAGCCTCACTGATACCGGGCCGCCTCAGGGAGTAACTATGGTCTTACCGCGGTATGGGGCTCTGCCGCGGCGGACGACACACTTCCCCTTACACTACCCTTGACCCTAAGCTGGCCTTGTCCGGCAAGGGGTCGTACGAACAAGATGAAGAACACACAAAATACAAAGCAATTAACGACTTCGTTTACTCCGCAGCAGAGAAGAACTATGCTGGAGCAAGCGAAAACACAACGCCGGAGGACAAACTCCGCCTCAAAGTTAACTGGGAGGCCGACAGCGATGGAAACTACGGGTCAGTCATCCCCCAAACTGCTATCAAGTAAGAGTGACTTGATGGGAGCAAGCAGCAGTGCGGCTGCCTACGCAGTCAAGCAGAAAACGGCGGAGGCTAAACTTCCATCAAGCGCTGGTACGAAACCCAATCTCTTCACATCTGGGGCAATCGTCTCACGACCTGGTTTCAGAGTTTCGAAAGAGAAGGACGACGCCGCAAAGGGTGAGACCGCGATGGCAACTACGAGTCTGAATCCCCCCAAGAGGCATCTCCCCGACGCTTTGCGTACTGGGATAAAAGAAAGGCCGCAAGGATCCTTAAAAAATATGAGGGAGCATCGCAGGAGAAGCTGTCGCCGGAAGAAAGGAAGATGGTGGAGGAAGCGAAAGCTCTGATACCAAATTTCCAGAGGCCCTATGTGCCTAAGAGGGTGAACGGTAATCCCTTCAAACGCCAGAGATCGGACGGAGAGGTAAACCCCCATCCGAAGCGGCATCAGTTCAACCCCGTAGTGGGAAAACTTAGCTTTGCTGAAGTAACCAAGGACAGAATCCTTATAGGTTTCATTCACCGAGGTAACGACCCCCCCAAAGACCGGTGGCTGTATGTCCGGAATGAAATGGGCAGGGCCCTCCTCGACTTAATGCGTGAGTCTCCGGGTAGTCCGCCGCGAGGTACTGACGCGGGCTGGCACCAAGGTCAGATCAAAATATTCGCGTGCGAGGATGCAAGAACTGTCGCACTGTATAAGGCAGCAGTTGCAAGACTGGGTGAAGTCTACCCAGGGGCAAGACTAGATGTCGTCGACTGGAAGGACATTCCTGCTCGGCCAAGGGCAAGGGCATGGATTCCTGCCGTCCCTGCAGAACCCGAGAATATTCTTGAGATGCTAGAGGTCTGGATTGGGGCGTCAATCTGGTCGATGATGTGGTTGGGCCCAATAGACAGGTGGTTATCACTCTGAATAAGGAGGCGCTCGAGCCCCTTAAACGGTGCAACGGACGAGTGCATTACGGCTTGGGTCAGATCGTGATCCACGTATACCGTGGCGATGCACAGCGCGCTGCTATTCCGGACGCTCCGGAGGAATCGGAGATCGAGGCATCGGAAGGGGAAGCAGAGGAGTCCGACGCGGAAAGTATGTTATCGGCCACGTCAAATTGTGATGGTGCCGCGAACAACTCGGCGATAGAAGAAAGCCTGCTTGACGAAGAAGGCTTCGACGTCACGATCGTGGCTAAACCTGAGCACACTAACGTTGATGCTGCTTCAGACAGCAGGGTTCCCGCCACGCCAAATCGTGCAGGTGCTCTGAACAACTCCTCGTTGAGAGACAGCCCCCGGAACAGGCCAGACCTCGACGACACGCTGGCGGCAGGGAAGTCTGAGCTCTCTCATGTTGGTGGTGCTTCAGATAAATCTGCACAAATCTAAAGCAGCCTCGGCTGTTTTAAGCAGTCGTCTTTCTAAAGGCGACGTAGACGTGGTCCTTATCCAAGAGCCCTGGGTCAATAGCTCTAGGATCTGTGGATTGGGGACTAAGGGGTACAAGCACATCCAAGCCAATGATGAGGGCAAGGTCAGAACCTGTATTTTGGTAAAGTCTGAGCTAAACACCTTTCTATTACCCAACTACTCAAATGGTGACGTTACAGCTGCCAGCTTAACAGTCGGCAGCACCAGCCTAACGATGGGGTTCCCTATGTACAGTCACTTCTCAGAGCAGAAAACCCAGGACATCGCCATGGATCTCTGCGCAGTGGAACCACCCGGGGTTTTACCTCGGCCAAGAACTGTCACTTTCAATGTAACCCTGTTTAGTATGTTTTGTCCCATTCCGAAACTATCATCCTCCCCCTTGCAGCAGGGCTGCAAGATATTCTTTTGTTACGGGCGGGCGTTGAGCCGAACCCCGGACCAAAAGAATGGATATGCAGTGTCTGTTGCAAAAAAATATATATTAAACGGTCGCATTCTGTGCAATGCTTCTCGTGTAAGAGATGGCTCCATAAATCTGGATGTTCAGGGCTTAACCTTAACATCCACAGACCCCGTACTTTCTTTAGTACTTTCGTGGCCCCTTGTTGTTTGCGCCGTCGGGCGTCCCGCGGTAAGCGCCGTTCAAGCGCACCCCTACCGCCACCTTCTAGTAGCAATACTAATAATAATAATAATAATGTCTTAACGACTAGCAGCATTTCTGCTATACCCGCCACACAAATTCCAGACTGTTGCTCGTGCCTTATGGCGTCAACATCACGCGCAGCAGCTCAACACTCTTGCTCCCACCGGAGCAGTTTAGACATGAGCAACTCCGAGCATCAGTCTCTGTCTGTTTCTTTGTTACACCCCCCCTCCCGTTTACACGTGAGTCAGGATCAACATCTTCTTGCACCTGTCTCGACGTGTACTGTTTGTCGGCAAAGATTATACACGCTCGCGTCATCGGTCAAATGCAATAACTGCTTAGGCCAATGCCACGTACATCTATGCTCTGGGCTCGCTAACAGGAATCTTTGGACGGATGCGTTCATCGCACCATGCTGTAACACGCCTCAACCTACGACGCCAGCCAACCCGGTTACACCAGGTCCACAGCTAACTAGGCTGAGGCACAGCCTTGGTCTTCGCCTACCAACACCTGGGCGAACACATCCGTCTCTCACGCCTTTGGTTAACTCGACATCGACCCCACCGGCGCACTTCCAAATCTTACAGCACAACTGTAACGGATTAACTGGTAAGATCGCAGAGATAACTAATTTGATGACGCAATATGACATACAACTTGCCGCAATCCAAGAAACCAAGCTCAGTCCAAGGTCGGACCTCATTACCTATGGCGGATATAACATTCACCGGAAAGACCGTCATAGAGTAACAGGAGGTCTGGGAGGTGGTCTAGCGTTCATAACGCACAACTCTGTACAGTATCGTCTATTTGATACCGACATCGAAGGAAAGCCAAGGTATTACCATCCGTACAGGAGATGTCGATCTGCAAATCATTAACATCTACATACCCCCTGTCTCAAGTTGCCCCACCGGTTATCACCCCGACATTAGCTTGCTATTACGAGGAGATAACCGCGTGATCCTGGGCGACTTCAATGCGCACCACGACATTTGGCACTCAAACTTGCCAGCAGACAGTAGGGGGCATGTACTCGCAGAACAAATAGATGATACGGCTTTCTGTACATTGAACGGAGACGCCCCAACGAGAGTATCGGGTAACTGCTATAGTTCGCCAGATATTTCTATCGTAAGTGCAGGACTATTGAACAACACCAATTGGCGACCCATACTCACGTTGGCGTCTGACCATCTCCCAATAGTCATTACCATCGAACGACCGACGGACTTTATAACACCTGAGCATGGTACATACATCAACTTTACCAAGGCGGACTGGGACAGTTTTCAGACATATACGGACGAATCCTTGGCTGCTCTATCCATTCCTACGGACGTACGCAAAGGCAAACGAGACTTCCGCAACATCATTGACTTGGCCGCTAGACGCTTCATTCCTGCGGGTCGAATATCCCGAATAAGACCAAATTTCCCCGCGGAGGCAGCGGCCATGGCTAGAGAAAGAGATGAAGTGCGAAGTCTCAATCCCGCAGACCCCCGTATAAGGGATCTCAACGCGGAAATTCGTAGGTTGGTCGATAAACACAAACTGGCCAAATGGAAACAACACCTAGAGCAATGCAACCTCTCTGACGGTGTTGGCAAATTATGGACTACGGTCAAAGCTCTATCTAATCCAACACAACACAAGGATAAAGTAGATATTACTTTCGGTGACAGGGTGAAGAAGGACCCTAGGGGATGTGCGAACTCCTTCTGTAGACAATTTGTACTACATTCCCCACCCGATAGAGCTAAACGTAGAACCATGCGACAGGCGCGTAAATACAAAAACCAAAACACGCCCATTGTCATCACTGCCTCAGAGGTCAAGGAAGCCATCAGACAGGCTAAGCCCTCAAAATCCATCGGCCCCGACGGCATTGCCATGAAGATGCTGAAACATCTAGGCCAGGAGGGACACAAATACTTAGCGGCTCTATTCAATCTTTCGCTGAACACTTTCGTCATTCCTGAAATATGGAAAAAGGCGAGAGTGGTTCCATTATTAAAACCTAGAAAGCCGGCAAACATAGGCGATTCATATCGCCCTATATCACTTTTGTCGCCGGTAGTGAAGACGCTAGAGTCCATTTTGCTCCCGTATTACACCGCAAATCTGCACCTGGCTAATCATCAACATGGCTTTCGTAAGCTGCACAGCACCACCACCGCACTCAATGCCATTACAACGCAAATAAATAGCGGTCTAAATCAAAACCAACCAAATCACAGGACTGTGTTAGTGGCACTTGACTTGTCGAAAGCTTTTGACACAGTCAACCATGCCACTCTCATACAAGATCTATTAGAAACACAAATACCTGATGGGTTAAAGAGATGCACCGCTAATTACTTGAATGGGCGGCAGGCGTCGGTCAACTTTAGAAACGCAACATCAAAACCAAGACGAATTAGACAGGGGGTGCCACAGGGTGGTGTCCTATCCCCGACACTGTTTAATTTCTATCTATCGAAGATGCCCCCACCACCAGAGGGTGTCTCCGTCGTTTCTTATGCTGACGACTGTACAATAATGGCGACGGGGAAGGGCCCCTATACTGATGAACTCTGTAATAAAATCAACGGTTACCTCTGCGACCTTTCCAGGTTTTTCACAGAGCGAGATCTGACGATATCTCCGACTAAATCAACGGCGACGCTTTTTACGACGTGGACGCACCAGGTGAGAAATGAATTAGACATTTTCGTTGACGGCACTAAGCTACCAACTGTCAGCCATCCAAAGTTATTAGGGATGACATTGGATAATACTTTCTCATTTGCTGGTCATGTGTCTGCAATGGTCTCAAAGGTACGTGGTCGCAACAAGATCCTCAAGTCACTTGCCGGCAGTACCTGGGGAAAAGACAAAGAAACGTTGCTGACTACATATAAGGCCATTGGCCGACCAGTCTTTGACTATGCTGCACCCATATGGTCGCCTAATGTACATAACACCAACTGGACGAAGTTACAAGTCTGCCAAAATACTGCCATCAGAACTGCTACGGGATGTCTCCTCATGTCTTCCGAGTCTCACCTCCATCAGGAGGCAAAACTGCTCAATGTAAAAGAGCATGCGGAAATGCTGAGCAAGCAATTCCTTCTGAACTGCCACAAGCCAGCACCTCCAAACCGTCATCTTTTGGACATAGATCCGCCCCGAGAGACATAAGGAAACATCTCCGTAAACATTATGATGAGATCCGGCATCATATTACCTTGCCGTTTGATCTGCAGAATCATAAGCGGGCTCTAACCGACATCCACACCGAGTCGGTAGATACTTTTGTCGGATCTCTACCTGTGAACCCCGTTCTGAACAGTCCTCCATCGGATATTGCTGAAGAAGAACGCACCTTACCAAGGGAGACAAGAGTTACCCTGGCACAGCTTAGGTCTGGACATAGTGTAAGGTTAAACTCCTACTTGTCCAGACTTAATGACACAATCTCAAACACATGCCCTGCATGCGGTAGGACCCCCCATGATACTCTACATCTCTTCAATTGTTCATTTGAACCTACTCTTCTAACCCCTCTGTCCCTCTGGACAAACCCTGTTGAAACTGCACGTTTCCTTGGACTCCCCTTAGAAGAGCTTGATGAAGATCTTCGGAATGATCATACACTCTAGACAGGGCAATGCATTGTTAACAACAACAACAACAACAGCCTAACGATGGCGTCGGTCTATATGCTCTATGACGCCGAAGAACCTCCTCCACAAAAGGAGGTGAAAGATCTGGTTATTATTGGAGCTGACGCTAATGCTCATCACGTCCAGTGGGGAAGCTCCGATATTAACGCTAGGGGCGAGTCTCTGTTTGACTACCTACTAACAACTAACCTGGTGGTTTGTAACGTGGGTAACGAGCCTACTTTTATAACTAAAGCTCGTAGGGAGGTTATAGACCTCACTGTTTGTAGCGAAGGCGCTTATGAGTGGGTCAGAAAATGGCGTGTTCTTGATGAGCATTCATTTTCTGACCATCGGTACATAGAAATTGTGTTAGACTTTATTGTTGAGCAGCCAGTTATGAAACGAAATCCACGCAACACTAACTGCCAGCTACATAACCAAATATTAGCTAGGGACCTACCAGTATTACCTCCACAAGCCCCCTCATCAGTGGGAGAACTGGATGACGACCTTTACAACGGCGCTAATGACCTAGAGCAGGCTTGTCCAGTACCAAAACCACGCAGCAAACATAGACCCCACTGGTGGTCTTACGACCTGGATTCGTTCCGTATATCATGCAGGAAGCAATTTAACAAGGCCAAGAGCATCGGTACGGAGCCTGAATGGCTCGAATATAAAGCTAAACTGAGGGCCTATAAAAAGGCTCTAAGGCAAGCGAAGAGAACTTCGTGGAGAAATTTCTGCACCGGGGTCGAAAAAGTCGATGATACAGCGAGACTTAGACGAGTGCTATCAAAAACTCAAACAGCCATTAGCTATTTACGGAAGCCTGACGGATCTTGGACCAGCACGGAAGGGGAAACCCTGGAGCTGCTCCTGAACACACACTTTCCGGGGAACTTGTATGATGCACCTGTAGCATCTGCAACAAACCTGGCGGTAAACATACCCATTACGGAGGAAAGGGTAAGTTGGGCAATCAAAAGCTTTGAGCCGTTCAAGGCAGCTGGGCCAGACGGGATTTTCCCCGCACAACTCATAAACACGCTGGAAATATCAGCTAAATGGCTGGTAGTTCTCTATTCAGCCTGCCTGGCTCTTAATTACATTCCGTGCTCCTGGAGAAGCGCCACGGTAGTCTTTATTCCAAAGGCTGGGAAGGCCTCACACTATGAGCCTAAAGACTACAGACCGATCATTCTCTCGTCTTTTGCACTTAAAACCTTCGAGAGGATAATTAGCGATTATCTCTCCTCTACTATTGATAGCAACCTTATTTCTAGCTATCAACATGCATACACCAAAGGTAAATCAACGGAAACTGCGCTCCACAGCCTAGTCTCTATTGTTGAAAAATCATTGCATGAAAAGGAGTACTGTCTCGTGGCCTTTCTGGACATCGAAGGGGCTTTCAACAATATAAGGCCGGAGGCTATTAACACTGCTTTAACAAACCTGGGCATAAATAGGTCTCTTATTGGACTAATTGATCAACTACTAAAGGGAAGGAAAATAGTTTCTTCACTGGGAACAGTTGATCTTTCACGCTATGTCACAAGAGGAACGCCTCAGGGTGGTGTTCTCTCCCCGCTCCTATGGAACCTCACCGTAAACTCGCTGGTACGAGACACAAGGTGGGGGGGCGTTAAGATAGTGGCATATGCAGACGATTTAGCTATTGCATATAGGGGCAAATTCCCACAAACCCTGTGTGACTTGATGCAAGTAGCACTGCGAGAAGTTTCTTCATGGTCCTCTCGCTGCGGACTTAGCATCAACCCGGGAAAGGTGGAGCTTGTCCTTTATACCAGGCGGTACAAGATACCACCGTTGAACCTACCAGAACTAGATGGCGTGCGCCTGAACTTAGCTGACAAAGCCAAATTCCTAGGCACAGTTCTAGATAGAAAGCTTAACTGGAAGGAGAATGTCATCCAGCGCCAGAGGAAAGCGTGCATTGCACTTTACACGTGTAAAAGAGCCATTGGCAAAAAATGGGGGCTCAGCCCCAAAATTTGCAGATGGATCTACACTGCGATAATCCAGCCAATTATGCTGTATGGAGTCGTGGTATGGTGGCCTGCGCTAAGAAAGGCAACAAACCTAAATCTGTTAGGGAAAGTCCACAGATCGAGCATGATCTGTATAAGCGGGGCGTTAAGAACAACGCCCAATGAAGCTCTCCAGGCCATTCTTGGCTTTTTGCCACTCGATCTGGAAGGGTACCGCGCAGCAGCAGCATCGGCTGTGCGTCTAAGGGAAACGTCCATCTGGGGCGCAAGCACTAGAATACTCCTGTATTCTAAGATCTTACGGCTTTCTCCCTCTGAACACAGATCGGTGTGCGACCACAACAGTCGGAGATTGTTGTTTTAGAATAAACATTCCCAGCAGGGAAGACTGGGAGAACATAGATCGATGTCCCGCTACTAATGGCGGCACTTTTATATACACCGACGGCTCGAAGTTAGACGGCAGAGTCGGAGGAGGGGTTTACTCAAGGGATTTGGACCTAGAACTCTCCTTTAGACTACCTGATCACTGCAGCGTCTTCCAGGCTGAAGTTTCAGCAATCATGGACGCCGTGACTTGGATAGGTGAACACACCATCGGAGAGGATATCTGTATTTTCAGCGACAGCCAAGCGGCCATCAAATCCCTTGGCTCTTACTCGTTCAACTCGGAACTGACGCTCAGCGGTCGTCAATCTCTTCAAGAGATGGCCCAACAGAACCGCGTGAACCTCACATGGGTCCCGGGGCACAGGGACATTGAGGGAAACTGTAGGGCAGACGAACTTGCCAGGCAGGGCACGACCAAGCAGATTCTTCAAGATAAAGAGCGCATAGGTATGCCGTTTGCCACGTGCAAGCTAATGCTGAAGGAGCATACACTCCGCGAAGCCAACGAAAGATGGCTACAAGCCCCAGGGTGCCGGATATCCAAGGAAACCTGGCCAAAATGCGATCTTAAAAGATCTAGACACATATACGCCCTAAAAAGGAAGGAAATCTCGATATTAATAGGTGTTTTAACCGGGCACTGCCTTATTGGTAGGCACGCAGCAAGGCTAGGCGTTCCCTACCGACGATGCTGCAGGAGTTGCAAAGATAATGAGGAAGAGGAAACGGTGGAGCACCTCATCTGCAACTGCCCAGCCTTAAGCGGAGCGAGAAGGCGCTCTCTGGGAGTTCCCTTCCTGGTTAGCTTAAGCCAGGTCGCGGAGCTAGACATAAAGGACTTGATGGCCTTTATCAAGTTATCAAAATGGTTCGAGGACGGGTAGCGGTGTCGGTTAGGAGTGTCAGTCCCAGGTTTCGGCTATATGGAGAGTCCCGACAGCACTGGGATTTTCCATATGGCCGGGCCCCGGGACTGACTTTCCTTGTGTTTGGTGGTATCACAACGTGCCTTTTATTACTGGCCTAGGTGTGCCTTTGCGGCAGCCACTTCTACCTACCTACCTAGATGGAATAAATTGGTCGCATGTCTATGAGGAGACTAATTATACCCTTTTTATACCAGAATTGGTGTAAATGTATACTACTTGCAGGACACTTGACTTCGGTTCTCGGCGAAGACAAAAATTGAAAAATTGTTTTTTTTTTTTTAATTTCTTAAACATAAGAAGCAAGGAAAACTAAAAAAAAGCAGAGTTCTGACAATCGATGTGTCTATCATGACGCCAGCAACTACTTATACTTGTCAGCGTCTATTACAGCTATGCTCTAAATGAGACAATCGGTTATATCTTTCTGACCAACCTGCAACTGTATGAAAAATATATTTTCTGCTTAGAAAACATACTTTTCCAATATTTAACCCCTTAAAAATTTCATTAGTGAATTAAACTTTTAAAAAATCGAGAAAAGCTTAGATCATCAAATAATCAAAGTAAAAATGGGTATTTGGGAGATAGCTCAAAAGACGGGGTTTGGCCTCGGATCACGAATCTGGAAGCGCTTTTTAATATTTTGCTTCTCTAAAGAGATATTTGCAATCAAAGTTGCAAGTTGGAGCCATGGGTCATTTTTCGATTTTTTGACCATAACTTTCCACAGAAACAAAAAATTAAAAAAGCGTTTCCGGATTCGTGATACTGAGGCCAAAACCTGTCTATCTGCCATCTTTTTTTTTTCCAATATTTAATCCCCCAAAAATTTCATTAGTGAATTTAACTTTTAAAAATTCGAGAAAAGCTTAGAAGATCAAATAATCAAAGTAAAAATGGTCATTTGTTTCCTTTAGGGGTCAACTGCTAATAACTTAGCTCAAATTATTGGAGATAGCTCAAAATACGGGATTTGGCCTCAGGATCACGAACCCGGAAGCGCTTTTTAATATTTTGCTTCTCTGAAGAGATATTTGCTATCAAAGTTGCAAGCGCCGTGGGTAATTTTTCGATTTTTTTACCATAACTTTCCCCAGAAACCAAAAATTAAAAAAGCGCTTCCGGATTCGTAATCCTGAGGCCAAAACCTGTTTATCTCCCATAACTTTAGCTAATTTATTAGCGGTTGACCCCTAAAGGAAACAGATACCAAAAAATGCGCATTTTTTGCACTCTTCAATTTTCCGTTTTCGTTTCTAAAATGAAGCTAAAACGTCAAACAGAATATGTTTTCGTTTCCTAAAAAACTCTCACTTTTTACCCCCTGAAGCTTTGAAAGGGTAGTTGGTTGCAGTGAAAATCAACGAAAATTTTATGTGATAGATAAATTTGGTGAAAAAAATTGGATTTTGCAATAACAATTGAATATGGTTGATAAGCGAAACCTAATTATTCATGCACATAGCATAGCAAACGGGCAATGTTTTTTGTTCGTTTTTTCGATATAGCAGTTTCATGTAGAACGGGTGCACTTTTATCACACTTTTACAGTATTCTGTGCAAGGGTGTAAACATGTTCAATGAAATCAGCATTAGTGTCATGTAAAATTGTTCTTTAGTTAACTTAACATTGTGAAATTTTCTTACAAAATCATATGGTTAAAAAAATAAACTTTACCAATAGGCAAAAAGTTAAATATATAAAGCCAGAAGTGAAGCTGGATTTCTTAGCTTACAAATGGTGTTTCGATGCCGAAGATGATATGATTTGGTACATTTTGTTGTTTTTTTGGCACATTGCATAGATATGTACGTGTGTCTGTAAGGGAATGAGCTGATGGTTGTGGCTTTGGGACTTTTATAAGAGTGCTGAATAGTGATGTATAGTTCGGGTATAACAGAATGTGGAGATAACAAAATAGCTGAAGAGTTTGGAGACCTCTTTTTTGTTTAATAACAAATAATGAAATGTGATGTATAGTTCGGGTATAACAGAATGTGGAGATAACAAAATAGCTGAAGAGTTTGGAGACCTCTTTTTTGTTTAATAACAAATAAACTAAAAATAATTTTCAATTTTTTTTTGGTGAGACACCATATTAGTCCATTCTAAGTTTCCAATATAAATTTTATAGAGATCTATCCATAAAGACTATACGAAATTGGGTTACGACTGTTTGTATGGGGAGAGTGTTAGCCTATTAATATATAGATACTTGCCAGCGTCTAATTACAGCTTTCTTTAAATTAGACGATTGGGGATATTTTTCTGGGCAATCTCCAACTGTATAAAAAATATATTTTATATATTAGAAAATATACTTTTCCAATATTTAACCCCCTAAAAATTTCATAAGTGAATTATACTTTAAAAAAATCGAGAAAAGCTTAGAACATCAAATAATCAAAGTAAAAATGGGTATTTTTTTCCTTTAGGTGTCAACTGCTAATAAATTAGCTAAAGTTATGGGAGATAGATAGTTATGGTCAAAAAATCGAAAAATAACCCACGTCGCCACGGTACAACTTGCAACTTTGATAGCAAATATCTCTTCAGAGAAGCAAAATATTAAAAAGCGCTTCCAGATTCGTGATCCTGAGGCCAAACCCCGTCTTTTGAGCTATCTCCCAAAAATTACTTTGATTATTTGATGTTCTAAGCTTTTCTCGATTTTTTAAAAGTTTAATTCACTAATGATTTTTAAGGGGTTGAAACGGTCACCGTTTATGTTCATCATTTATATTTCTAGTATATTCGATTCTTGTATAAATGTAATATTGTTATTATGTTATATGTAGACTCACCGTAATGTCTTGTCAAAATTAATACAACTCTGTGCTAAGCACAAGAGTATTCGAAAAAGCCGCACTGGCGATCAGCATTGTAATTATCGGCTATAAAAGGCAGTGCATGCATTGTAACTGCGCTCATTTTACATTTTAACTCCGCGTTAGTTAGTTCGTCCAATACTGCTTCGGACAACTAGCTTAAATAAAATAAACAAAGAGTACAAATTTACATTCTCGCGTTTCTTTATTTCGTTGTCTACATTTCCGTTTGCGTCCTCGTCCGGATTATCGGACAGGTCCACTTGGATAGTAGTCCCCGGTCACCACAAATTAAAGGAATTGGTTGTATTACCCATCCCATGACCTACAATCTGAGGAGCAGTAAAACAAACGTTTCATTGGCGCCCAACATAGTGGCCACGACCACGACAACGTACCGACAAGCGAGCACAAAATGGTGACTTTTTCACCTGAACAATTTTAACAAATATTGGAGGCTATATCAAGCGGCGGAAAAAGCGGTTCTTATACAAATTGCACTGCGCGTTTTAGAGGGAAACGGGACCCAGCAGCGGTGGAGGAATTTGTTGCTACAATACCAGTATACAAAGATATTGAAAAAATATCAGATGCAGATGCCTTACGGGGGATGCCACTCTTGTTGGAAGACTATGCATCGACTTGGTGGATCGGTGTTAAAGACACCATTTCAACATTCGACGATGCCATGCAGCTGATACGTACAACGTTCTCTCCTCCGACACCTGACTGGAAAATCTATTTAGACATATTTCAGTACAAGCAACAAGTGCGTGAAGCTACCGACAGCTTTATTTGTAAAAAGCGATTGCTGTTCTCCCAGCTAAAAGACAGCATCGGTGAAGTGGTGCAATTAAACATAATATACGGCCTCCTGGCAATGAAAATAAGAGATCGTGTGCAACGTGATAAATTTTCCAGTTTCGATGAGCTCATATCGCGCTGCCGAGATGCGGAATTGTTTCTGGCTGAGTCCAATCAACTTACGACGGCGCCATGTGAGAAGGCGGTACGCTCAGATGGGGCAAAGAGGTGCTCTTTCTGTCGATTACGCGGCCACACAGTAGATGTGTGTTTAAAGAAGAAAAAGGAGCAGCAGGCACAGCAGCAATCTACAGTGGCAAGTTCAAGCGGAACAGCGCCGCAAATCAAACGCACGCCCGCGTTTGCATGTTACGGCTGTGGCGCCCCTGGGGTGTATCGTGCGAATTGCCCAAAATGTAGCGGTCACAGTAAAGAGAGCCCTCAGTATCTAGCATTTAACACCGTACATACCACCACTGTTGGACGGTGCTGCCCACTGGTTCACATCGAGATGTTTGGAATGATAGGAGAAGCTCTCTTCAACACTGGCGCAAAAACTTCTGTTGCCATCGCTAACCTAAAAAGGGTATTATCCAGCAAAGGTTGTGTTTTCCAAGATGTTTTCGTTGACGTCACATTGGCAGATGGAAGCACCACCTCGCAAAAAGTGTCATCGACCATTTGCGACATAACTATCGGCAACAGGGTTCGAAAAATACGCATGATATCACTTCCGAAGGCTACAAAGAATCGTACCCTAATGGGAGCCGACTTTTTAGAACAAGCGGGCATAGTGTTGAATATGGCACAACGCTATTGGCATTTCGAGGATGAGCCGAAAATACGACATGATTTCGCTGCACCAAGTGTGAGTGATATTCCATTTGCTATAGATATTGCAGGTGCACATGTGGTAACCACAACTAAACAATCACCTCGAACTAAGGCCATCAACGAATACTCCAACTTTGTACACTACGTTAAAAATCGTAACACAAAAGTCGACGAGGTTGATCCTCCAGAAGTGTGTCCAGACGTAAACTATGGACCAGCAGTAAGGGTGAAACGCACACATGCCAATGATTATTCCCCACACTCTGTGCAGAAGATCTTTAAAGATTCACTTCCAGCTGGTGAACGTACACCTGAAAACACACCGCGCCTGTTTGCTCCACCAATGAAGGCAAAGATGACCGCTTTTGAAAAGTTTTGCCAGGAAAACTTCTTACCGTTATACTCTCTTGATTTGAGTCCGCGACGTCAGATGATTGGTGGTGAGATAACGATGCAGCAGCGTGCAGAGTTGGATGCATTATTATGCAGCATAAGGAAGTTTTCGAAGAATCAACATGCGCAACACCATTTGCCGTACACAGCATCGACACGGGGGACCACCTCCCAATTGCTTTGCCTCCATATCGATTGTCACCGCAACGAAAGGCCCTGCTGAATAAAGAAATAAGTGAAATGCTTGGTGTTATTGTAGAGTGTGAATCGCCATGGGCTGCTCCTGTGGTTATCGTGCCCAAGAAATCGGGTGACATACGTATTTGCATCGATTACCAACAGCTAAACGCCATCACCAAGCCAGACCGGTACCCGCTTCCACGAGTTGACGACTTGCTACATGACGCAAAAGCTACCAACTTTATGTCAACATTGGACCTACAGGCTGGCTATTGGCAAATTGCGGTGAAGGAAGAAGATCAGGACAAGACGGCATTTGTTACTCCGTTTGGCACATACAAATTTAAACGCATGCCTTTTGGCTTGCGTAATGCTCAAGCAACGTTCCAGCGTATGATTGATCGACTCAAGACCTCCCTAAGCAACATAACGATATTCGCATATCTTGACGATATAATCGTCTGTTCAAGCAGCTTCGATAAGCATCTTGCAGAGCTCGGTATTCTTTTCAATCGCATAAATGAATTTGGTCTTAAGGTCAATAAAGTAAAATGTAGGTTTGCTAGTAGCGAGGTTAAGTACCTTGGGCATATCCTTACTTCGGACGGTATCCAAGTAGATCCAGAAAAGGTCGCTGCAATATCTGTTCATTTCTGTCCAAATATGCGGACACAGGCATATTTGTTTGCATGAAATTCAAAAACCAACAAAAGTGCTGAGTAGCGAGTGCGTCATATTTTGCTCGCGGCCGTCAGTAAGTGTGCCGCCGCTGGCGTCAGCATTGCAACCGCTAGTGTCAGCAGTTGCGACACTTACTGACGACCCAGAACGGTAGACTGCTGACTAGTGACCTAACATTGCAGAAGTCAAAGGCAATGCACTAGTCAGCGTAATGTTAAGACCAAAATTGTATATAAGCGAAGAATTTAAAATAAAGAATTGAGAAATGCATGACCAGCAAACCTAAAGCTACTTGTTCTTTAATCATATAGCGCAATTGCTTCCATCGCCATTTCTCCCATCGCCTTAAATAACCAGGTTCAAGTGCCTGACGTTATTGCTAAACAAGTCTTGGTGCCACTGCCTTGACTAACCCACCATACAACCCAAACTCCTGGTGCGACCACCTCGAGTCCTATTATTTTTACGTGGTTTGGCACCTAAGCCATTCCACTCGATCCTTAACTCAGGACGGCAAATCAGCCGCTCAAAACATTTTGGTGACCCCGACGTGATCTGATCACGTAACCCTCTGACCCCCTGTGACCCCGCAAGTTACAGGACCTGAACAACTTGGCAACTCCGCCAGTCTGTAATCCCGAACACGCAACGACTCGAGCGACAACGTCAGCAACTTCTGACTCACCCTCAATCTTGCCAATTCAGTTAGCCAGCATCAGAATCAATTTCGATATGGCTGCAACCAATGAAGAGACAATGGAGACATTGACAGCCTCCCAAAGTACAACTGGAGAGCTAATAGAGACAATAATCCGTAACTTCAAAAAGGATTCAGCAGCGAGGAAAACGCCTGTATATTACAAAGAGCGCCTCGAACGCTTAGACATAGCGTGGGCCGAATTTGAGGTAACGGACAATAAAATACGTTGCCTCGCAGATATGGATCCCAGCCACCAATATTTCACCACCGGATATTACAAAAAAATATCCGAGTTGGCATCAAAGTACAAGGAAATAATGGAGTCCGGCATGACGGAACCTCTCAAAACCCAAACACCGGACGAGCAAACGAAAGGTCTTCCCGGAAGTACCTACGCTCCCTCTCGGAAACCAGAATTGTCTTCAGCCATAAGAAGACAAAACGTGATGATAGCATCACTAAAACGGCTCCTCGAAATGGACCCTACAGCGGCAAACATGAAGCTAAAAGAGAAACTTTGGGAGCAAATACAAGAGCTCCACTTCTCGATAGGGGAAGACAGCATAGATCCTGTAAGAGATGGGTATGACATGGAGTCATACACGACTGTCAAAGCATCGGGTTGTAACAATTTCAAGCTCAAGGAAAATACGGCAGATAAAATTGAGGAAACGGTCAAAAATAAAACTATTCAGCTTCCAAAAATAACAATCCCCAAATTTAATGGGGAATACTTAAAATGGACAGCATTCTTTGACCTCTTCTCCCAACTGGTAGACAAACAAGCGATCCCCACAATTCAAAAAATGTGGTATTTAAAGTCAAACCTAAATGGGGAAGCCGAACAACTAATAAGCCACCTATCAGCCACTGCCGAAAATTACAAAACAGCCTGGAAGCTGCTACAAAATAGATATAACAATAAACTGTTTCTTGTTGCATCCATTATGAACCAATTACTAGAGCAACCAACAATTACAGCAACGTCCAAATCAATAAAAAGGTTGCATGATGTAACAAAAGAATGCTTGCATGCATTAGCAAACATGGGCATCCCTACAGCCACTTGGGACCCCATTTTAATACACTTGCTCACAAAAAAATTGGATCGGGGTACGCACATATTATAGGAACGTTCAATAGTAAACCCGAAGGAAGTTCAAGGACTGAACAATTTCCTGAACTTTCTTGAAGCCCGCTTTCAATCAATGGAAGCAATGGGACAGAAGGAAAAGTTCGTGTCAAAAATATGTGCGGCCACAATGGAAGCCACCTTTTGTTTCGGTGCCAAGAATTTCATACAATGTCACCAAATAAACGGCTCAATTACGTCCAAAGACAAAAACTATGCGTAAACTGCATGAGACCCGGGCACTCCTCTAAGACTTGGAAGTCAAGAGTATGCATGAAATGCAACAAGAAACATAATTCACTTTTGCACCTGGAAACGAGCAGAAACTCATCAAGGCCAAGCCTTAGTCACGAAGGTGAGCCCAAAATCGGGAGGACATCAGCAGCATCAGCGGAAGTAACCAGAAAAAGGACGCCAGAAGCTGCCTCAGCGGCATCCACCTCATCACGAAGTTCTGAAGCAGATTCACTCACCGCGACGGACAAAGGTGGACCAAGGCCATACGTCCTATTGAGCACAGCAGTAGTTATAATCAAAACAGACGCCACAGAAGTTCAATGCCGCGCGTTATTAGACTCAGGGTCACAGGTAAACTTCATAACAGAACGTCTGGTAAAACGGCTCAGGTTACCACTGAAAACCTCACATGTCAATATCACCGGGATCGGGGCAACTAACACAAAAACACAACATAGAGCGAACGTTGCCTTACATTCTCGAAACACGAGCTTCACAGCACGCATTGAAGCGCTCGTCCTTCCTCGCATTATCTCGCCTCAACCATCGCAATTCATTAATACTGAAAAATGGTCACTAGCAAGGAATCTCCAGTTAGCGGATCCAAACTTCAATCGCCCTGACAAAATAGATCAGCACTGAGCACTGAGCACTATCACCAGCTTCTCACCATTGGGCAGATCAAGCTATCCCCGCATCTACCAATAATGCAAAATACTGCACTCGGATGGATTGTGTCTGGCAGACTCAACGAAGGAAACCCAAAAAATATATCCTGTGGAATGTGCGTGGCGGACGAATCCCTAGAAACCTCTATCTCGAAACTCTGGGAACTGGAAGAGGTAAAAGGCAACAAGAAGTCATTATCTCTGGACGAGGAAAAGTGTGAGGAGCACTTTGCCAGACACACCTCAAAAAATAAGGAAAATCGGTTCACAGTGAAAATACCATTCCACCAGGACCCCATGGTTTTGGGGGAATCGCACTCAACAGCGCTCAACAGGATCCTGTCATTGGAACGTCGACTTCAGAAAAATCCCCAAGTGAGGACAGAGTACGTCAAGTTCATGGACGAATATGAAGCCCTGGGGCACATGACGAAAATATCAGCAGACACGATTACTACACCGAACTATTTCATACCTCATCACTGTATACTGAGACCAGAGAGCACAACCTCAAAACTTCGCGTGGTATTTGACGCATCTGCGAAAACATCGACCGGTCACTCTCTAAATGATATTATGTACACAGGACCAAAGGTACAAAGCGATCTGTTTTCAATATTGCTGCGTTTTGGAATGCCAAGGTTCGTGTTCACCACTGATGTCGAAAAAATGTATCGTCAAATCTTAATAGCACCAGAAGATCGGCCGTTTCAACTAATAATTTGGCGAAAGGATGCCAATATGCCAATAACATATTATCAGTTAAACACGGTCACATATGGAACTAGGTCAGCACCATATCTAGCCACGAAATGTGTGCAACAAATTGCCACCGAAAATGCTTCTCGATATGCGCTAGCCTCTCAATTTCTAAACGGCAGCTTTTATGTTGACGACGGCTTAGGCGGAGCAGACAACCTATCCACAGCAATGCTCACAAGAACAACTAATACAGATCATGAAGGAAAACGGCTTCAATCTACGAAAATGGAGCGCCAACCACCCTCAACTGCTCCAAAATATAGCAGAAGGAGATCTAGAGGTTAATCTGGACTTGGAAAACACAAGGGCTGCCGCCGTCAAAACATTGGGGCTCAAATGGCTCCCAAAACCGGACCTGTTAGCTGCCAAGGTCAACATAGAAGAAGTAAAGAGGATAACAAAACGCTCGGTCACGTCAGACCTAGCAAGGCTCTTCGACCCCTTAGGAATACTGTCTCCTATCGTAGTAACGGCCAAAATACTCATACAAGAGCTATGGGAGCTAAAATTAGATTGGGATCAGGCACTTCCAGCAGAGCTACATACAAGATGGCTCACGTTCAGGTAGATCTTGAAGAGTTAAAAACACTTCAGATCTCAAGGCACATTTTTAAGGGAAGACTCCCGGAAACCATGCAACTACACATTTTCTCGGATGCATCAGAGAAGGCCTATGGAGCCGCGGCCTATATTCGCGCCATGCTGAAAGAAGGCACCGTCATGACAAGGTTATTATGTGCAAAGTCAAGGGTAGCTCCACTGAAAAAACAAACAATACCCCGCTTGGAGTTATGTGCTGCTGCATTAGGGGCCCAGTTGGCAGAAAGAATAGCAGCAGAAATTCAATTTAAGGGTGCCATATATTTCTGGACCGATTCCGAGATAGTGTTGGCTTGGGTAAATTCCGACGCAGCACACACCACATTCATCGCCAATCGCATTGCAACAATCAAAGAAACAACTAGAGCGGAACAGTGGCGAC
The DNA here is from genome assembly GCA_964058755.1 of Campiglossa producta. Taxonomy (NCBI): domain Eukaryota; kingdom Metazoa; phylum Arthropoda; class Insecta; order Diptera; family Tephritidae; genus Campiglossa; species Campiglossa producta. The sequence continues at coordinate 44,068,681 of CAXKVI010000006.1, read as the reverse complement.
ATGTTCGATCAAAGGACAATCCAGCCGACATCCTGTCTAGAGGAATGTCACCAAAGGCATTTAAAGAGTGTGCACTATGGTTCTGTGGACCATTATTTTTGCATGGAAAGGAATCAGTCTGGCCGAAACGTCTCAACCCAGCCTCCAACAGCCAGAACGATATAGAAGTAAAGGCCAACCATTCGAAATCACTGGTCACATCGGTAGAAGAAACGGAGATGATTTACAAGGTGAATCACGGCAACTCATTTCACCGGCTACAACGTATAATCGGCTATGTACTACGGTTCATCACGCAAGCTAAAAGCAAAAAGGCAGCACAGCCGTCATCACGAAGCTTAACCACGGCAGAACTGGAGCTGGCACTAATGCACATCGTCAAACAAATACAAGCGGCAGACTTTAAGGAAGAAATCAAACAATTGAAACATCATAAGGAGCTCCAGCGGTCTAGCAACTTGTCCAACCTCGCACCATTTCCTCTACCATACAACGATAACATTACAAAATTGATGTTCGAAATGGTACACAAGGAGAACAAACATTGCGGCCCGCAAACTCTGTTGGGAATGATGCGACAACGATTTTGGCCCATAAAGGGAAAAATCATGGCACGGGCACCAGTGCATCGATGCGTCACATGCAGCAAGGCAAAGCTAGAACTACTCAATCAGATCATGGGAAACCTGCCTTCATCAAGGGTCACACCATCTCGACCATTCATAAACAGCGGTGTAGATTATTGCGGCCCTATAACAGTGCATTACAAACTCCGTGGAAAAAGGCCGCACAAGGCTTATATTGCAGTGTTCGTTTGCTTCACCACAAAGGCAGTCCACCTAGAGCTAGTGAGTGACTTAACCACCGAGGCATTCATTGGGGCCCTCAAGCGCTTCATCGCCAGGCGAGGCCATTGTCAAAACCTGTACTGTGACAATGCCACCAATTTCGTAGGAGCTAAGAACAAGCTCCCAGAGTTAAACTCGGTAATACATTCACAAGAGGCACAAGAAAAAATCATTCACGAATGCGGGAAAAGAGGAATCCAATTCAATTTCATCCCCCCAAGAGCGCCACACTTTGGTGGACTGTGGGAGGCTGCAGTCAAATCGGCAAGGCATCTGCTGCTAAGAAGTACAGCAAATGCCAGCTTAACTCAAGGAAGACAACATCCCAGTGATGAAGTGGCCTTGGAGAGAATAGTGAAAGCTTATAAGGGTCCAGACGACATAATCAGAGTGGCAGATGTCAAAACAGCATCCGGAGTGCTGAAGCGAGCAATCAGATACCTCGCTCCAATTCCACGACTCAAAGATGGGGAAACGGAAACCCAACCCTCAGGCAGCCAGCCATGTCTGGCACCAAGCTCACCGCAACCGGATCGTAAGGAAGTATCCCCAGAGGAACTACCCAAGGCAAAACGACGAAAAGTTACGTCCATGTCAACAATGACAACAATGATAATAGCTCTGCTGGCACTTCCACTTGTGTTTTCGGCAGACATCGAAACAACAGAATTCAACACCAAGATCGGCATCCACTTTGAAGGCATCACCAAGATGGAAGTGTCACGCTCTGAGTGGAAAATAATTTCCTACTACGATCTGCAGCCATATTGGGAAGAAACAGCACGCTTCATCAATGGAACAAAGACATTAAGGGCGATATGCGACACCATAGTGCTGAAATCGGTCTGTGAAAATGTAGTAGACACCTTGGAAGCCGACATCGCAGAACTAACTGAAGAAAATAGCCTCCTCACACGATCCAAACGAGGCGCGGTCAACTTCATCGGCAACATTGCCAACTCATTGTTCGGTGTGTTGGACAACAGCTATGCAGAAGAGACGTCAAGCACAATCAACACGCTCAAACAAAATGACAACCATTTATACGGGTTACTCAACAATCAAACATCAGTTATTGATGCAACACTCAACATCTTCAAACAAGAGGAGCAGATGTAGCCACAATAAATTAATTAGTTTGAGGTTAGATCAATGAGTGAATCTCTTTATTGATTTTAGTTTCTTTTATACAAAATTCTTACACTAATACTTACAAACTATTTACGGACTAAAACGTATATTTACATACGTGTATATTACTACTACATACTAACTAGAATGCAAAATTCTAAAATATGCTACGTCAACATATGGTTACAATAAATGTGTCGGTATGACAGTAGAACTGACGTTGTGACTCAGTTGGGCATTGCGACTGTCTTTGGCGGTGTCTTTGACCATCCGCACAAGTGTAACAAGACTCTCGCTATATGCGGCATGTGCTGTCTTTGCATAAACTCCCGCTGAGTTTATTGAAACTAATTTGGGTAAAGTGTTGTTGTGTACATTCTTATTTGTTTATGCATTTTTGTGCACATGACAATTAAAGTAAAAGGGCGGTGTGTTTATGTAATACTACACCTTCCCCCTTAAAAAAAAATAGATATATATATTTGTAGTCAACTATATATGTCTATTTTTCTGAGTTAATGAACCGTTTGACGTTTTGTTTGAGTTGACAAAATTTTAATTATTTAGTGTCTTGTTACCCTTGTTTTGTGTTTGTTTGTATACGGCTTGTGCCGTATATCGGATTGAGTAAATTTGAATGCCTGTGTAAAAAATGCCCCTTTTTTTTTGTATTACGAATTTATTATGGATAAAGTGCTATGCTTATTTTTAAAGGTTTTTAAATTGGTTTAAGCCTATTCTTATGAATTACGATTTCCTTTTTATTTTTATTGCTATCTCTTATGCTATGTGGAATTAATGTATAGTTGTTATTTTTATCAATGGCTTTAACTTTATAGTTTCCTGTATATCTATTCTCTAACTTATGGGAGGCCTCTTCTCTAACTAATACTAAATCTCCTATTTTAATTTCTTTACTATAGCTATTTTTGTCATAATTGGATTTTTGTTTTTCTTTAGCTTCTTGAATTAATTTTCTTGCTCTTTGCTGTGCTATTTGAAGCTTGTATTTTACTTCTTTGTCATACGCCTCATGGTTGTATACCGGGCTAATTTTATTTTCTTCCAAAAATTCATAATTTGGTGGTTGTTTTGCGAATATTAGTTCGAACGGACAATAATTATGTGTTGTTGATGGCGTTGTATTGTAACAATAAGCGAAATACCTGAGGTATTCATCCCAATCGTCTTTGTCACTGGATATGTATGCACGCATATATTCGTTGAATGTCCGGTGACTGCGTTCTACAGTTCCCAAGGTCTGGTGATGGTACGGTGTAGAAGTTTTGTGCTCAATTTTTAACAATTTACACAGTTCTTTGAACAGGCTATTTTTGTATTCTGTGCCCATGTCTGTTAAAATTGTTTTTATTTGACCATAAATCAGGATGAAATGCTCGAATATGGCTTTAGCGACAGTTGTTGCATGTTTGCTTGGAACTGGAATCGCTACCAAATATTTGGTTAGATCGCATATAATGGTAACTGCATATTCGTTTCCACTTATTGACCTTGGCAATGGGCCGACTGTGTCGATTTGTACAATATCAAAAGCCTTCGGAGGTGTCTCCGTTATTGTCATTGGTTCTTTTATATGTTTATTAATTTTATTTTTCTTGCAGTGGATGCAGTTCTTTACATATTTTCTTATGTCATTTTTCATATTCTGCCAGCTATATTTCTGCTTGATTTTATCTGTCATGCGATTTATTCCTGGGTGGCCACCACTAATAGGATCGTCATGATATTTGTGCAGAATTTCTTTAATTTTCCCGGGATTTGTCACACATATAAACACTGGGGTTAGAGCGATTGTTAACTTTTTGAGAACTTTATTTCCCCTTTCCATAAATTTGTCTACTGCAGTATAGTTCTTTTTAAACAATTTGTCCCCTAAGGACAACTGTACTTGTACAAGTCCTAAATTGCCGGCTTCTCTTTCGAGCCTGGTAAAGAATTGTCCTAAGTCAATCTTATCCTCAACAATTAGGTTGCTTGTATCAGAATTGCTACCAATTTTCTTTCCTTTTTTGAAATATAATTTCGGAGGATTGAAAACGAGCTCGACATGTCTTTTTACTTCAAATTTATTTAGCGCTCCGTAAATTTTGGGGTTCTCTTTGTGACTTTCTTTGATTTCAGTTTTATTATTGGTCTTTTTAGCTGATGATCTTGTTGTTATTTTAAATATTTTGTTTGCTTCCACTGACATATATTTTAAATTTGTAATATTTATTCGGGATAATGCATCCGCGATATGATTTTGTTTACCAGCTATATACTCCACCTCAAAATCGTATTCTTCTAAATCTAATCTTACCCGTGTCAGCTTAGGTGAAGGACTTTTCATTGAAAATAGGTATGTTAATGGGCGATGGTCGGTTTTTACTAAGAATTTTCTACCATATACGTATGGTCTGAAGAAGGTTATGGCCCAATGAATTGCGGCCAATTCTTTTTCTATTGTTGCTTTATTTACTTCAGCTTTTGTGAATGATCTGGATGCGTAGGCAATTGGTAACTGTTTGTCATCATGTTCTTGGCTAAGGACTGCTCTACAAGCATACCCACTAGCGTCTGTTGTTATGAAGAATTCTTTATTTAAATCTGGGTATTGCAAAAGTTTTGGACTAATTAATGCTTCCTTTAAATAGTCAAAAGCTTTTTGACATTCTTCTGTCCATTCGAAGGAAACATTTTCTTTGCAAAGCCTAGTAAGTTTTCGTGAATGTTCCGCGAAATTCGGTACGAATCTTCTATAGTAATTGCAGAAAGCTACGAATCTCTTAACTTCATCCGCAGTTTTTGGCGCTGGGTAGTTTTGAACTGTTTCAAATTTGCTTGGGTCGGGTAATATTCCCTTGTTTGTACATTTATGTCCTAGGTAAGTTACTTCTTGACTGAAAAATAGGCATTTATCTGGATGTAATTTTAAGTTGTATTTTCTGCATGTAGAGAACACGTCTCTTAAATTTTTTAGCATGTGGTTTTCTGAACAGCCTAATACAACTAAATCATCCATGTAGAGAAATGCTTGAGATGGTTTCAGGCCAGCGAATGCTAATGTCATCATTCATTGGAATGAATTTGGAGCTACTTTTAATCCATATGGTAATCTTTTGAATCTATATGCGCCATTTTCAGCAGTGAATGAAGTGATGTCCCTAGAGTCTGGGTGTAATTCTATTTGATGAAAACCGGACATAAGGTCTAGGCATGAAAAATATTTTGCTCTTCCAAGTTGATCTAGAATGTCATCAATTCTTGGAAGGGGAAATTTATCTGCTGCTAATTTTTTATTCACTTGTCTGTAGTCAACAACCAATCTCCATCTTTTTTCTGTATTTCCCGAAAGTGATTTTTTAGGAACTAATAAAATTGGACTATTATTCCGATATTGAAGGTTCTATTATATCATCTTTGATTAGCTTATTTACTTCTTTAGTTATTTCTCCTTTTTGTGTTTGGGGTAACCTATAATTTTTAATGTAGACGGGGGTGTCATCCTTCATATATAATTTTTGTTTATAAAAATTATTAGAAGTGATTGGTTCTGTTTCTAGTGCAAATATATCTATGAATTCTGTGCAAAGTGGTGTTAATTGAGCTTTAGCAAAATTTGGAAAGTTTTTGGTTAATCTTTTTAATTTTTCTGTCTTTGTGCTACTTTTACTGTGTGTGGTTGAATTAATTAGTGTATAATCATCTAAATTTTCAGTATTAATTTTATAATTTTGAATAGTTGTGTTGTTATGTGTTGTGTTAATAATTCTAACGAAAGTTTGTTCGTTATTTGTAATGGTATTTGTGATATAAATGCCTTCGGATAATTGTTGGTGTGGTATGAAAATGTTTTTGTTATTTGTATCTATTTTAATTTGTCTAATAACTTCCGATCTAGCTGGAATTGTGATTGTGTTGACAGACAGACAGTTTGTTAGATTCATTGTTATTGTTTGAGGGAAATCATATGGTCTTAGGATTAGTTTAACCTCTGTTTTTCCATAATCTAGAATACAATTGTATTTCTTTATGAAATCTAGGCCTATTATTCCATCACAGGGAATTGGAAAGTTGTCTTCTACAACATGAAATTTATGATAAATTAGAAGGTCATCGCCTTTTAAATCTACTTTGATTGTGCCCAGGGTGTTATTTATTCCCTGACCAATGCCTTTCAAATCTGTTATTTGTTCAGTATTTATTTTTTCTTTATTATTTATTTGCTGTTTTTTAATTATGGAGATATCGGCTCCAGTATCAATTAAAAAATTTAAATATGAATTGTTTAATGAAGTCCTTGTAGATATATAGCTGTTTAAATTTAGATTAAGTACGCATATTTTTCTTTTTGTTAATTTTGAAGTGGAGTTTCCTGGTTTTCCGTTTCGGTTATGGTGCGAACATTACGGTTCTGGTTGTAGGATCTGTTGCTGTTTTGGGCTTGTGATTCCCTCCGGTTATTATTGTTGTTGTACGACCTCGAGTTATTGTTATATCTCGGCTGTGGTCTGAATCTCCGATTTTGGTAATTTCCATAGTTGTTACTACGGTAACCTCCACGGAAACTACTCTTGTACTGACCTTGCTGTCGTACATTTAAAATCGTGTTTGAGCTGCCAGTGATTTCGGTACAACTGTTAGTGAATTTCGAGATTGCATCGTTCATTGTTGAGAACGTTCCTGCTTGCATGATCATCTTGACCTTGTCATTAGAGCAGTTTTTGCACATGGCCTTAACTGCTGCCTGTGTTGAATATCTCGAGGCTAAGTCTGGGTTTAATCCATGAGAGATATATGCTCCTTCTAATGATCGCGTAATTTTTTCTATTTCCGCTGTGTATTGGTTAGCAGTTTTGCTACGCTGTTGGATGTTCAGTAGTTTAGCGGTCAAAACTTCCACTGATTCACCCTTTATTGCGGTTTTTAATTTGTTTTTTATTTGTTCGATCGTGGTCTCATTACTAATAAAATTCCTTGCTGTACCCTTCAGCTTTGTTTTTATCATGGTAATGGCCAATGCTTCGTGTGCATCCTTGATTTGTTCGAGTATATCGAGTGCATCTAGGAAGCTATGTAGATTTTCTGGTTTACCTTCAAACTCTGGTAATACTGACGAAGCAGTTTTAATAAATTCTACTACGGTTTGTGGCATTGTGACCTTTTTTATTGGGATGTTTATTTTGAATTTTTCCGCCGATGAAGGTGAGGAGGTTCGGCTAGGAACGCGTTCAGGTAGAAGTAATAAAAAATCTATTTGGATTTCTTCTTCTGTTGTATTTGGTACATCAAAATCGATATTGTGTTTGGCTAGAGCAGGGACTAGTTTGTCTCGAGCTGTTGAGAAAAATTGATAAGCTTCTTTTTGGTGTTCTACGGTAAGTATGCGCTTTCCCACATTGATCACCTGTCTAATGTTGTTAAGAGCTTCCAGAATTGTATTTAAATGTTTAACTATAGTTTATTTTGTTATGGGAATACTTTTATTAATACATTTATATGATTTGCTAACTTTGGCTTTTTCTTCATTTAATTTGTCATATATTTCTTGCCAATTAGATGCGTTGTTGAACATTATTCAATGGTCTCAATTTGTTCTTTATATAATTTTTTAATAGAATTATTATTGTGACAATTAAGAATGAACTTACGCATATAAAAATTACCAACCATTTATCAGAGATTTCTGCTTTATCTTCTATCATTGGGTGTGTTTCAAATGTGGCAATTTTATTTTCGTTAATTTTATCTTCAGAGGTTTCTTTCCCTACCTCATATCCTGCTATAGCTACTAAAATACCGTTCAATGCGATTTTCCACCATGCCATTTTAAAATTTAATACTAAAATTTTTCGAATTCAAATTTTTATTTATTCATAAATTTGTCTTTTAAATTACAATTTTTAATTAAAATTTATTTTCAGACTTTACTTTACGTATCAATCTGTTTGTTTCTTCTACTAATGTGGAGGGATATAATAAATCTTTCATTGTAGGTTCTCTACCCATTCCTATATATAACCAAAATTTTCTTAAGCAATTTAAATTATGTCTGTTACTTCCCTTAACTCGTGATCTTGATTTACGAGCAATGTCTGCGTTTTCACGCTCTAGGTTATCCACAATTTTGTTTATTGCGTCGTAATCAAGATCATCAGGCAATGCACTATCCATAAGAAGAAAAATTATTTAAAATAATTAAATTTGAAAACGCGTTTGAATTTACTCAATTTTTATTGATGCCTTAATATTTCTAGTTTTTCTTGTATTTTTAATCTCTCATCTGAGCTAGTTAAGTTGTTGATGTAATTTAGCTAATTCTACTCGTCTTTTTACTTTCCTTCCTGCCCTTTTTCTATTATGTACAATATTTAGGACAGGGATTTTAGGAATTTCTTCTGTTTTATTTAATTTATTCCTTTTCCGATACTCTTCAATGGTAATCGGTTTAGGTCCAATTTTTTCGGATTTGCGACTCTCGAGGATCTGATTTGAGCCTTTAATAAATGTGTCTATATACTTTTGAAAAAGTTTATCAATTTCCTCTTGAAATGTTTTATCAGGCTCCTCTTGAGTCGAAATCTTTTGCATTATATTTTGTAAAAATTCGGTTATAAAAAAAAATTTTCAATATTTAATTTTTAAACTTTTACCCCTAAGCAAATTACTGCTATTTGGATGGCGACCATAAGGCGTGCCGAAGTTTTCTAAATTTGTTTTTGTTTTTATTTAAATTTTAAATGTTTTAAATATTTTAAATTTTTACTTCTATCTTACGCTGCTGTTTTTGCTGCTAATTTTCTCTCCATAATTTGCCGCCAGTTATATCACGAAAATTATTTTGTTGCCACAATACGAAATACCAATGTTGTGCTGTTAAATTACCATCATTCGCCGCCAGTCATATCCAGTAATTATTCCACCCTGTTATGTTGCTGCCTTCGCTGGTACACCACGAGGGCCAGTCCCTCAGTGGTGGTAGTTTTTTTTTTTTTTTTCGTTGCCGCCCTTGCTGGTACACCACGAGAGCCAATCCCTTCAGTGATGGTTTTTTAATTGTCCTTCTTGCGTTGTTGATGAATTATTTTGTTGTTTTCAATTAAATTAAATGCTAATGGAGCGTCCTTCTCTTGTTTTCTCCTAAATCTTTTTGCACCATCACTATCCATACATCCATTTTTTTTTTTTTTCGGCTGGCGGTATTGCCTTGCAGAGCCAATTTTATTTAATTTTATTTATTATATTTTTTTTCGGCTGGCGGTATCGCCGTGTTGAGCCAATTTTATTTATTTATAAGCCTGGCGGGATCGCCATGTAGCCACAATAAATTAATTAGTTTGAGGTTAGATCAATGAGTGAATCTCTTTATTGATTTTAGTTTCTTTTATACAAAATTCTTACACTAATACTTACAAACTATTTACGGACTAAAACGTATATTTACATACGTGTATATTACTACTACATACTAACTAGAATGCATAATTCTAAAATATGCTACGTCAACATATGGTTACAATAAATGTGTCGGTATGACAGTAGAACTGACGTTGTGACTCAGTTGGGCATTGCGACTGTCTTTGGCGGTGTCTTTGACCATCCGCACAAGTGTAACAAGACTCTCGCTATATGCGGCATGTGCTGTCTTTGCATAAACTCCCGCTGAGTTTATTGAAACTAATTTGGGTAAAGTGTTGTTGTGTACATTCTTATTTGTTTATGCATTTTTGTGCACATGACAATTAAAGTAAAAGGGCGGTGTGTTTATGTAATACTACACAGAACATCAAACAGAAGTTCAAGGTGGTGGATGACCAAATAGTGAAGGTGGCAGCATATGTCCGTACGGAGCAGACGCAAAGGTACCAAACAAACCACGTCCAAACTAGCAGTACATTGGCAACTCAACTCGCACTATTATCAGCCAGACTACATAGAATCCAGGCAAGAATTATCAATACGTTGACAGATGCGCACCACGGAAGAATCAGTCCAACGTTACTGTCACCATCGCAACTTCGAGCAGAATTAGTCCAGGTTCGCAACCATCTACCCACATCGCTACGGTTGCCAGTGGACCAAAACAATCTCTTACAACTCTACAGGTCATGAAGGTGAAAGGCGGAAGAACGTGATCTTCGAAATGTCACTTCCGTTGTGTGATCCAGAGACCTGGGAAGTGCTCAAACCACATCCGATTTCAAGCAGAATAAACAGTTCAACGGTTGCCATCACGCCATGCAATGATCTCATTGCAGTCAACGCGCATCGAGATCAATATATAACATTGACAGAAAATCAGTGGCGAGAGTGCATTACTATAAAGGAGCACCACGTGTTATGCTTGAACGTGCAGACAAAATTCACCGCAGACTCAGGCGCTTGTCAATGCGAAATGTCACTGCTCAACAACAATCCAGGGAACACCTGCAAGGTAGCCCCGGTAGAAGACAACGCACCGATAAAACAGCTGACGCACAATAATCTCTGGATGTACGCATTGGAGTCCCCCACTCGAATCAATGCCGCGTGCGGAGCAAATCATTCCCAGCTAACATTAAAGGGCTCAGGGATTATAAAAATTGGCCCCGACTGTACACTCAAACACAAGTCAGTCATAATTCAAGGGCATCAAGTATACTCATCTGCAATCCACGCGTCATACACTGCAACCGCAAACCTTAGCAGCATTACGTATCCTGAAAAGACATCTTCCATAATCCTGCACATACAACCGTACATTGATCAGGTCAAAAATATATCGACCATACAGCATGGTTTAATGCAGGAAATAGGGACAGAGCTACCCTCACAAATTTCCCACCTCAAATACCATCATGCGACAATTGCGTATGCCGCTCTAATACTATCAATTGGCATCATAGTTGCAATCGTGATAACCTGCATTCACAAGAAGTCCCGAGCTCCCGTTACATACGCAGTTCCTCAACCACGGCCAGCTGCACGACAGGCACCAATTGCCGTAACAGTGACGTAAAGGGACCAACGCACCGTTAGAGTTAGTAAGCATGAATTGTAAATGAAAACTTAGCATTAAGAATGAAATGTAATTATAAGCTTAAAATGTAAACAAAAAAAATGCCTTATTTAGAACTAAGAATGTAAATTAAAACACAAGTGAGGGAAATGACGCATTTCGAAACTCGTTGAATAAAGTCACGGGCGGAAGCATGTTCATTTCTGTCCAAATATGCGGACACAGGCATATTTGTTTGCATGAAATTCAAAAACAAGCAAAAGTGCTGAGTAGCGAGTGCGTCATATTTTGCTCGCGGCCGTCAGTAAGTGTGCCGCCGCTGGCGTCAGCATAGCAACCGCTAGTGTCAGCAGTTGCGACACTTACTGACGACCCAGAACGGTAGACTGCTGACTAGTGACCTAGCATTGCAGAAGTCAAAGGCAATGCACTAGTCAGCGTAATGTTAAGACCAAAATTGTATATAGGCGAAGAATTTAAAATAAAGAATTGAGAAATGCATGACCAGCAAACCTAAAGCTACTTGTTCTTTAATCATATAGCGCAATTGTTTCCATCGCCATTTCTCCCATCGCCTTAAATAACCAGGTTCAAGTGCCTGCCGTTATTGCTAAACAAGTCTTGGTGCCACTGCCTTGACTAACCCACCATACAACCCAAACTCCTGGTGCGACCACCTCGAGTCCTATTATTTGTACGTGGTTTGGCACCTAAGCCATTCCACTCGATCCTTAACTCAGGACGGCAAATCAGCCGCTCCAAACAATATCTTTGCGTAAACCTCCGAAAAATGTTAAAGAGCTAACATCATTCCTCCAATCATGCTCGTGGTATAGGCGTTTCGTACCACAATTTGCAAATGTGGCAAAACCACTTTCACAATTGACCAAAAAGAATGCTACATGGGTTTGGACAGATGAACAGCAAGTCGCGTTTGACAAACTAAAACAGTTGTTAATAACGTCACCAATCCTGAAACAAGTCGACGAAAATATGCCATATATAATAAAAACAGATGCCAGTGGATAAGCTTAGGAGCAGTTTTGATCCAGGGGGAGGATGCAGACGAACATACAATAGAATATGCGAGTAGGCTCTTAACAAAAGCAGAGCAAAACTACTCTACCATCGAGAGGGAGGCTCTTGACATTGTGTGGGCCGTACAAAAATATCGTGGGTACATTGAAGGATCAGAGGTGAAACTCATCACGGACCACCGGCCGCTTAAATGGTTAATGACGCTAAAATCGCCGACTGGACGCCTAGCTCGATGGGCTATGCTTTTACAACCGTACAATCTGAGCATTGACTACAAGCCAGGAAAAATCAACGTGGTGGCAGATATGCTGTCAAGGCCACCGTGCGAAGATAAACATGAATCCGAAGAACAATGCCATGTGTGCTCGTTTGCCGTTGATCTTCCGCGACGAGGCTCGAAGGAAATCCGCGATAGCCAACTTAATGATCCCACCCTAAAATCTATAATAGATTGCTTCGAGGGGGAGACAGATGATGCTGCACATTGGGCCAAAAGAGGATTCACGATGAATGACGGCGTTCTCTACTGTTATGACAATGAGTACAGCGATGAGGCACAGCTAGTTGTTCCAACGTCCGAGCGTCCAGCTATTTTAAATAATTACCACAACAAGACACTGCTGGTCATTATGGAATCGATCGGACCTTGCATAAAGTAGCAGCGCGTTATTTTTGAAGCCATAGCCATCGATCTGTTTGGACCACTGCCAGTAGGCGCGAATGGGATGCAGTGGATTTACATTGTAGAAGATGTAGCAAGCCGTTGGGTGGAGCTTTTTCCACTAAAAGAAGCGACTGCGGAAAGTTGTGCGAAAACGCTTATAGACGAAGTCTTCCTGCGCTATGGGGTCCCTAGGCGAATAATCAGCGATAACGGCGTGCAATTCGTATCAGGCGTGATGCAGAAAGTCACATTTTGCCAGGACATACGTCAAGTTTTTACGCCATTCTATCATCCTCAAGCGAATCCTGTGGAGCGGAAAAATCGGGACCTGAAGACTCAGCTGTCCATTTTGGTGGGCAGGCAGCATTGCGATTGGGTAGAGAAATTGCCAGCTATACGATTCGCTATGAATACAACACGCTGCGAGAGTACTGGAAAGACGGCTGCCTATCTCACATTTGGGCGTGAGTTACGTACAATCGACGACATCAAGCATGACTTGAGAGCAATCATACATTCAGAAAATTTCATTGCTGAAATCACACCTTATCTAAGTACACTCGCTGAGGTGTTTAAGGCCACGCAAGAATCCGAGCATAAACAACAAGACGCTAATAAAGCTATTACTAATCCAAAACGAGGCAACCAACAGGGACTAGAGATCGGAGCTAAGGTGCTCGTTACAACTCACGTATTGAGTAATGCTACAAGAATGTAACATCGAAATTTGTGCCACGACGAGACGGGCCCTTCGTAATTATTGAAAAACAAGGTAGCGCATCCTATGTAATTGCTCATGAGGACAATCTTCAGTATCCATTGGGTACATACCATGCAACGTCGCTAACGCCGTATCGTAGCTCTGAAAACGCTCCTGAAGCGCCGGTTAATATGATAAGACGCCGAGGACGCTCTCGAAAGGGCACATGATAGGATACATCATCGCGACGATTTCAGTATCCTAGGGGGAGATTGAAACGGTCACCGTTTATGTTCATCATTTATATTTCTAGTATATTCGATTCTTGTATAAATGTAATATTTGATGTTATATGTGGACTCACCGTAATGTCTTGTCAAAATTAATACAACTCTGTGCTAAGCACAAGAGTATTCGAAAAAGCCGCACTGGCGATCAGCATTGTAATTATCGGCTATAAAAGGGAGTGCAATGCATTGTAACTGCGCTCATTTTACATTTTAACTCCTACGCGTTAGTTCGTCCAATACTGCTTCGGACAACTAACTTAAATAATATAAACAAAGAGTACAAATTTACATTCTGTCCCCGGTCACCACAAATTAAAGGAATTGGTTGTATTACCCATCCCATGACCTACAATCTGAGGAGCGGTAAAACAAACGTTTCAGGGTTAAATATTGGAAAAGTATGTTTTCTAAGCAGAAAATATATTTTTCATATAGTTGCTGGTTGGTCAGAAAGATATAACCGATTGTCTCATTTAGAGCATAGCTGTAATAGACGCTGACAAGTATAAGTAGTTGCTGGCGTCATGATAGACACATCTAAGTTTCCAATATAAATTTTATAGAGAGCTATCCATAAAGACTATACGAAATCGGGTTACGACTGTTTGTATGGCGTACCATCACGAAACAGGTTGAAAGAAATCATAGAGTTTTCAATGAATATTTAAGAGAATATTTAAATGAAATATTTTCCGATTGGGATACCTATCTAAAATTCTTCACGTTTTTTCATAACATAACTACAAATACTGTTTTTGAAAATAAACTTACTCCTTTTGAATTAATATTTGGCAAAAAAGCTACAATGCCACATGAATTGCAAAAAGAGAAATTTGATCCAATTTATAACGTAGAAAATTATAGTAAAGAAGTCAAATTTAGAATTCAAAAGTCACATGAACTGGGAAAAATATTATAAAAATTAGCACAAAGTTCAAGCTAAAACTAATTTTGATAAAACGGCTCGTCCGTTATCTATTAACTTAGGTTACAAGAACCTCGTCATAAACAGAAAATGTATACTTAGGTCCATTTATTATTACAAAAATAGATGGGTCTAAAGGAAAGAAAAAGAAATTCACAAAAATAGATTAATTAAAGTAACGTAGAAAACAAAAACAAAACAAAAATCCAAAATTTCCTAAAATTACATATATTTTTACTTATATACATAAGCGATTTTGTTAAACAGCCAAGAAGGCACAAGAGAAAATTTGAAACTGTAAATATATATACAAAAACATACAAAAATAATAGTTAAAAAAAAAAATGGTAATAGTCATAATTTGCAAAGTTAAAAACAACAAACAAAATTTTGTATTTAAAAACCCAAAAATGAACACTTGTAACTAAATAAATACCACATAACAACACCAAAAATAAAACTGAAAAGAAAAGTTTTATGATATCAAATTGTAAATTTTACAAAAAAAATAACTGAAAGTTGTAGATATAAAATAAAATCAAATTAATAATTTTCTATTGTATCTTATAGCATATAAACGATACAATAAGAAAAAAATTAGCTCTTATTTATAATAACAAATTTTCATTTTTATTGTTAAAATTTTCAATTGTCTGAATAAACGGATTGCTAAAGAAAGGTACCTACACCCTAATATCCCTTTATTCAAACAATTGCACTTTCACTCGGCGAAAAAAAAGCTGATCACTTTGCCAAATTCTTTTTTTCCCCAGGAAGGGTGATTTAAGGTAGAAATAAATGATAATAATGTACTCATCATACAGGTTCCCGCAGAGGGCAGCTCTACCCATCATGCAATGCACCCCTGCTCAATTCAAGCACGGTGAATTGCATGACAAGTGCAACAAGTGCCATCGCCCATGCAGACACCTGTGTGTGAAAGAGAAAAATAATAACCGATATCAACGAACTTCTGGCAGCGGCCATCGTGCTAGCGTTGATATCGGCCATTACAATTCCGGACATATAAGTGTCAGCTACTCCTTTTTAATAAAACTAAATAAAATTTATAATTGTTTTAAAAAGTTAAAGTTTGGTCTTTTTATATTCGATTACAAATCCCGTACATTGGAGCGGGAGTTCGTCCACTTTGAATAAAGGATAATTTTGTCCGGCATCGTCCAAAAGCATCATTAGCCGTAAGTAAGGTTCATCAGCACACCCAGCGGAGCACCCCCAAATTAGGTGCTCCAATAATGTATACCTTTGAAATTAGGAGAAAAGGGCAACCACTTTTTTCTCGCAAAATAGAATAATTACTCACGTATTTGTTATTTGCAATTATATTGCTATTTATTTTTAGAATTTTTGTACTTTTTTAATTACAGGCTATTTCTTTGCACGTGTATTTTGGCTTATGCAGTTTCACCACCCAACAACAATGTATATAAAATGTGCAACAACAACAACGTGTGATATTTTTGTTTATTAGTGATTTATAAAGGAAAAGACCAATGAAGTCTTCCTAACACAAAAAAGTGGAAATGTGTGGTTATTTTAACCAAATACATTGTGCGCAAATTATTGTTAAGCAAACGAAATCTTAAAAAAATTAAATTTCACAGATAAAAAGTGCAGTGTTAACTTGCCGGTGATTTGTTTGGTTATGTGAACCAAATGTGTTGTTGTTGTTGTTTATAAACAAACAAGCAAATGAAATAAGTGAATGTGAGGTTAGATCAGCTGAAAAATAGTGCAGTGTAATTGGCCGATATTCTTCGAAATATTTGTACTGGCACTATTTTTCTTCAAGCTGTGTCAGCTAAATTAAAAATTTCAGTTGAAAAAAATGTGTGCGTTTGAAAATATAACCACGTACCTTGTATTGGTGCAGCTATGTGTTATTGTTGTGGTGGTGGTTTGTGTGGTGTGCTTATTGTTGTTCAACTGCTGCTGCTTTTGTATGCCCGTGAGTTAATATCTAAGTTCATTAGCTGTATTTGTGCTGCGTACTGTAATTTTTTGGCCGGTTTGTTGTTGTTAGGTCGGTGGTGCCTTCTCACGGTGAGATAGGACCAATGTTTATACCGTAGCTCGGGAGGTATAATATGTAAATATATAAAGTAAAGGCAGAATGATTAATATGAATAATCGCAGTAAGCAACGTTTATTGTTTGTTTAGATCAATTCAATAATTTACCTTAAATAGATGGTGATTGTGACAACGGCAGCAGGCAGGTCCTTTGTCTTCGATAGTGAAAATGTAATGTTGTGGGAAAATTGATCTCGGCTATGCCGGACCGGAGATCGCACGAAGGTTTTCCACTGGATATTGGATATCCAAAGGAAAACTCTGTTACCCGTGTTTTCTTTCATGTATGTGTGAAAGCATTATTAATATTCGCATTAGGGTGTACCTTTTGTTCATAAGAAATATTTTAGGCTCCGACTAAGCATACAGATTTATCAATTTTTAATTAACAAAATCCAGCAGCGGAGATACTGTCGTTACTGTCATAGAACAAAGCTGTGGCATCGTGGTAGACACCTGCGTTCAGCAATCTAATATTGTGAGTTAAATTCTCGGTGAAGGCAACAAAGCAACGTGAGAAGGTGTGATGCCGTTTAGAACAAAGCTGTAAATAACGCTGGCAATAATAAGTATTCGATGGCGTCATCTTAGACACCTGGGCTGATCGTTCAAGACACCTGAGTTCGATTTGCGGTGAAATCAATGGCAGAACACTGAAAAATAAGTTTTTGTTTTTATATTACGTTTACATTGATCCATAAACCCGAGTTTATTGACAACAACAATATAAATCAAATCTAACAATGCCCCTTTAACTCGAGTTTATGGCCCAGCATGAAAGCAGTCTTACCTACTTTGACTCCTTTTTGTGTCAGAACACTGAAAAATAAGTTTTTGTTTTTATATTACGTTTACGTTGACCCATAAACCCGAGTTTATTGACAACAACAATATAAATCAAATCTAACAATGCCCCTTTAACTCGAGTTTATGGCCCAGCATGAAAGCAGTCTTACCTACTTTGACTCCTTTTTGTGTTAAAATATCACTTACTATATCTATATATACATATGTATTTGGGACGGGAACTCCGCAGTGGGCGGACTTGACGACCGCGCAACTTGAAGGGAGCCATTCGAATTTGAATTCAAAAAGTGCAGTTCAGTTCTGTTGAACTTATGTGGAATGAAATACGAACAAAATGTGTAAAAAAACCGCGTGTAGCCAGTGCACTTGAATTAAGTTAACTTCTTGAATTGAGAAATAACGAAATACGAATAAGGTGTATTCGGAAATGGTTTAGATTCACAATTTCTTCCTTCCGGGAAGTGGACCAGGGAACTAATCCATTCGAAAATATCTTATAGGGGTGATACATTAGCGCTAATTCCGAATTAATTCCGCTTTTGGAAGTTAACTTGAGCATAATCTTCATTATAAACTCCCAAAAATGAAGAAGATTTGAGCAGATATCATACGATTTGACCGCTACTGTCACCGATAAATAAACAAAAATAGAAAGGACATCTACCAAAATTACGATTTACCGCGACTGGACACGAGAGTCACCAAAAATTAAACAATGCCCATCGACATCTAGTTTTAAATAGCAAGTAATACAACCAAAGCACTAGATGGCGCCGATTGTTAATCTTCAATTTTGTGTGTAAACTAATGGCGGCGATATACCAACAGGTTATCATAACCTCTAACGAGATTTTTAGCCGAGCTTCTCTTTCCAACTTGTGGTGTGTTGCTTTTGAGTTTTTCCTACAAGTTGGCAGGACCTACAGTTTTTGCCCGACTCCGAACGGCACTTGCAAAGCAAATGAATTTTTTTTGCTGAGAAGCTTCTCATGGCAGAACTACACCCGGAGAGTTTGCCAAACTACTGCCGAGGGGCGACCCGTTTAGAAAAATTGTTTTTCTAAATAATTTTTGATGTTACTTTTGCCGGGCATCGAACCGCCACAACTTGGTGTAGAAGGCCGAACACTTAACCGCTACACCACGGCGGCCGCCGTGTGTGTCAGGGTAAAATTTGGATCTGATTAAAGAAGATTTATTGGAGGTAATCTCCGTGTGAGTATCCATAGCATTATACATGGTGCGGGGGTAGAATTATGCATAAATTAACAGGGGCCAATACGAATGGGATATAGAGGAAGAGGGGCGTGGTAGAAGGAAAGAAAAAGGAATGAAGAGAAAAAGGGAGGGAGATAGTTAGAAGGCGAAGAAAGATGGAAAGGAGAGCTGTAAAAGGGGGGACAGTGAGTTCACATTTAGACAGGACGTCTGTCTCTACCACATATATAATATATAAGATTCAAGTATTTTATTTGTGCATAACTTAAGTTGCATTCTAAACGGATTGACCGATCATAACCAACTTTAGAACAGAAACTGAAAACCATCGATGAATTAAGAGGGATAGGGGAATAGGTGCGAGCACCTCACATACAAATGGGATTTTTCATGTTGGAAGTACTCATTCTAGGCCACTAAAATTCAACAGAGTTATATGAGGATTTTATGAAACCACTCGTATAAGGATTTGAAGAACGCGCATATTGGTACCAGATCTTATCGAACGTACCTATGTGCTAAGCGCTTGGCCTTGTAGTTTTTATTGCGAGTTCGAAACTCGCTGGCGGTCATCAACTCATATTTTTCTTTCTTTTTGTGCAATACCTTATCTCATTCCCGCCATCGTCTGACCATCAAGTGTGGTGGTCTTATGGGGTCAGTGTATGTATAATTTTTATTTTAAGGGAAATCTCATATATTATAAAGGCCGGAGAGATTCAGCCGATCACGGTCATACAAACAGACATGCATGTGGGTCGTGGCTGTTGCATGATATGTACGTATGTTTGCATGAGTACACTACACCCTTACCGCAAAAGAGAAAAATTTATTTCGTTTAATTTAAGAAATGAAATAAATTTTTGTGTGGAGTTATGCAAATACCTTTCATGTGAATATACATACTTACGTCTATGGGTATGGTTTGCTTAAGTGTAGTTTCTTATATCTATTGCTTACATATGTAGGTTTTTGTTTATCCTATTTCTTAGTAATTTCTTGAGTGTTATTGGCTTACATGTAATTTTCTAAAATATTGAATATAATTATTTACAGATGTCGGTGGGTTTGTTTTATCTTATCTCTAAGTGTTTCCCTACATGTAATTTCATTTATGTCTATGTAATTTCTAACATATGTCGGCTTGTTTGACTTAGGTTATCTCTAAGTATTTCTTTAAAATATTATTGTGCAGTTCTTTGTGTCTGCCATTAATGTCTATTACGGAATTTACTCCGTTTCGTTTTACAATTTTGTATGGGCCATGATATGGGTTTTGGCTTTTCTTTTTATTTTCTAGCTTTACATATACTAGGTCTCCTATTTCCAACTCAACCTTGTTTACATATATTACTGTCATATTTTGATTTTCGTTTTTCTTTTACAGTTTTAATAATGTTTCTGTCATTGAGTATTGACCTTTGGAGTCTCAATTTCAATTCATTGGCATAGTCATCAATGTCGTACATTTTTGTTTGTTTATTTATGTTATCGCTTGGTAGCGCGGGTAATTTACCGAAAACTAACTCATACGGTGAATACAGTGTATCTACGTGTGGGGTCGTGTTGTAAGCGAAAGTGTAATATGGAACCCATTTATCCCACTCATAATCGTCTGCAAAAGAAAGTAAAAATTCGTTAAGTGTTCTATGATTTTTTTCAAGTGATCCCATAGTTTCGTTGTTGTTGTTGTTGTTAACTACAAAACACTCCCCGAAGGTTTTGGGGAGTGATGCCGAAGTTGACAGTCCTTGGCCGGATATGACCCCGGTACGCTGCGGTGCTCCCTTGCGGTACTGCCCGACTGTCGTGGTAGCGATTTGGTATGACCAGTGGAACCTTCTAGGTCATAGCATCCCTCCATCCATGAGGAAGGAGAAGATGGGTAATGAGAGGTGAGAGGCATCATATCCGTAGATCAACCATCGAGTTAGCACGTCAATTACCTATGTGCATATTAGTCGCCTCTTACGACCGGTATGCCTACCTCGGGCATATTCTAAACCCCTAACCCGCAGGGTTAGTTTCGTGATGGTATGGTGTGGAAAATACTTGTTTAGTGTTAAGTATGTTGCACACATGTTTCATTAACTCATTCACGAATTCCGAACCCCTATCCGATTTCAATGTTTTTATGAAACCGTACTTGAGAATTAATTGTTCAACCAAAGTGGTTGCAATTGTTTTTGCGTCTTTTAACACAATGGGGTGTGTTATGACGAATTTGGATATCTCACATTGCATTGTCAATATGTATCTATAACCGTTTGATATGCGAAGCGGGCCGACTGTGTCAATCGCGATAGTATCAAATGTAGATGCCGGGGTGTCTGTCACCACAAGCGGCTCTTTTGTGTGTCTAACAATTTTGTTTTGAGTGCATTTTCTGCAATTGTTTACAAATTCTTTGACCATTTGTCTCATATTTTTCCAAATGTATCTTTGTTTTAGTTTTAAAATAGTTTTTCAAATTCCTAGGTGGCCTGCGATATTTGAGCAGTGAAATTCGTCTATCAGTTTGTATTTTGTTATCATGCTGTTTATTTCCCTTGGAGCTTTGTATATTAGTATTTGTATCGGCGCGCGTTTATTCATTTCTAACTCATTGTATTTCTTCTTGAATACATTTATGTCAATATTTTTATATATATAGTCTTTTTCACAAAGGGCTAGCTCCTTTATATGTGAATTCCTTAGCAAACTATGTAGTTTCTCCAACATTGAATCTAGATTCAAAGGGTCATCGCTACAAGTTATGTGCACTTCATTATCAATTAATTCAATTGTGGTACCACTTTCTTTTCCAATATTAAATTTCAATTTCTTCATCTTCTTTACGTTATTAAAGGATGTGCATTCCCAAATGTGAAGTTGTACAGGCTTCTTATGAGATATGCTGTCCTTAATGCGTTTACCGGTTTCCTTATATTCATTTATCTTTGTTTCTTTCTTTTTCATTTCTTTTAAATTCGCGGCCTTGCTCCTTGTTACTACATTAATTTTATTATCCCCTTTTTCATTTTTACTAGTGGGAATTATTGATTTAAGTAGGTAACTACCTAATTTAATTCGTGATAATGCTTCAGCATTTGTGTTAATTTTACCTTGTTTGTATACGATTTCGAAGTCGTATTCTGATAGATCTATTCTAATCCTCGTCATTTTCGATGACGGGTTTCTATGTGAAAATAGCGATACTAGGGGTCTGTGGTCGGTTACGACAATAAATTTTCTACCGTACAGGTATGTTCTAAAATAGTTTATTCCCCAATGAATTGCCAATAATTCTTTTTCGATAATTGGCTTCTTGATATCATACTTTTGTAGAGACTTGCTTGCGTAGGAAATTGGTAAATCATGCCCAATTTCTCCTTGTGATAGTATGGCTCCTAATGCAAAATCAGAAGCATCTGTTGTTAGTATAAACGGTTTGTCAAAGTCTGGGTACTGTAAAATGGGCGGGTTCATTAGTTTATCTTTTAAGTTATTGAAGGGTAAAGCCATGTGAAGTGTGCACAGGTAAAATCACTTTATCGACGATTTTGAAAACTATCGTTTCATTGGATAGTGGGCCAGATCAAACCTCGTGCTAAAAATATTTGTTCTCCCACTGATGAGGGGGCTTGTGGAGGTAATACTGGTAGGTCCCTAGCTAATATTTGGTTATGTAGCTGCAGTAGTTTATGAGAAAATAATTTTTCAATATTATCATGATCTGAAAATTATCAAAAATTCAACCTCCAATAACAATAACAAAGACACGAATTTTGACGAAATATTTTTAGCACGAGGTTTGAGTCTGGCCCACTATCCAATGAAATGACAAGTTTCAAAATCGGCGGGGTTTTGAAAAAAAACCAAAATTTTGTGCACACTTCACATGGCTTTACCCTGAATGCTTTTTCGCATTCTTCTGACCAAATAAAAGGTTTTCCTTTCTTCAATAGAGAGTTGAGGCATTTTACTATTTTTGCGAAATCTGGGATGAAACGTCTATAATAATTGCAAAATGCAATGAATCGTCTCGTTTCGTCTGGGTTTGTCGGTTTGGGATAGTTACGTACTACTTCGCATTTAGCTGGGTCTATTTTTATGCCTTTATCCGTTATTAAATGTCCTAAATAAATTACTTCCGATTTAAGAAATTGACATTTGCTTGCATTAAGTTTCAGTTTGTAGTATTTTAACCTGTCGAAAACTTTTATGAGGTTTCTATTAAGGTGCTTCAAGGAGCATCCGAAAACGATGATGTCGTCTACGTAGAGGAAAGCTTCCCTCGTGAAGGGTGGACACCTTGCCGTGGTACGAGGGCTTAAGTCGATAGCCACAGGGCTACGCTGCCCTTGTGATCATAGCGCCACCGGTACTACATCACGAGAGAAGCCAAGCCTCTTTGGCGCGACGACTAAGATCTTCCCCCTCCCAATCCAGGGTGTTATGCGACCACGTGCCCATTGGACGTTTGCAGCCGGGAGGCAAAACGTGGCTGTAATCGACCGGAGCCTCTCTGATACCGGGCCGCCTCGGAGAGTAACTATGGCCTTACCGCGGTATGGAGCTCTGCCGCGGCGGGCGACACATTCCCCTTACTCTTCCCTTGACCCTAAACTGGCCTTGCCCGGCGAGGGGTCGTACGAACAAGATGATAAATAGTAACAAAAACCCTAAAACTAAAGATACAACAATGTATACTGCACAGCAGATGAGGAAAATGCTGGAGCAAGCGAGAACGCAACGTCGGAGGACAAACTCCATTTCTTTATCAGCCGAGAGATCGACAGCGATGGCAACTACGGGTCGATTAGCTCTGGATAACAAGGGGGCAATCCCCAAAGTAAGTACCGGTACAAACACAGTGAAGCCAACAACGGCTGATGCTAGTCCTAGTAAGTGCCGGTACCGAAACCAAGCCTTTAACGTCTGTGGCAGTGGTCTCGCGACCTGGTCCCAGAGATCCAAATAAGGGAACGACCGCGATGGCAACTACGGGTCGAAATTTACCCCAAAAGACATCTCCCAGTCGCTCTGAGTACTTGGACAAAAGAGCGGCCGCGAGGATCCTGAAGAAATACGAGGGTATTTCATAAGAGATGCTATCGCCGAATGCTAGAAAGACGGTGGAGATGGCTGAAGCTATCTTACCGAACTTCCAAAGCGATTACGCGCCAAAAAAGGTTAAGTATCCCTTCAAACGCCAGAGATCGGACGTGGATTTAAAGCCTCACCAGAAGCGGCAGCAACACACCCCCGTAGTGGGTAAACTCAGCTTTGCTGAAGTAACTAAGGATAGGATCCTCATAGGCGTCATTGACCGAGGTAACGAAAGCTGGGCCATCCCTAGGGACCAGTCGCGGTATGTCCGGAACGCTATCGGTAATGCCCTTCTCGATATTATGGATGAGTCTCCGGGTGCCAAGGTATTCGCTTGCGAGGATGCAAAAACTGTTGCACTGTACAAGGCAGCAGCTGCAAGAATGGGTGAGATCTACCAAGGGGCAAGAATCGAGGTTGTCGACTGGAAGGACATCCCGGCTCGGCCAAGGGCAAGAGCGTGGATTCCTGCTATCCCTGCTGAACCTGTGAGAATTCTCAGGATGCTGAGGATCATGAACCCGTCTCTCTCGACGCAGGACTGGGGTGTCAATCTGGTCGAGGATGCGGTAGGGCCTGACAGGCAAGTGGTCTTCACCTTGACTAAGGAAGCACTCGAGCCCCTTAAACGGTGCAATGGACGAGTGCACTACGGCATGGGTCAGATCGTGATCCACGTATACCGCGGCGATGCACAGCGCGCTGCTATTTCGGCTGCACCGGAGGGCTCGGACATCGCAGTGCCGGTAGAGGAGTCGGAGATGTCCGACTCGGAAAGTATGGTATCTAATAAACCTGCACAACTCTAAAGCAGCCTCGGCTGCTTTAATCAGTCGTCTCTCTAAAGGCGACATAGATGTGGTCCTCATCCAAGAACCCTGGGTCAACAGCTCAAGGATTTGCAGTTTGGGGACTAAGGGTTTTAAGCTAATCCAAGCCAGCGAGGGGGGCAGGGTTAGAGCCTGTATTTTGGTTAAGTCTGAGCTGAATGCCTTTCTCTTGCCCAACTATACCAATGGTGACGTTACAGCTGCCAGTTTAACAGTCGACAGTACCAGTCTGACGATGGCGTCGGTCTATATGCCCTACGACGCCGAAGAATCTCCGCCACAGAGGGAGGTAAAAGACCTGGTGGCAAATTTTTACATGGGTCATCTTATTATCGGAACTGACGCCAATGCTCATCACGTCCAGTGGTGCTAGAGTCGTTGTTTGGTTATTTGTTAACAACTAACCTGGTAGTTTGCAACGTGGGTAACGAACCTACGTTTATTACCAAAACCCGTAGGGAGGTCATAGATCTCACTATTTGCAGCGAAGGCGCTTATGAATGGGTCAGAAAATGGCGCGTTCTCGATGAACACTCATTCTCCGACCACCGGTACGTAGAATTAGTTCTAGACTTTTCTGTTGAGCAGCCGGTTATGAAACGCAATCCACGTAACACTAACTGGCAGCTACACAATGAAATACTATCTAGGGACTTGCCAGCACTGCCCCCACAAGTCCCGTCATCAGTAGGGGGGTTGGAGGATCTGGTAAAGACCTTTACAACGGCGCTCTCGAATGCCCTAGAGCAGGCTTGCCCAGTGGCAAAACCACGCGGTAAACATAGGCCGCATTGGTGGTCCTACGACCTGGACTCGCTCCGTAAATCATGTAGGACACAATTTAATAAGGCCAAGAGCCTTGGCACGGAGACTCAATGGCTCGAATATAAAGTTAAACTCAGGGCCTACAAAAAAGCTCTGAGGCAGTCGAAGAGAGTATCGTGGAGAATTTTCTGCACTGGGGTCGAAAATGTCGACGATACAGCGAGACTTAGACGAGTGCTCTCAAAAACTCAAACAGCCACAAGCTATTTGCGCAAACCTGACGGATCCTGGACCAGCACGGAGAGGGAAACCCTAGAGCTGCTCTTGAATACGCACTTCCCAGGGAACTTGCATGAGGAACCCCTAGCACCTACAACAAACCTGGCTGTACACATACCCATCACGGAGGAAAAGGTTAGGCGGGCGGTTAAAAGCTTCGAACCGTTCAAGGCTGCCGGGCCAGACGGGATTATTCCCGCACAACTCATAAACACGCTGGAGACATCAGCCAAATGGCTGGTATTTCTCTATACAGCCTGCCTGGCTCTTAGCTACATTCCGTGCTCCTGGAGAAGTGCCACGGTAGTGTTTATTCCTAAGGCGGGGAAGGCGTCTCATTACGAGCCCAAGGACTATAGGCCGATCAGTCTCCCATCCTTTGTGCTCAAGACCTTCGAGAGGATAATAAATGACTACCTCTCATCTACTATTGATAGCAACCTGATCTGTAGCTATCAGCATGCATACACCAAAGGGAAATCTACAGAAACTGCGCTTCACAGCCTAGTTTCTGTTATTGAAAAATCGCTATATGAAAAGGAGTACTGTCTTGTGGCCTTTTTAGATATTGAAGGAGCCTTCAACAACATAAACCCTGATGCTATAAACACCGCTTTAACAAGTCTGGCCATAAGCAGGTCTCTCATTGGACTTATTGATCAACTGCTAAGGGGTAGACGAATAGTTTCAACACTGGGCTCGGTTGACTTATCACTCCATGTCACAAGGGGAACGCCTCAGGGTGGTGTTCTCTCCCCGCTTCTATGGAACCTCACTGTCAACTCGATGCTGCGAGACACAAGCTGGGGGGCGGGAAGGTAGTGGCATATGCAGATGACTTAGCTATAGTATACAGGGGCAAATTCCCACAAACCCTGTGCGACTTGATGCAAGTAGCACTGAGAGAGGTTTCCTCATGGTGCTCGCGCTGCGGACTGAGCATCAACCCGGGAAAAGTAGAACTTTCACCAACCGCTATAAGATACCACCGCTAATACTACCAAAACTGAATAACGTGCACCTGAATAACGTGCACTGAAGGAGAATGTTCTTCAGCGCCAGAAGAAAGCTCTACACGTGCAAAAGAGCCATTGGAAAGAAATGGGGGCTCAGCCCCAAAATATGCAAATGGATCTACACTGCAATCATTCGACCAATCATGCTCTATGGAGTTGTGGTATGGTGGCCTGCGCTGAGCAAGGCAACAAAGCTTAATCTGCTAGTTAAAGTACACAGATCTTGCATGATCTGTATAAGCGGTGCGTTAAGAACAACGCCCAATGAAGCACTCCAGGCTATTCTTGGCATTTTGCCACTCGATCTGGAAGGGCACCGAGTAGCAGCAGCATCGGCTCTCCGTCTAAGGGAACCGTCCGGCTGGAGCGAAAGCACTACTGGACACGCCTGTATTTTGGGATCCTATAGCTTTCTTCCGCTGAGCACAGATCGCTGTGCGACCACAACAGTCGGAGATAGCGGTTTTAAAATCAACATTCCCAGCAGGGAAGAATGGGAGAGCACGGATCGGAGTCCCGTCACTCATGGCGGCCCTTCCATTTATACTGATGGCTCGAAGTTAGATGGCAGAGTTGGGGGAGGGGTTTATTCAAAGGATCTGAACCTTGAGCTCTCCTTCAGACTGCGTGATCACTGCAGTGTCTTCCAGGCTGAAGACAGGACATTTTTATATTCAGCGACAGCCAGGCGGCTATCAAATCCCTTGGCTCTTACTCGTTCAACTGTGAACTGACGCTCAGCTGTCGTCGATCTCTACAAGAGATGGCCCAACAGAATCGCGTTATCCTCACATGGGTCCCGGGGCATAGGGAAATTGTAGGGCAGACGAACTTGCGAGGCAGGGCACGACCAAGCAGGTTCTTCGCGATAAAGAGCGCTTAGGTATGCCGTTTGCCACATGCAAGCTTATGCTGAAGGAGTACACACTCCGCCAAGCCAACGAAAGATGGCTGCAATCTCCAGGATGCCGGATATCCAAAGAAACCTGGCCGAAATGGGATCATAAAAGATCAAGACAAATTTATGCCCTAAGGAGAAGAGAAATCTCCATATTAAGAGGCGTATTACCGACGATGCTGTAGGAGTTGTAAGGATGATGAGGAGGAGGAAACGGTGGAGCACCTCATCTGCAACTGCCCGGCTTTAAGTGGCGCGAGAATGCGCTTTTTGGGAGTTCCCTTCCTGGTCAGCCTACGCCAGGTCACGGAGCTGGACATAAAGGACCTGATGGCCTTCATCAAGTCATCTAAATGGTTCGAGGAGGAGTAACGGTGTCGGTATAGGAAAGTCAGTCCCGGGATTCTGCTATGTGGAGAATTCCGTTAAATTTTCCATATGGCAGGGTCCCGGAACTGACTTTCCTAGTGTTGGTGGTATCACAACGGCCTTTTAATACTGGCCTAGGTGTGCCTCTGCGGCAGCCACTTGAACCTAACCTAACCTAGACCGCTTAGTGCTATTGTTAGCATTCTTTGGAAACTGTTTGAGGATATTTTTAATCCGAATGGCAGACGTTTGAATTCGTAGTGACCATCTTGGGCCGAAAATGCTGTGGGTGGTCTTGAGTCGTTTTGCAGGGGCATTTGGTGGAAAGAGCTTGTCATGTCTAAAGTTCTGAAGTATTTGGCTCTGCATAAAACGTCTAATACGTCCTCAAGTCTTGTTAGAGGAAATTTGTCATTTACTACTTTGTCGTTTAATTTCCTGTAATCCACTACCAGACGCCATTTCCTTTCGTCAGTGTTACTCTTTTTGGGTACCAGAAGCAATGGATAGTTGTGAGGGCTGACTGATGGTTCGATGATGTCGTTGTCGACCATTTCTTGAACTTGTCTTTGAATTTCATCTTGCTGGGTTTGTGGTAGTCTGTAGTCTTTAATGTATACTGGTACGTTGTCAGTTAAATTAAGTTTTTGTTTATAGAAATTATTTATTGAAAGATTTTCTCCTTCTAAATGGAAAATGGATTGGTATTTATAAAATATGTCTTTTAGTTCGTTTTCTGTATTTTTGTCTAGCTTTTCTAGTTTTAGTTCAGTTATTAGCTTGTCAAAGCGTTCGTGACTGTATGAGTTTCTTTCGTTTTTTCTACTTAAAATATCGTAATTGGATAGTCCCTCTGTCATGAACCTTAATTCTTTTAAATTACCTGCGTGACTGTAAGTGTTCAAAATTTTTACGTGTACTGTTCCTTTGGGGGGTGCTATCGAATTTGCTAAAAATACACCGTCTTGTATCTCTTTGTTGCAGACTACGCTGTCCTCTTCTATCTGTAAGTTAATTGGGAGAATTATTTCGGTTCTTGGTGGTATCGTTACGGTTTTGTTTTTAGGTAATTTTGTGTGGATTTGTAAAATAATTTCTTTGTCTTTTAGATTTACTGTTAAGGTGAATGTTTCATAATCGATTTTGCATAGGTGTTTTACCAAGAAATCTCTACCAAGTATTCCATCTGTTGCTATTGGAAAAGTTTCGTTTACCAATTGGAAATTTATACACGTTTTATTATTATCTATTAGGAAATTTAGTTTAGCCGTACCAATAGAATAAATTTCTTCTTTGGTTATGCCTGTAAGTTTGCATTTAGTTTCGGTATTGATGTCAAATTCATCGTGAACGGGTTTTTGCAAATTGAGATGTGTGCTCCTGTGTCAATCAGGAAAGGCATCGGCTTGTTAAATTCAAAGTTATTTAGTGTTAGGTAGTTTGTGAGGTTTTCTGTGATGACAAAGATGTTTCTGGATTTATTTCTATCTTCCCCCGGAAGATTGCCATCGTAGTCCTCCGGGTCGTCCACGTTTCCCTGGAATTGGACGACGTTCATTCGGCGATTATTTTGGTTAGAGTTTCCCTGCCTTTGGTAGTTATTGTTTCCTCGTCTTTGGAAATTGTTATTTCCTTGTCTTTGGAAATTGTTATTCGAGTTTGGCCTGGAATTGCCGTTCTCTGACTGGTTGGGCATATTCCTTGGAACGTTCTGCTGTCTAGTATTATTGTTACTGGAATACCTAGGCTGATAATGGTTTCTATTTCCATTGCTGCCTGTAAGTATTCTGGTAATTGTTGTTCCAGTTCTGTCTCTCATTTCTGAAAAACATTACATTTCGGCTGCTGTTTTGCGTCCCTTGCTCTAGTTCCAGAGTCAGGTTGACAGCGCTGTCGAATGTTTTAGGTAGTGCGGCAAATATTGTCTGTTTTAAGCTTTCGTTCAGCCCATTTTTAAAAACAGTGAGGCTGTATTGCTCATTTAGGTTGGCGATAAGAGCTTTCTGTTCAGGGGATGCACTCGCACCTAGTTGCGCTATCTGCAGAGAGTTTAGTTCTGATATTAGTTGAAAGATTTTGTTTTAGTAGTTTGCCACACTCAGATTTCGTTGGCTGAGATTTGCCAATTGGTTTTGTAGTTGAGGTATGGTAGCTGTGCTTTTATATTTGTTTTTGAGGGCTGTGGTTAAATCTTGCAAAGTTTGTGGGATTTGTCTTCACCGTTTGACATAGTTTTACGTATACAACGAAATCGATTAATGCTGGTTGAGCTGCTTCTGCTCTTTGTAATTTCCCGAAAAATTTGGGATAGATTTTGATGCTAATTGCAGATTAAATTCCGACATTTTTGCTGTGTGATTGTTTACTTCTGGTGTAACAAGATTCGGATTAAAAATTTCTGAAGGAAATTCAATATTTTTATCAATTGTATGCGGGATTTCAATTTCGTATTCGCATTTTGATACCCAG
This sequence comes from Campiglossa producta, assembly GCA_964058755.1. Taxonomy (NCBI): domain Eukaryota; kingdom Metazoa; phylum Arthropoda; class Insecta; order Diptera; family Tephritidae; genus Campiglossa; species Campiglossa producta. The sequence continues at coordinate 44,038,253 of CAXKVI010000006.1, read as the reverse complement.
AGCCAAAAAGTTCACCTATAATCAAAGAGATCGACGTCTAAAAAAGCTTTTTGGCCGAGGAGAGCGATGTGGAGACAAATTTGAAGAAATTTGTGCTAGAAAATCTTCTAAATTTTAGCTTGAATTTCTTCTCAAATTTATTGAAAAGGAAATCGGCTAAAAACAAGGAGTTAGCTTCTTATTTTATGTATTTTTGTCAAAAGTTAGAAGAAATCTGCTTGTTTTTATGAGAAAACCTGTTTAAAGTAAATTAATGAGAACATCCTCTTATTTTCTCTAGATTCATATTGAATTTATTGAAAAGGAAAGCTATATATTTTTAGAAGATCCCTTATTAATTCAAATTCAGGTATGCCTTCTTCGAATGTGTAATTCGACGCTACCAAGCACAAGTGCACGATAGCATCATGGTAGAGATCTCCGTTCAGCAGTTAATAATTCTTAGTTCGATTTACGGTGAAGGCAATAAGGCAAGTGCACATGTGGTGAGGCAAAAAGAACAAAGGTGTAATTAGACGTTGGCAATTTAAGTATACGATGGCATGGTAGTGTAGATTAGACTAGACTGACTAGACATCTGGGTTGAGCGTTCATTTTTTTTTTAATTGGAAATATTAAAAAGAAAATCTTCTTAATATTATGTGATTATCTACTCAGTTTTATTAAAAAGAGACATCCAGTCATAATAAGACGGGTATCTTATTGGAAAAATATCATAGAAATACAATTCCTTTGTGCTCTTTGGTGAGCTTTTCAAAATATGCATTAGAAATACTCCTTATGGCTTCTAACTCTGTAAAAAGGATTGATATGTGTTTTAGGAATGTTTCTTCCCTGACTTTTAAAGATTTATTCAAACATTTATATGATTTATTGAATTGCTCTTCCGAAATCCTTACCTTCTCCTCAGTGCATCATTGTTTAAATCTGTTCATTTTTAATGTTTTTTTATTGCCTTTTTTAATTGGCTCCTATATATTTTATGAATTTTTAAGATTGAGTTGAAGATTAAGACAGCTGTTATTATTAATAACAGTATCTCTATAAGGCTGGTGGAACTGTTTTGTCTATTTTCTAATAAAACTTCATTGACTTCACTTATTTTCGACTTCTGAGAGCCCATATCGAATTGTAGAAAAATTTACGTTATTTTGATTGTTAAAACTTTTTTTTTTGTGTTGTTTATTTTTTTTTTGTTTTATTTCTTATATTTTAACATTTTTAAATTTTTTATAATTAATGTTTTGTTTTCTTTCTAATGTTCTAAATTTAACTGTCTGTATAGTATGGCCTTTTCTTTCCTTTGCCTAAACTGCCTTCCGCTACGGTGTTTCTTTTTAGGTTGCGGTGTTGTTGTTACTGGTATCTGTTTGTACCTGGACTGCCTCGCCTTGTATTGTTCGATGGTTAGTCTCTTGGGACCCTCCTGTATCGGGGTTGGTATGTATATAGGGTGTGCCTCTTGGGGCGCAGTTACCTCGGGTAAATAAGGCTCCGTGTAGCGATTGAAGATCGCGTCGAATTCAGCCTGGCTGATATTCGCTTCCTCGTTCATTTAGCAAATTTAGATTTTAAGGATCAGTGATTTGGCAGTTTCGCTATGGTTCTGGGGGATCCAATGATCTGGCAGGATCGCCATGTGGTGGTCCTATGGGGTCAGTGTATGTATAATTTTTATTTTAAGGGAAATCTCTCATATTATAAAGGCCGGAGAGATTCAGCCGATCACATAGGCTATCCCGAAAGACAGCCGGAAAAGATCATGAGAATTAAAACAGAAGACAACTTGTGAGTTTCGTTCTGAACTTATCTCTATTTTTATACCTTTCATGAACATGAAATGGTATTATAACTTTGGTCCGATGTTTGTAAGTATGAGAAGAAGAAGAGATGGACCCATCAATAAGTATACCGAAATGATCAGAATGACAAGCTGAGTTGATTTAACCATGTCCGTCTGTCCGTCTGTCTGTTTGAACGCAAACTAGTCCCTCAATTTTTGAGATAACTGTCTGAAATTTTGTATGTGGCCATCATTTTGTAATATAGGAATCATTTGTCGGAACTGACAAGATCGGACCAGTATAACATATAGCCCCCATACAACCGATTGTTCAGATATAAGGTTTTTTGGCCAAAACTTCCGCAATTAAAAAGTTAGGAACGTAAAATTTTGCATCTCGAGTACTTTCTATTTATGTAGTTTATATAGTGAAAATCAAAAAGATCGGGCAAATGTAACATATAGCCCCCATACAACCGATTGTTCAGATATAAGGTTTTTTGACCAAAACTTCTGCAATTAAAAAGTTAGGAACTTAAAATTTTGCAACTCGAGTACTTTCTATTTATGTAGTGTATATAGTTAAAATCAAAAAGATCGGGCAAATGTAACATATAGCCCCCATACAACCGATTGTTCAGATATAAGATTTTTTGACCAAAACTTCTGCAATTAAAAAGTTAGGGACATAAAATTTTGCAACTTGAGTACTTTCAATTTATGTAGTGTGTAGAGGAAAGTCAAGAAGATCGGGTAAATACAACATATAGCCCCATACAACCGGTTGTTCCGATATAAGGTTTTTTGGCCAATACTTCCACATTTAAAAAGTTAGGAACGTAAAATATTGCACCTTTAGTACTTTCTACATATGTAATGTGTATAGTGTAAGTCAGTACAATTGAACACATATAATATATAGCCTCCATACAATCGATTGTTCCGATAACTCGGATCCTATTATTTTGTAAGTTTTTTTAAATTATAACAAATATGTGTAATGTGTATAGTAAGCGTGTCCGCACACGGGGCGATTCGTCATAGACGCGTACAAGATATTTAATGTAGCGACGATTTCGCTACGTTTCAATATGTGCACACGAAGCTGCATGAAGTCTAGCTACACAAATCAAATAAACAAATGTCAAAAGAATTACAATTAATAAATAAAGTAACACGCAAATTCAGAAATGTCCAGCGATGAAGAACTCGTTTTATTAAATTTTTTGCGGTGGCGTAAAACAAAGAAAGGGAAAAGAAAATATTGACTGAAGATGACTCAAAATTTAAAACGTTTTATCGCATGTCGAAAGACACCTTTAAGGATTTGGTCATGTTCGTTGGTCCTTCAATACAAAAAGAAAACACAAACATGCGTGAAAGTATTCCTCCAGAGAAAAGAATAATGATAACATTGAGGTATGTATGGAGGAAATGTTTATATGTATGGCAAAATCTTTCCGGGAAAATAAATTATGTTTTTTTGCAATTGAGACTGATCTAGAGCAGGCATTTCAAAAAGGATTAGATAAGAGTGTAATGGGTGTTAGAAGAGTAGTCTCCGAAAAGCAGGTAAATAGTGGGTTGGTATTGTGACGGGACGAACCGCATGTCGGACATTCATTTGGCACGCGGAGTTCTAGGCGATTTTGGCTGTTTTCTATCAAAGCACGCCAGTCATTCCTTTATAGCTATAACTGACGTCAATCGGAAACCCCAAGGGAGTTCAATTCATCTTGTGCTGGAGCTTCTTTGTCCATTCGCATAACATGGCCCAGCCAGCGGAGTCTTTGGGCTTTAATTCGCTGGACTATGGTCAGATCTGCGTAGAGCTCGCACAGCTCATCGTTAAACTTCTTTCGATACTCGCTGACGGCATCACGGGAAGGGCCATAAATCTTTCGCAGAACTTTTCTCTCAAATACTCCAGAGCCATCTCATCTTCTCTTGGCACTGTCCATGATTCCGAGCCGTACATCAAGACTGATATGATGAGAGACTTATAGAGCGTCACCATAGTTTGTTGAGAGTGGACCTACGTAGTCCAAAGTTAGACTTGTTGATAGTTGATCTTCGTTGGATTACGCCGGACAATACGCAAAATTCCCATAGGTGGCGCGCTGAATCAGATGACATTCCTCCTCAGCGACAAAAGGTTCTGGGATCTGCAATACGGCATTGGCAAAAAACGCTCAATACAGTCAAAGTTGTTTTGGATGGGTATAGCATAGCCCGGTAAAGAGCGATCATAGGTTTCCACAAAATTAATATTTATCATTAATCGTGCCGACTTTCTGATGTATCAGCAGAAACTGCAGAGTATATTCGCAGAGAAAGTGATGTCATCTCCAGACGAATGGCTAGCTCTCTGGGCTCACTATGGCCAGAGAATAAGAATGTGCAAACATATTTAGCTTCAGGCGATATCTGAAATTTCCTTGGTTATAAGCAGGTAGAATAGTGTCAAACTTTTGAAATAATGTCACTACCTAGTTGGTGGGGAGTATGTCTGAAGTCATTGGTATAACTTTTTCGGAACTTTTTAGGTATCTGGCAACTGGATGCACGTTTACTGCACTGGCAATTTACTTCCAAGGAGGGGAACGGACAGTTGGGATAATAGTGCAGAAAACAACAAAGGCCATCTGGACAGCATTAAAAGACACATACATGCTGTTGCCTAATGAGGATCGATGGAGAGATATTGCCCAAAGATTTTCCGATTTATGGCAATTGCCAAATTGTTTAGGAGCCATCGACGGCAAACACATAAGAATTGAAAAATTTCCAAATTCTGGTTCAGCGAATTTTAACTACAAAGGCTATCATTCTGTAATATTACTTGGTTGTTGCGATGCCGATGGTCTCTTCACATCAATAGAATGTGGTTTTGCGGGTCGAAATAGTGATGGGGGAGTTTTCCGAGTTTCGACGTTTGGCCGTTGGTTAGAAAGCTGCAATGATGTACCAGTGCCAAAGGAACTACCGCGTGACGAGAGTGGTCATACGTTTCCGTACTATTTTGTAGCGGATAGCGCGTTTCCCTTAAGGAAAAGTATTATGCGCCCTTATCCAGAAAGGAACATCGACAACAAAAAGCGCATATTTAATTATAGAATGAGTCGTGGAAGGAAAACGATAGAGTGCACTTTCGGAATGATGGTAAAAAATTGTGGAGTTTTTTCAACACCTATACGGAGTCGTAAGTACGAAACCATAATTTCAATAATTCAAAGTGCTTGCATCCTTCATAACTTCATAAGAGAAAAAGATGGCATACCATACACGACCTTTCTACCCGATATCGAAAACCAGCAAGTTCCGCGGAGCACGAGTACTTTTCCAGAGTTTGATGACGTCAACATAACAGAAAATTCTTCCCCACAAAGTTTACGGCACTATTTAAGCAATTGTCTAGAAAAAAAATATTTTAACTGAGAGTATAGTAAGCTATGAAAGTTTACAAACTACATATAGCCAATATACTACACCCACTGAAAGGCAAAAACTTGGCATAAATTCGTAGTCACCCATCGATAAGCCTTTTAAATGGCTGTAATTAGTATAGTAGTTATGATAATCGCAACTACACTGACCGAAGTAGCCATATAGGGCACTATTTTCACAAATTTCCGCTTCAGCAAAATTGTTTTTGTTGAAATGTTACTTTAAAATACAACCCTGTGGCAATGCATATGTTTACGATCCAAATGTAGAACGTAACGTTGTTGTTAACAGCAAAACACTCCCCGAAGGTTTTGCGGAGTGATGCCGAAGTTGACAGTCCTTGGCCGGATATGACCCCGGTACGCTGCGGTACTCCCTTGCGGTACTGCCCGACTGTCGTGGTAGCGATTTGGTATGACCAGTGGAACCTTCTAGGTCATGTCATCCCTCCATCCGTGAGATGAAGAAGATGGGTAATGAGAGGTGAGAGGAATCATATCCGTAGATCAACCATCGAGTAGCACGTCATTACCATGTGTATATTAGTCGCCTCTTACGACCGGTATGCCTACCTCGGGCATATTCTAAACCCCTAACCCGCAGGGCACTAGAACGTAACGTCAAATTAATGATTTCAAAATCTATTCATTTTCTCAATCTCAATAAAACTGTCAATCTGTTAACATCGTAAAAAGGCTTTTTTCTTTTAACCAACAGTTTTTACAAATTTTTTATAAAAGTGCGTATCAAAACTTTATAATGATAAATAATATTTAAAAAATGTATACAGTTTTTCAAAAAATTTTTAGAATTTTTTTGAGTATGCATTTTTGTAGCCCGTTCAATTTCAGTCTCACAAAGTGTAAATCTCAAGTACCTTAAACATATCCTTTAATTGTTAATTTTTTTTTAAAGGCTACAAAACTGTATACTCAAAAAAATGCTAAAAAATTTTTGAAAAAACTGCACATTTTTTTTGGAAATTTGTCGAAATTTCGCGAGTTTGTGTATATTTTTTTAATATTTATCATTTATTATAAAGTATTGATACGTACTTTTATAAAAAAAATAAAAACAATTTTCTGAAGCGGAAATTGATGAAAATAGCGTCCTATATACATAGCTACTTCGCTCAGTGTATGTAAAAAGTTTTAAAAACTTCAAAGTTAAGCTTTTCGAAAAAAATTTGAATTTAATAACTTTACTTTGAAAAATGAATTTTTTTTCTACAATATTAAGGGAAATAAAAAAATAATAGCGGCTTCTAGCGGTTAAATTACACTGCTTATTTTTTGCAAGGCTTATTTCCTACTAACTTTTTACGAGGATAGACCTAGAATACACTAGAATACACCTCCGCCCCTGTGCACGGGCCTGCTCGGCACATATCAAAGTTGCTTAAAAATTTACCCCCTTATTCATAAAAAATATAAAAGGTTTATTAAGCTCTTATTATTCAAAATTTTTATGAAAATGTCATTTTAAAAAGCTTTATAAACCAATTTTATTTTTTAAAGTTAAAATCATAAAATAATCAACAGATTAATGAAACTAAGAAATTAAAAAAATTGTGAAACTCGGCGAATTCATGTTTTTCTTTCCATTTCAAGGAGTAGGACATTCATTGGTTCCTTGTGGTAGGTACTATTGGCCTAGGTATAAAAAAACGCGTTAGTTCTTGTTCAGATAAGTTATAGATTTTTCACATTACTTGATCTTGGTTATGTTGACTTGGCCCTTTGTAATCCATGCGAATGCTGTATCGAGTTGGCATTAAAGACGGAAGTCGCTGTTATTGTTAAAGTTGACGCTGTAGTTATTATTTTATTTCAATTTATTATATTTGGTATTAATTTATTCTATCTAACATTATTTTAATTTAATTTTCGCCAAACGTCTCATATACGACTGTAGCATAGTTTGGCGCATCATTGGGCGTAGGAGCGGGGGTGCATAATTGCACATTTTGATAAGATAAGGGGGCTTCATTATACAACTCCCTCCTGGCAGAAGGTTGTCTATGCTCATTTAAAAGCTCCTCTAAGAGCATCATAACCCGAATCTTGAAACTGCGCAAATTCGCATCAGAAAGACTCCTTACGTCAGGAAGCAAGCTCATGAGAAACATTTGTTGGGAATCTTCTGGTTTACTCTCCTTTTTTTTAACATAATCCAGGATAGCTATGTCGACTTCGTCTTTTTGCTGAGTTGACTTTCTTTTCTTAGCACTTGATGTTGTGCATAAAGATCGCCCATTGCTTTCGTTGGCTGGATGCGATTCCGGGTTGTTTTCGTGATTAGACCCAGATGGCGTTGGAGCGACTTCCCAGGAGTCATCGTCAAGATATGAGTTAGAATTACCTTCTATAAGAAACTCTTCTTCCATTTCGGACATCGATATGTTGCTTGTATTCTCCATATGTTGCACTGCACGTACATATGGTAGAACAAATTGCATAGCATCATGCAAATAAGAAGAACCACTTGCAGGTGGCTTGAGGCTTCTTACAAAACCATTTCGCAAATTCTTCCACTTATCTTTGCAATCAGTAACTGAAAAAGGTATGAAAAAAAATAAATTCGCTATATTTATACTCCTAGTTTTCCTCAAAAGGGGAGTAAACAAAACGGTGTGACCTCGGTATCAGCAATATTAGGCTAGGCTAACACTGTAACCGACTTTTGCCGTCCGACAGCAAACACACGTCTACACACATGTGTTTTAAATGAGCCCAGCCGATGTAAAAAGTTTCATCCCATTCACCCGGCTCATTTAAAACACATGTGTGCAGATGTGTGTTTGCAGTCGGACGGCAGAAGGCGGTTGAAGTGTGAGCGTAGCCTTAAGGGCTCGACTGCCTGTTAACGATCCCGAAACGATCCCAAAACAATTCCAAAATGATCCCAAACAACCCCGAAACGATCCCAAAACGATCTCGAAACAGCCTCGAAACGATCCCGAAACAATTCCGAAATAATCCCAAAACGATCTCGAAACAATTCCAAAATGATCCCAAAACGATCCCGAAACGATCGCGAAATAATTCCAAAATGATCCCAAAACGATCCAGAAACGATCCCAAAACAACTCCAAAATGATCCCAAAACAACCCCGAAACGATCTCAAAACAATCCCGAAACAGCCCCGAAATGATCCCGAAAAAATTCCGAAATAATCCCGAAACAATTCCAAAATGATCCCAAAACAATTCCGAAATGACCCCAAAACAACCCCGAAACGATCTCGAAAACAGGTACGAAAACGATACAAAACAGGGGCCAGAGCCAAAGCCAAGTAACTGGGGAGGATGCTTTGTTTAACAGCAGCCGCCCAGGCCATCTTGACCGCTGCTTACTTTCCGGGTGATGAGGTAACAACCCCAACTGCTGAACGTGGCCAAAATAGTATGACCTCCTCTACTGTGGACCCTAGACATAGACGAGCAAAATGTGCTCTTGCAGCATTTTATGGTCCACAACACTTCAGCGGGCTCATTAATTTGAGGTGGGACGATGTAAGAACCCTCACTGGGTATTATAAGGGACATTGCTGTCTACGTAAGCAGCTAGGTAAGATGAATCTGATGACAGGACATTGCAGATACAACAATCTGTCGGTTTTGAGAACTGGACGATGAAATGTCGGTTCATTTTCTTTGCGAATGCATTCCGTTAACAAGAAAGAGAGTTTGCTACCTACTTGGTGGTGATATGGGGAAAAAACCTGAAACACAAACAAATCTTGAACATGATCGCGGTGTATGTATAATAATAATAATAAGGAAGTGTCTATTTGCACATGACCGTACATTTATGTCCCTAGCGCAACGGAAATTTGCCGTATGGGAGACCACACGAAATATACGGGTTCGTACAAGATATACGGTCATGTGCGAATAGCCACAGGTTAATAATATATTATTTACTTACCTGACCACTTCATTTGCGCACTAATGGACGCCCAGGCTCTTTCGGTAACATCCTTTTTGGAGTAGTCGCCCAAACTATTTTTGTATAAGCACGGATAGCTTTCAACAAGTTGTACAAATTTTTCCACGTCTGCCATTGGGTACTTTAGTATAATTACTTATTTGCAAATATAGGTAATTACTAATTCGGTCTTGTGAATGAAATCACAAATTTTGCAAATATTTCTGTGTCAGGAAAATTTTAATTTAAAGAATAAAAAGCGAAGCACACTAATTACTTCATTTGAAAAATGTAAACAACTTCTTCTTCTTCTTCCTCTTTTCTTAGCGTAAATACGCCTAGCTACCGGCATTGTTGTACGCTAGGTGACTTGAAGCTTTCATGCTTTGTCGCTTTTGTGCAGCTGACGATTCGTGTGCAGTTCTTCATTTAAATATATGTTTTCAGCAACAAAGCGTACAAATATCGAATGTAGCGTCTAATACGCGTCTATGACGAATCGCCCCGTGTGCGGACACGCTAAATATAGTTAAATTGACACAGGCTGTACTGGGGATCGAACAGTGAAAATCGTGACGCTTATTCATGAAAGGTATATAGCCTTCGGCACAGCCGAAGACAGCTTTCCTTACTTGTTATTTTTAAATCTTACTCTATTTATACAAATCAAATCACAGAAAGTGATTTGCTTGACTCCTCCTCTTTCTCGACTTCTATGTAGCTGAATTTAAATTCAGCTTGGCAATTTCTTACATTAGCCAATAGAAGTGCTTAGCATGAGGCCAAGCAGAGCTCTTGAATCAACTCTGGCTCAGCCGTAGCATTGACATACTTCAAGCTACGCTATTGGCCGAAGGTGTCAAATGCATTTTTCAAATGCGGTCATACAAACAGACATGCATGTGGGTCGAGGCTGTTGCATGCTATGTACGTATGTTTGTATGAGTACACTACACAAGCACAAAAGAAGAAGAAGACAAAACTGACAAAATCAAAGTTGTTGGCGTCGTTCGTTTGGAAGGCAAAAACGATTTTGTGACAATAACAAATGAGAATGAGACTTTTGCTTACTTGTTTTTATGAGCACCTAGGCATACAACTTAAAAAATCATATAAAATTACTCCTTCAACTACTATAATAATCTGCTACAATTTTCTAGTACCAGGGTGACCGAGCTTGCTCGGTATTCCTCAAAGTTGTCACCAAATCTCACCTACCAACAGTATAAGCTATCCAAAATAAATGTTCAAACAAACGAAATAGGTGGCAACCCCGTAACACACCGCAAGTGGCAACACCCAGGTGGAAAAAATTAGAATGAAGCATACTAACACTGTAATAAAATTTCATCCAAATGGGTTGATAGGCAACCGAAATGGTAGTCGAGATAAAGAATAAATCAAATGCGGTCAGGTGGCAACCCTAGGTGATAAGTGGCAGCCGCAAACGCACGCTAGGGCCAGTTTTGAAATGCCCGTTGTGATACCACCAACATTAGGAAAGTCAGTCCCGGGTCCCAGCCATATGGAGAATCCCTTCGTTTTTGGAATTCTCCACATCACAGAATCCCGGGACTGACACTCCTAAACCGACACCATTACTCCTTCTCGAACCACTTAGATGACTTTATGAAGGCCATCAAATCCTTTATTTCCAGCTCTGCGATCTGACTTAGGCTATCCAGGAAGGGAACTCCAAAAAAGCGCGTTCTCTCTCGAGATATACGAAAAAAGAAATAAATTGCGGTTAGGTGGCAACCCTAAGTGGGACCCTGTGTGAAATTGCCATATTTGGAATACCGCCGAAAATACCAGTCATTTGATAACCATATTGGCATATCTTGCTCAATATTAAAAAAATAGTCGAGATAGGTGGCAACCCTGTGAACCGCCCTATAATCTTAGAATGAATCAAATTGTCTATATACCAAATTTTATCTTAATCGGTAAGCAGCATATTGACATATCCCATGTATATAATCTTAGAATGAATCGAATTGTCTATATGCCAAATTGTATCCAAATCCGTTAAGCTGTTCCCAAAATATACGAAAAATAAATAAATTGCGGTTAAGTGGCAACCCTGGAATACGATCGAAAATACCCTTAATTTTATACCCATATTGGCATATCTAGCTATACATTTAAAAAAAAATTGGGATAGGTGGCAACCAAGGCATGATACTGATTAAAATAACCTTCTGGTTTCGGTTTTGGTTTTGTAACACGATTCGGTTTCTAGTCCGGTTTCGTTCTTCAAATTTTATTTCGGTTTCGGTCACGGTTTCGTTTCGGTTTCCAAATAAAAACACGAGCGCAAAAAAAATTTACAAAACTTAAGTATGTAGCTGCAAAATAGGTCTGAATTTTTATAACATTTTTCCAATATAATAACACTGTACGACAAAATCAGCTTTTTTCTTGGTATTGAACTAAATCAAATTGAATTTCGAAGTTAGACTCCAAAACTTAGTTTCAGGCTTTCGAAGTTCGAAGTTGGACCCTTACAAGACTTGGTTAAATGTGGGCCTGGCCTTCTTGCTCCTCTTGCTTGATTGGTGCACTTTCTTTTTATTTTAAAGTGTATTTCTTAAATTGTTTAAACAAAACCATTAGAAAACCCAATTTTGCAAGGGTCCAACTTCGAACTTCGAAAGCCCGTAACTTAGTTTTGGAGGTTAACTTCGAAAAACCTTAAAAAAGTTAGTTTGGTCCAATACCCAGCCATCTGCTGTGCATTGTAATAAATGTTGTTAACGCTATGTATGGATGAAATTTCTGCAATATAATTAAAAAAATTGACTCCTTTTTCTAATAGAAAAATATTAGGATGGAAACTAAATGAAATAAATCGTCAAAATATCTGATACGGGCCACTAAACACATTTTTCTCGGATCTCGTAATTTTTTTCGATGCCATTGTTCAGCTATATGTAGCTAATTTTCCTCGTTAGAGATTTGATACTGAGGTCAAAACGTGTATTTTGCAAGATTGCCCGACAATCTTCCATGAAAGTTTACCAGAGTACCCTTTGGTCTTTTACCATATATGTTCCCACCAGAAGAAAAAAGGCATACAAAAATTCAAAACCGTTTGGAACCGGTTCCGGCTTTCCGGTTTCGGTTTTATTCAAATCGGTCAAGCAGTTCCCGAGATATACGAAAAAAAAAAATAAATTGCGGTTAGGTGGATACCATAAGTAGCAACCCTGCTTGGAATTATCTTATTTGGAAACGGTCGAAAATACATGAGACATTTCGCAAACTTGAAATGCAGGGGTCAGTCGTTAATAAACAGTATAAACAAAAGCGGTCCACAGTGTGTGCCCTGCGGTATCCCAGACCAGGCATTCACGACGCAGTGCGATTTCGTCGGACCAATCTTCACTAAAAGCTTGCGGCCTACCAAGTAACTCTCAAGAAACTTTAAAAGTGCCCCTGCGATGCCATATAGGGAGAGCTTGTGTAGCAAAACAGAGTGGTGAACTTTGTCGAAGGCTTTGGAAAAATCAGTATAAATGACATCCATTTGATATTTCTGCTAAAGAGCCCTAACAATGTGATTTGTGATAATTAAAAGATTGGTACATGTGGACCTCGCTGGAAGAAACCCATGCTGTGCATAGCTGAATCGATCTCTGAAGTGATTAAAAGGGTTATTATTTAGGATATTATCAAATATTTTAGCTTAACTATTGGTCTATAGTTTGTAATTATGCTACGATCACTTGACTTAAATATTGGCGAGATTGCGCAAAGTTTCCAGCCGTCTAAGAAAAAACCCTTCTTGAGGCAATAGTTAAATAGTAGGGACAATGGAAAAGAGATAGACTCTGAGAAAATTTTCAAAAATACTGGAGCAAGTCCTTCTAGGTCGAGACTAGAGCTAGACGTTCAGTTAGATATTGCCAGAGAGACCTCATCAGGGGATATATCAATGTTTGTAATTGTTACTATTAGGAGTAGAGTTACTATTATCATACACCCCTTGAAAAACTTTGCAAATAGATTGCAAGTTTGCAAGGGATTTTTCGACATCTCACCGTCAAACTCTAGACTTGTTGGGAAGCCATTAGTTTTACGTTTATTATTGAAAAATACCCAGAAGTTCCTTGGGTTGAATTGTAGGTCAAGTTCAACTTTAGAAATGTATCTATTATATAAGAAATTATGAAGACAGTCGTAGTCTTTCTTTAGCTTACTTAGACGTAAATTATCTCCCAATGTATTCGACACCTTGAATTTCTTATGCGCTTTGTTTTTGAAATTATTAACTATTTTTCAATAAATTGGCCTAACTATTACAATTTGTGCAATGTGGTAGCTAGTTCTTAGAATTTCACCTCCTATTTGATTTGCACAGCTAAACATCGTTTTGAAAATCATCTACGCCTAAAAGTCGGCTACAATTTCTATTTCCGTTGCATCATCATCCATTTTCTTAAATTTTACTCCCAATCAAAACTTCATATCGGCGCCTAAGAAGTTAACTTCAAAAAACCGCGTGTAGCCAGTACACGTGAAAGAAGTTAACTTCTTAAATTCAGAAATAATGAAATATGAATAAGGTGTATTCGAGAATGGTTTAGATTCACAATTTCTTACTTCCGGGAAGTGTACTAGGAAACCGATCAATTCGAAAATATCTTCTACATGGTGCGTTTTCCTTCAATTCGGTGCGTGGTTAGAATTATGCCTAAATTAACAGAGGCCAAAACGACTGGGATATAGAGGAAGAGGGGCATGGTAGAAGGAAAGTGTGAAGGTGAAGAAAGATAGGAGAATTGTAAAAGGGGGGACAGTGAGCTCACATTTAGTTAGGACGTCTGCCTCTACAACATACGAGTATTATATAATATATAAAATTCAAATATTGTATTTGTGTATGTATGCATAACTTTAGTTGCGTTCTAAACGGATTGACCGATCATAACCAACTTTAGAACAGAAACTGAAAACCAGCGATGAATTAAGAGTGATAGGGGAAAAGGTGCGGGCACCTCCCATACAAATGAGATTTTCATGTTGGAAGTATTCATTAAAATTCAATAGAGTTATATATATGAGGATTTTATAAAACCACTCGTTTAAGGATTTGAAGAACGGACATAATTGGTACCAGTTCTTTCGACTTTATCGAACTTACCTACATGCTAAGTGCTTGACCTTGTAGGTTTTTATTGCGAGTTCGAAGCGGTCATCAAAAAACTATTTTGTGATGCAATTGCATTGAAGTAATTCAACGCACCATTAAAAATGTTTGAGAAATTGCCAAAATCGACGAATTTTTAACATTTCATATCGAACTTATATGATAAATCACCAAATCTTACCTATCAACAGTATAAAATTTCCAAAAGAGATTAAAAAAAAACCAAATAGGTGGCAACTCCGTAACACACCGCAAGTGGGAACACTCAGGTGGAAAAAATTAGAATGAAGCATACAAATGGGTCAATAGGCAACCGAAATAAAAGTTGAAATAACAAAGAATAAATAACACTGGATCACAAATTCCAACTTTTTTTCTGCACCAGAGACGCCATAGTGAAATTCCTATGTAAAATCACCTCCTAATTCCGAAAATCAAAGTTATTTTTACTTGAATGGTACCGTTTTTGAGATATTTACGATTTACCGTTATTTCAAAAAACAAAAAAGATGGCTCCACTTAATCGTGTATATCTCAAGAACAAATTGAGCTATTCGAAAACGGTTTGAAAAATTTTAAAGCTTATAAAATTTACTATAATCAGTACATACAACACTTTTTGCTAGGTCCTGCAGATTCAAACACAGTGAACAATCATTACGGATTTTTTAAATTTTTTTTGTAAAAATATAAAAAAATTTGTACTTTGCGAGGAAGCATCTCGAAAACTTTTTGTTTTTTAGCAGATATTTCCCCCCCACTCTAAGCTCTGTTTTATTACAAAAAAAAACAAGCTATTAGTGAACAAAATCGGTGAACTAATACAAAAGTTATAAGCATTCAAGTAAATATATCCATTTAATACTTAAGTACCCTAAAAATAATAGCATATGTACATATGGTTCTGTCTTAACTCTATGATCTTATTTTATAATTGAAAAAGTTATGTGTCTTGTTTTGACGCTTATTTAGATTGGGAGCGGTTTCTCTTATGAGAAACCAACAGTAGTCGCCCATCATAGCGACATCCCAGAATCCTTGATACCGACTTTCAATCACTTTCATTTGCTGGTGAAACCTTTCGCCATGCTCGTCACTTTCGTCGCCAAGATTTTGCGGGAAAAAATTTAAGTGGGAGTGTAAGAAATGAATTTTTAAAGACATATTTACTCCTGAAAGAAAATAAAAAAGTAAATTAGATAAATACATAAGTGACACATTAGTATATAATTTTCTTCAAGCAAACCTGGCCAAAATGCGATCTTAAAAGATCTAGACACATATACGCCCTAAAAAGGAAGGAAATCTCCATATTAATAGGTGTTTTAACCGGGCACTGCCTTATTGGTAGGCACGCAGCAAGGCTAGGCGTTCCCTACCGACGATGCTGCAGGAGTTGCAAAGATGATGAGGAAGAGGAAACGGTGGAGCACCTCATCTGCAACTGCCCGGCCTTAAGCGGAGCGAGAAGGCGCTCTCTGGGAGTTCCCTTCCTGGTTAGCTTAAGCTAGGTCGCGGAGCTAGACATAAAGGACTTGATGGCCTTCATCAAGTTATCAAAATGGTTCGAGGAGGGGTAGCGGTATCGGTTAGGAGTGTCAGTCCCGGGTTTCGGCTACATGGAGAGTCCAGACAGCACTGGGAATTTCCATATGGCCGGGCCCCGGGACTGACTTTCCTAGTGTTTGGTGGTATCACAACGGGCCTTTTATTACTGGCCTAGGTGTGCCTTTGCGGCAGCCACTTCTACCTACCTATATAATTTTCTTAGGCTGGATTTATCTTTCAATTCAGAACAAATTTTTTGTTTATATTTTTCCCGTTCTTGTTTGTTCGGAACTAGACGATGAATTCAGATTTATGGCTATATATTCTCATGTAAATTTATGCAGCCACTTCTACCTACCTATATAATTTTCTTAGGCTGGATTTATCTTTCAATTCAGAACAAATTTTTTGTTTATATTTTTCCCGTTCTTGTTTGTTCGGAACTAGACGATGAATTCAGATTTATGGCTATATATTCTCATGTAAATTTATGTAATATATAATTTATTATAATATGTTTTTTTATTTACCCATTTCCGCATAGTTTTTGATTAAGTCGTTCACTATCATCTCGTAGTTAGGACTTTTATGTTTGCCTAAAAAAGAAGTAACGACCTTTTCAAAAGAATCCCACGCTGCTGCCTCCACTGGTGACAATAGTTCTTTGAAATGGTTATTGGTCATCATTTTCCTTATTTGCGGTCCCACAAAAATCCCTTCCTTTATTTTTGCTTCTGAAATCTCTGGGAAGATTGTCTTCAAATGATGAAAAGCTTCGCCTTCTTTGTCCAAAGCCTTCACAAAGTTTTTGATAAGGCCGAGCTTGATGTGGAGCGGAGGTAGAATTATTTTTTCCTTCTTTATAAGTGGAGAGTATTTTATGTTATCTACCCCAACTTGAAACTCGATTCGTTCTGGCCAATCCTTTATGATGTAGTGGTCTCGCCTAAATAGATAGTTTCAGAAATTAGTCAGCTATGCATTAAAAGGGAACAAATTCCTAATTTTTACAACGTACCTTTTTGTTCCGGTTTCCGAAGAAATCAATTCGGCTCGGCATGTGGTGCACACAGTGTTCGGTGTCCATGGTTTTTAGGCTCAATTCCAAAACACTTATAGTATGTAACTTTCAAAGGATTTGAAAACACACGTCTCATACTTTTAACAATAAATTGACCGAAGATGAAACAGAACATATCTGGATCATTTGTACACTCAAACTCTCGCGCCCTTTTATTCATTTTTTATTTTTAAGTAAATGACGGGTTATAAACTGCAATTATAAACTGAACAGTATCCGGCGAGCCTTGCAGATATTATGAAGGAACAAGGCGCATGTACTCTTATTTATACTTAGATCCAGTAAAAATTCAAGCCTACCTAGTTCTACAAAGAAAACACGACACTAACAGCTTTTTGTATCTAATAACTTTTCGAAAATCTACCCAGTCGGGACTTTTGTGGCCTGTCTAACAAAAAAATATCTTTAAGTCAATTTATACAAATGGGTTTATATCTAGCCCTAAAGTCATCCAGAAATGAAACAGTTGAAAATAATTTCTTTGACTTTGCTTCCACTTTTCGAACCTGACTTTTAGTTAACCTTAAAGTCATGCAAAGACCAACCAATTGCTTTTTATTTGACCCCAAAGTCATGCAAAAATCAAACAGTTGGGAAAAATTTCTTCGACTTTGTTTTAATTTTTCTAACCCGACTTTTAGTTAACCACAATCATACAGAAATATACCAGTTGAGAACAAACAATTTTTTTAGGCTCACTTTCAGCTAACAGCAAAGTCATGCAGAAGGCAACCAATTGATTTTTAATTGATCTTAAAGTCATGCAGACATCAACCAGTTCAGAACAATTTTCTTAAACTTTTAGCAAATTTTTTTAGGCTGGCTTTTAGCTAACCATAAAGTAATGCAGAAAACAATCAGCTTGTACTTTGCTTTATTTCGTTTGTCAGATTTTAGAAGTTCTAATTGCGCTAACTTTCAAATATTTTTCATAATAAAAAATCGTTTGAAAGATCAAAAGATTTAGCAAAATATTATTATTCTATTATCCGCAACCTTTTATATACATGCATACATAAGACGAAATGAAGATCTTCAATAAATAAAAAGTGTAAGGTAAGAAAAAACTGACCCAAAGAGTAGAAAAAAATTATATTAATAACAACTTTTATTATAGCGGCAACTCGTTCAGTATCCACAGAGGATCTCGGAAACTTTTCGCACATCTATAAAAGTCATAAGAAACGGAGTTGTGTATATTAAAAATTAAATTCAATATACAAAAAATTGTCCAATAATATAGTACCTAAGTATATACTAGGCGTTTTTTTTTGTATCGTAGATTTTTTTATTTATTTATAAGTATCTATAAAGTAAATAAAAGTATAAATAAAAATATATATAAAGCTGTTAAATTTTTTCAAGGTTGAATTTAGTTCAGATAAACGCTAACCTAAAATAGTCGGCATAAAGCCCTGTCTATTTAGCCAACTAAAAGTCGATTTTAAGAAGTGAGCTAAAAACTGCCTCAATATAGCTAACTTTAATCCGCCTTAAATAAGTTGGCTTGTAGTTAGCTGAGAGTCATGCAGAAGCAAGCACAACTGACTACCTCCTAGGCCATCGCCATGCTAAAATAGCCAGTCTGTTCCATACAAAGTAGTTAGCTTTTCAAACAGTATTGGGTGCGAAGTAGTCAGCTTAAAATGCATTTATGGTTAGCTTAGTTCTCGACTGGGTACCTGCTAACTAACTGATATACGAATACTAACACATATGTACCAGTAGGGTACTTAAGAATTAAATGGATATATTTACTTGAATGCTTATAACTTTTGTATTAGTTCATCGATTTTGTTCACTGATAGCTTGTTTTTTTTGTAATAAAACAGAGCTTAGAGGGGGGGCAAAAATCTGCTAAAAACCAAAAAGTTTTCGAGATGCTTCCTCGCAAAGTACAAATTTTTTTATATTTTTACAAAAAAAATTTAAAAAATCCGTAATGATTGTTCAATATGTATGAATCTGCAGGACCTAGCAAAAAGTGTTGTATGTACTGATTATAGTAAATTTTATTAGCTTTCAAATTTTTCAAACCGTTTTGGAAGAGCTCAGTTTGTTCTTGAGATATACACGATTAAGTGGAGCCATCTTTTTTGTTTTTTGAAATAACGGTAAATCGTAAATATCTCAAAAACGGTACCATTCAAGTAAAAATAACCTTGATTTTCGGAATTAGGAGGTGATTTTACATAGGAATTTCACTATGGCGTCTCTGGTGCATTTTGGCTGTAAACCAGTGTAATTAGCGGTCAGGTGGCAACCTTAGGTGACAACCATGCCTGAAATCGTAATATTTAGAATACGGTCGAAAATACATTCTATTTGATACGCATATTGTCATATCTAGCTCTATATTTACAAAAAATTTGGATATGTGGCATCCCTGTAATCCTTCCTAAGTGACTAAAACCATGTATATGATCTTAGAATAAATCAAATCGTCTAAATGGCAAATTTTATCCAAATCGGTCAAGCAGTTCCCACGATATACGAAAAAAAAACTTGTGGGTAGGTGGCAACCCTACTTCAAATTATTATATTTGGAATACGGTCGAAAATACCTTTCATTTGATACCCGTACTGGCATATCTAGCTCTATTAGGGTGGTCCTTATTTGTATGGAGACAAACCGAACATGAGATATCCTTAGTCTCACCCCCTAAATCAATACTAATATAGCCAAGGATATAACATATAAATTTTTAGCACGATTGGGGACAGTTAAGGGGTGCCGCACGGCGGTTAAAGTTTAGATTATCCTATGGAGACTCCAAAAATAAAAAGGATACTTTTTTTAATCTAACCGTTAAGGCATGTCGCAGAAGGGCCAAAGTTCAGATAAGCCTATAAGGTATAAAAAAAATACAAATAATTTTTTCTTTTATTTCATACCGTAAATTAATAGCACTAAAGTCAAAGTAATCACATATAAAATTTGGGTCCGATTGGACACCGCTTAGGCGTGTCGCACGGGGATCAAAGCTCTGACTAGGTCTAAAAAATTCAAATTTCTTTTATTTCATACTTTAAATTGATAGCAATAAAATAGAAGTAATCACTATAAAATTTGGGACGGATTGGACACCGCTAAGGCATGACGCATGGGGGTCAAAGTTCATACTAGGTCTAAAAAGATTCAAATTTCTTTTATTTATGTGAGTCGAGGCACAGCAAGGTCAACCGGGCGACCAAATCAATTACCTCCATCGATTCCTTTGGAGAATAGCAAACACCTAAAGTGAAGTGTTTAGTGCTCAGTGTTTATTTTGGAATTAGTAAAACCAACAATAAAACAACATGAGATTAAATAAACGAACAATTCTTGAAGGATATTAGCGAAAAAGTACTGCAGTTAAAAAGCAAGAAAAATAGTACCTAAGTAGATCCAACGCCAAAGTGATTTCAAAATAATAATAACCCTTATTATATTAGGCACATTAAAAAGCCCTGCAAACAAAAACAGGTAATAAAAAGGTCTGCTAGTGACAGCCTAAGCAAAAGTCCTATCTGATGATTAGGCACTTCATCCCCGGCAAGACCACATATTGTGGTGTAATAAATCCTTTGAAATTAATAAAAAGCAAACGCTTAGTAAAAATGGCGAATATGCTTGTTCAAAAAATTAAGATTTTCAAGTGGAAGATCGAAAATCTAACGAGAAAAAAAATGACAGATACATGTGCAGAAATCGATAAGTATCGTATCAAATATCTAGAAACTCTATTTGGTGACATACAGAATTTATATAGAAATGACTTGTCAAAATACTACAATGCTGAAATTGAAAGTTCTTATGACAAGGTAGTAGCGGAATTTATTGAAAATCTGGACCGTTTTTATAGACGGTCAGTGAAGAACAAGTCATGTTTAAAGCCGCCGTTCGTACTTAACAGTGGAGACGAAAATAAGGCAGCTGTAAATAAATCAAGAGTTGAAACAGAACCCCTAAATAAATTTAATGATTTAGGAAATAAGCCAAAAAAGTGCCTTTCTTCGTACAAATCGTAGAAGACGATGAAGCGGAAGAGGTAAAAATTACCAGGCCTACAATTTACCCGGCAGGATCTCAACAAGGTGAGATGAGCGAAGCAGGTAGCAAAGATGTCAACATCAAGCGTACAAAAGATGAAGAGAAGCTGTCTGATACATCCAAGGAGAGGTGGGACAGAATTTCAAAGGCTATGGCTGTCGAATTAAAAAAACCCTTAAGATTTGAACTCGCTCCTAAAACAGAGGAACTGAAGGTCCCAGAAAAAACTTACGAAGCAACCTCAACATCAACCATAACATTAACCAAAGAAGCCCAAGAGATCCAGCGTGAGGCGGAGAAAGCAATGTGAACTACCCAAGTTACCCTCCCGGCAGGACCACTTCCTGGTGATACGATACAGTATCATCACACATTCAAACCGACTGTGGCAAAAACGGCAGTCCCAGCAACAACACCATCGCATAAGAGTGGAATATGGAAGGCACATAAGTATCATGGAATCACAACACCTGTTGCAAAGGTAGAAACAATGCCAGCGCACTCTGCCACATCTGACCAACACAGCCAAAGAAAGAGTGGAATATGGAGGCAACAACGTGGTATTTGGAAGGCCACATACGGTGATATTAAGCAAAGTATATGGAAGGTACACAGCCAAACAAATAGTGGAATACTGAGAAGGGATCACAAATTGAAGCAAGGCAAGATGGAAACCTACATCCGGGATAAAGGTGGAGGTAGCAGAAATAAACCATTTATAAATAAGTATTTTTAACTAATAAATATTTTATTAAATTTTTTATCATTTAGTGCAAATACATATACACGAAAATAAGTGTTCGCTAAAATGAGTTTTTAGAAATATAGTAAGCACTTAAATAATTTTAAGCAAATTAATACAGTCCACTCAATTTGAAAGAAATATTGCTAAAAACAAATACATATCTATTTTTGCTCGTGGCAATATGTTCAAATACTAATGTATTTTAACATGCCAAACTACATACACACACATACATACATACAGTCCACTTAATTGAAAGAAATATTGAAATAAATAAATATTTTTCCCTTAGGAGTATGTTCAAATGTAAATACATTAGAACATTTTTATATACATAAATACATACTTACACAGATACTTACTCACAAATATGATAAGTTGCATCAACCTATTCACACACACACCATTATACTTTCTAACATAAATAACTATAAATAATCCATATGCTAGCCATGTATATCCATTTAAACCTACCTAATGGCGGCGATATACCAACAGGTTATCATAACCTCTAATGAGATTTTTAGCCGAGATTCTCTTTCCAACTTGTGGCGTGTTGCTTTTGAGTTTTTCCTACAAGTTGGCGGGACCTACAGTTTTTTGCCGACTCCGAACGGCACTTGCAAAGCAAATGAATTTTTTGCTGAGAAGCTTCTCATGGCAGAAATACACCCGGAGAGTTTGCCAAACTACTAAAAATTCTCTTTCTAAATAATTTTTGATGTTACTTTTGCCGGGCATCGAACCGCCACGACTTGCTCTAGAAGGCCGAACACTTAACCGCTACACCACGGCGGCCGCCGTAGGAAACACTTGAGAAGTAATAAAAAAATCAATAAAAATAACAAAGACCAACTGATCGAAAAACTATGATTAGAATCAGTCCCTTTTTTTATTGCTCGTTTGTTACTTCACACAAACACATTTAGTTAGAATAGGAACATTATTTTAAGAAATTATATTATTATTAAGTATATAAACTCATGTAAATATCTGAATAAACCAGTCAGGATGAGTTTGTAATCCTAATTTGTTGCATTAATTCAACAAAAACTGAACAATTTCCCCCCACCAGCGGTAAGGGGTTAACAGTTTGTGTTGGAGACCGGGGTGAAAGTTATGGCTACTGAAAAAATTAAAATATATTTGTATACCCAAAATCGATATTATTATAGTTGAAGACATCATACATTAAATTTAATTTCGATTTAAGTCCTATGAAGCCCCAAAAAAATTCAATAATTTGTTACTAATTTTAATTTTTTGCTTCCAACTTCACAACTCTATGCTGTTTAGGCCTGAGGGGAATGCGAGCTTTTTGCCAGAACACTTCCGTCTCTTTTACCACAAGAGATGCACTCTCATGAACACTAAGCTTTGTTTTTCTCACATTGTGGAAAAGAACCCGCAAGACTTGCCCATTAGAAGGCAGCTTGGCACCGGTAATTTGACTTTCGGCGAAGCCCACTAAATATATCTTATTTTTTGTCGCGATTCCATATTGACACGAAATATTAACTTACGGTAACGACCACTTGATAACTTTACTAATTTTTTGTAATTCAATTGCTTATAATATTGACAAAAACCCCAAAAGTTGCTTTTTACAGACCATTTCTTACTCAGTATTATTTCCCTCCATAGGTTCAGGTGGTCTCGAAGGTTATGTAAT
This sequence comes from Campiglossa producta, assembly GCA_964058755.1. Lineage (NCBI taxonomy): Eukaryota > Metazoa > Arthropoda > Insecta > Diptera > Tephritidae > Campiglossa > Campiglossa producta. The sequence goes on along the minus strand of CAXKVI010000006.1, from coordinate 44,014,862 downwards.
TAAAAATATTGTTATTTTTTCTTTTAACTTTGACCCCCTACCGATACAGCTAAGCGGCTTTTAATCGAAAGTAAATTTTTTATGTGATATCTTCGACTATAGTATTATCGATTTGGGTTATAAAAAGCTAATTTTGAGTTTTGACCCTCGTGCCACATGCCTTAACGGTGTCCAATCGGACCCAAATTTTATATGTGATTACTTCGATTTTATTGCTATCAATTTAAATTATGAAATAAAAGAAATTTGAATCTTTTTAGACCTAGTCTGAACTTTGAACCCCGTGCGATACGCCTTAACGGTGTCCAATCGAACCCAAATTTTATATGTGATTACTTCGATTTTATTGCTATAATTTTAAAGTATGAAATAAAAGAAATTTGATTTTTTTTAGACCTAGTCTGAACTTTGACCCCAGTGCGACACGCCTTAACGGTGTCCAATCGGACCCAAATTTTATATGTGATTACTTTGACTTTAGTGCTATCAATTTACGGTATGAAATAAACGAAAAAATAATTTGTATTTTCTTAGACCTTATAGGCTAATCTGAACTTTGATCCTCCTGCGACATGCCTTAACGGTGTCCAATCGGGACCAAAATTTAAATATATTTTAATTTTTTAAATATATTTTTGGAGTCTCCATAGGGTAATCTAAACTTTGACCTCCGTGCGGCACCCCTTAACCGTATCGGGATAAAAATTTATATGCATTATATTTGACCATAATGGAACCGATCTAGGTGGTGAGACTGGAAAAAGTCGCACATTCGATCATAAAAACCACCCTAAGCTCTATATTAAAAAAAAATTGGGATAGGTGGCAGCCATGTAAACCGCCATAAGTGGCAACACCCACGAATTCTGCACAAAGGAAAAAACTATTTTGTGATGCAATTGCATCGAAGTAATTCAATGAACCATTGAAAATGTTTGAGAAATTGCCAAAAACCATCGAATTTTAACATTTCATATCGAACTTAAATAATAAATCACCAAATCTTACCTACCAACAGTATAAACTTTCCCAAAGAGATTTTCAAAAAAACCAAATATTGGGCAACCCCGTAATACACCGCAAGTGGCAACACCCAGGTGGAAAAAATTAGAACGAAGATACAAATGGGTCAAAAGGCAACCGAAATAGTAATCGAAATAACAAAGAATAAAAAAATGCGACCAGCCTTAGGTGGCAACCCTGCTTGAAATCGTCATATTTGGAATACGGCCGAAAATACCTTTCATCTGATACCCATACTGGCATATCTATCTCTATGTTAAAACAATGAGATAAGTGGCAACCCTGTAAAGCGCCCTAGGGGGCAACACACATGTATAAAATTTTAGAATGAATCAAGTTGTCTATATACCAAATTTTATCTAAAGCGGCCAAGAACTTCTCGAGATACACGAAAAAATAAATGATTGACGGTTAGGTGGCAACCCTGCTTGAAATTATCTTATTTGATGCCCATATTGGCATATCTAGTTCTATATATAAAAAAAATTGGGAAAGGTGGCAAACCTGTAAGTGGCAAACCCCGTGAATTCTGCTCGGCCTAACTATTACAATTTGGGCAATTTTAGCTAAATCCTAGAACTTCACCTCCTATTTGATTTGCACAGCTACTAGTACATTTACATCGCACCAAATTTGGCGAATTCAAATGAGCCAGTTCGACACCGTTTACACTGGCAATTTACATTTGGCTTCACCTTCCCTGCAAGAATCTTCTACCAGGACAAAAAGCCAGCGAAAGAAAATGCACTACCGTGATGTTTCATAACCCTGTAGAGTAATAATAAAAGGAGAACCAAGAAGGCTTCTGTCCTTTCCTGGTAGAATTAGCCCATTTTCTTAAAAAAAAACTAGTTGTAATTGTTATTTACATTTACATTTGGCTTCACCTTCCCTGCAAGAATCTTCTACCAGGATAAAAAGCCAGCGAAAGAAAATGCACTACGGTGATGTTTCATAAACCTGTAGAGTAATAATAAAAGGAGAGTCAAGAAGGCTTCTGTCCTTTCCTAGTAGAATTGGCCCATTTTCTTTAAAAAAAAACTAGTTGAAATTGTTATTTACAGCTGTGGATACTGCAAAAGTTATCTCACGTTAATTACCCATTAAGGTTCTTGCTGGGTTGCTATTTTGAGGAACTGTGGATTGTATTGTTAAAATGTGATGGAATTCCAAATTTGGAAAATGAGAATTGTATGGTATAAATCGCCTAATTTGCATAATTTGGTGCGGTGTAAATGTACTATAAACATCGTGGTGAAAATCGCCTACGCCTGAAAGTCGGCTACAATTTCTATTTCCTTTCCTTAATTTCCGTGGCATCATCAGCCATTTTATCAAATTTTACTCTCAATCAAAACTTCATATCGCCGCCTAAGAAGTTAACTTCAAAAATACAAAGTGTGTATTATTTACATAAACAAATTTTTATGTAAAACCTAGTGGGGCATCTTCTTAATGTTGTGGCAAAAAACTGAGTTGCAACCCCAAATATTAGTTAGTGAATTTTTTTGAAATAAGCCTGATGAAAGCATTTTGAAAAAACGTACAAATAAAAATAGAATAAAAAAATATTTTTAATTTAAAATGTTTTTTAAATGAACTAAAAACTGGAAAATAATTTCCCCTCTGCTTACATAGATTCTTCACCACGAAAATCTTATCCGGAATATTTGTGAGTGGGAATTCTTATAGGTATTAAATAGTTCTTGGAATTTGAAATGTATAAAAACACTGGCGCACGCTAGAGATGATTCGCATTAATTTCTAAAAATCTTATTACCGATATGAGCTTTCCTGAAAAAACCATCTTTTTACGATAGAGCAATCGCCAAATGTTTTTTATACATTTCAAACTCCAAGTACTATTTAATACCTATTAGAATTCCCACTCACAAATGTTCCGGATAAGCTTTACGTGGTGAAGAATCTATGTAGGTAGAGGGGAAATTATTTTCCAGTTTTTAGTTCATTTTAAAAATATTTTAAATTAAAAATATTTTTTTTATTCTATTTTTTATTTCATACTTTTTAGATGTGAGTCAGTGAAAATTTCTAAGATTGTAATCGGATACATATTCTGTGTCATATTAGTGGTACTCATGTAACCATATAACTTAACGAAAGCGTAAATGTATACTTTTAACAGGTCAGTTAGATGAACGCTATAGATACATTTATGTGAATACTTTTTTTTTTTAAATTCCCATTAAAAAAGTAATTTTTGAACCATTTTTTACTATATTCTTCTATTTTTGTCTAGTGTGCATTGACTGCTTTCAAAAACTGCATGTCGAACAGCGTCATCGAATTGGGTTAATTTTCGAGGTGTTTACACACTAAACTCCTCGCGGAAGTTTACCGAATTTGTGTAAACTTCGTTCCATAAAAATGTTGACAGTTCATTTACGCATTCGATAATTTTCTACGTTTACACGCTGTACGCGGTGTTTCTATAGTTACATGAATAAAATTATTCCTTTTTAAGCAATATAAAATACATCATCCTTCCTTTGTGCAACGGTGACTGCGCCTAAATGTATGTAAGTGATATCCAAATATTCGAAATTTCGATGCTATTGATATGCAGATGGCGGTGAAAAAGCATTATAGCATGCGCATTATAGCATGTGTACGAAATATTCAGATAGCAATAAGAAAGATAGGCTGATAAATGGGACTTTTGCAATTAAAGCAATATTTTGGATTGTTTTTTTTCGTATATTGCATTGTCAGCGAAACCAGAACGATGGTGAAAATTTCTAAACCCCAGCTCAACGGGAAGTTAGTTCAAACTCCAAAGCAAAATCTCTGGAAATTGAACTTTTCAAATATCTCTACCCGTGCGCTACCTATCGGAATTATTTTTTTGTTATATCGCGTGGGGGCAGAAAACTAAACGATGATGTAAATTTCAAGATTCTACCTCAACGGGAAGTTCGTTGAAAAACGAATTAATCGACACCGAAAACAGACCTTCGCATTTCTTAAATAGAGCGACTAACGCGCCACCTAGCGGGTCCAACTTTTTTTTGAACATTTGGAAATTGATTAAGTAATACACACGCTAAATATCAGCTAAATCGGTCCATAATTAGGACCTTCAGTTTTTATTACCCCGATCTCAGCTCCACCTAGGGTAATTTTTTTAAGGAAAATATTTTTCTCATACATGTTCCGAATTTCAGCCAAATCGGACCATAAATGCGATTTTTGAAAATATAGCGACCCACCCGCCACCTATCGAATTTTTTTTTTCATAATATTGCATTGTCATCACAACCTGAACTGTGGTGTAAATTTAAAGACCCTAGTACAGCAGGAAGTTGGTTCAAAATCGAATGCAAAAATCCGGGCACAAGAACGACGAAAGCGACCTAATAAAACATTTTAATAAAAAGGGCTCTTGCGAAAAATATGCTTTATAATACATATTGTAGCATTACATAAACACATCGCCCTTTTACTTTAATTGTTATGTGCTCACAAATAATGTATAAACAAATATGGATGAACACAAACAACATTCTACCCAAATTAGTTACATTGAACTCAGCGGGAGTTATACAAAGACTGCACATGCCGCACATAGCTAAGATCTTGTTACACTTGTGCGGAGGGTCAAAGACACCACCAAAGACAGTCGCAATGGCTAACTGAGTCACAACGTCAGTGTGTCAATAGCATATTTTAGAATTATACATTTTAGTTTGTATGTATTAGTAATATATACATAGATATACGTTTTAGTTCGTAAATAATTAGTAAGTATTAGTGTAAGAATTTAGCATAAAATAAAGTAAAGTCAATAAAGAAATTCAATTAATGGTCGAACTCCAAAGTAATAACATGGACTTATTAAATTTGGCTATATGGCGATCCTGCCAGGCTTTTAAATAAATAAAAACAATTCACTCGGCTCTACACAGCAATACCGCCAGCCGAAAATATAAATATAATATAAGGAAATGGACATGGAAACATACTAAGGATATCAACCCAAGAATTGAACCCCAAAAATAGAAGACATCGACGACGCGCACAAAGAAGTGGAATATTGATATTTTGGTAATATGACTGGCAGCAAATATTGATAAATTGGTAATATGACTGGCAGCAAATATTTATATTTTGGTAATATGACTGGCAGCAAATATTAGTATTTTGGTAATATGACTGGAAGCAAATATTGATAAATTGGTAATATGACTGGCAGCAAATATTGATATTTTGATAATATGACTGGCAGCAAATATTGATTAGTTGGTAATATGACTGGCAGCAAATATAGATAATTTCGTGATATTTGGAGACAAAACTAGCGGCAAGAATGGCAGCGTAAGGTAGAGTTAAAAAAAAATAAAATTTTTAGAAAACTCTGGCACGCCTTATGGTCGCCATCCAAATACCCGTAATTTGCTTAGGGGTAAAATTTGAAAATTAAAAAAAAAAGATTAAAAAAAAATGATTTTCTCTATACAAGAAAGACAACAGAATATTAAATTTGCAAAACATAATGCAGAAGATTTCGACTCAATAGGAGTCTGATAAAACACAAGAAGAAGTCGATAAACTTTTTCAAAAGTGCGTAGACACATTCATTAAAGCTACGAATCAGATCCTTGAGGGTCGCAAATTCGAAAAAGTTGGACCCAAACCGATTACCATCGAACAGTATCGGAAATAAAATGGAAGAAATTCCAAAAATACCTGTCCCAAAAATTGTACACAAAAGAAAAAGGACAGGAAGAAAAGTAAAAAGACGAGTAGAATTAGCAAAGTTACATCAACAACTTAACTTTGCTACTAACTCAGATAAGAGATTAAAAATACAAGAAAAAATAGAAATGTTAAGACATCAAAATAAAATAAAAAAAAGAGTAAGTTCGAACGCCTGTGTTAAAAATTATTTACTTTAAATCTTTTCTCATGGATAGTGCATTGCCCGATGATCTTGACTACGAAGCAATAAACACAATTGTAGACCATTTAGAACGTGAAAACGCCGACATTGCTCGTAAATCAAGATCACGAGATAAGGGAAGCAACAGATACAATTGAAACTGTTTAAGACAGTTTTGGATCTATATAGGAATGGGTAGAGAACCCATAATGGAAGACTTATTATATCCTTCCACATTAGTAGAAGAAATAAATAGATTGATAAGGAAAGGAGAAAATTGAAAAAATTTAAATTAAAAGACAAATTTATGAATAAATAAAAATAAAAATTTAAATTCGAAAATTTTACTATTGAATTTTTAAAAATGAGTTGGTGGAAAACTGCACTAAACGGCATATTAATAGGAATAGCAGGATACGAAGTAGGAAAAGAAACTTCGGGTGAAAACACCTACGATACTAAACAAGTTAAATATGAACCACATCCTATCGTAGAAAACAAAGAAGAAGTTTCCGATAAGTGGTTGACCACTTTTGCATGCATAGCTACATGTTCAATTGTCGCAATGGTAATCCTATAAAAAATTTCATCAAAAATAAATTGGGACAATTAAACAATGTACAACAACGGGTATAATTTCCCAAATAAAAAGAAACAACCCCCCAATAATGCCAAACGTTTTAACCAGAAATGAATCAATGGAAAGAAATCCATGACACATTATTGGAGGAAAAAACTAAAGCTAGTAAATCATACAAATGTATAAATAAGAGTATTCCCCTAACAAAAGAAACTATAGTAAAACATTTAAGTACAATTTTGGAAGCTCTTAATAACATTAGATCAATTCGACAAATCGCATACTTACCATAGAACACCAAAAAGAAGCTTACCAATTTTTCTCAGCAATTCGAGACAAACTAGTATCTGCTCTAGCCAAACACAATATAGAATTTGACGTACCAAATACAACAGAAGAGGATATTCAAATATATTTCTTATTATTTCTATTTGAACGCATTTCTAGCTGAACCCCCTCACCTTCATTAAGTCAATGCACATCGGTGGAAGACCCCCAATAATAAACGTCACAATGCCACAAACGGCAGCAGAATTTATTAAAACTGCTTCGTCAGTATTACTATAGTTTAATGGTAAACCGGAAAATCTACATAGTTTCCCAGATGCACTCGATATACTTGAGTAAATTTTATTAGGTCCCTAAAGCTAGCAGAACAGTTTTAGCAGAACATAAAAGTAACACATGCAAAATTACGTGCTCGAAAGGTGCTCTAATCCTACATAAGGTGCTCGTCAACTTTTCCCAAAAACACTGGATCACAAATTCCAACTTTTTTTCTGCACCAGAGACGCCATAGTGAAATTCCTATGTAAAATCACCTCCTAATTCCGAAAATCAAAGTTATTTTTACTTGAATGGTACCGTTTTTGAGATATTTTCGATTTACCGTTATTTCAAAAAACAAAAAAGATGGCTCCACTTAATCGTGTATATCTCAAGAACAAATTGAGCTATTCGAAAACGGTTTGAAAAATTTGAAAGCTTATAAAATTTACTATAATCAGTACATACAACACTTTTTGCTAAGTCCTGCAGATTCAAACATAGTGAACAATCTTTACGGATTTTTTTAATTTTTTTTGTAAAAATATAAAAAAATTTGTACTTTGCGAGGAAGCATCTCGAAAACTTTTTGTTTTTTAGCAGATATTTTCCGCCCCCTCTAAGCTCTGTTTTATTACAAAAAAACAAGCTATCAGTGAACAAAATCGATGAACTAATACAAAAGTTATAAGCATTCAAGTAAATATATCCATTTAATACTTAAGTACCCTACAAATAATAGCATATGTACATATGGTTCTGTCTTAACTCTATGATCTTATTTTATAATTGAAAAAGTTATGTGTCTTGTTTTGACGCTTATTTAGATTAGGATCGGTTTCTCTTATGAGAAACCAACAGTAGTCGCCCATCATAGCGACATCCCAGAATCTTTGATACCGACTTTCAATCACTTTCATTTGCTAGTGAAACCTTTCGCCATGCTCGTCACTTTCGTCGCCAAGATTTTGCGGGAAAAAATTTAAGTGGGACTGTAAGAAATGAATTTTTAAAGATATATTTACTCCTGAAAGAAAATAAAAAAGTAAATTAAATAAATACATAAGTGACACATTAGTATATAATTTTCTTATGCTGGATTTATCTTTCAATTCAGAACAAATTTTTTGTTTATATTTTTCCCGTTCTTGTTTGTTCGGAACTGGACGATGAATTCAGATTTATGGCTATATATTCTCATGTAAATTTATGTAATATATAATTTATTATAATATGTTTTTTTATTTACCCATTTCCGCATAGTTTTTGATAAAGTCGTTGACTATCATCTCGTAGTTAGGACTTTTGTGTTTGCCTAAAAAAGAAGTAACGACCTTTTCAAAAGAATCCCACGCTGCTGCCTCCATTGTTGACAATAGTTCTTTGAAATGGTTATTGGTCATCATTTTCCTTATTTGCGGTCCCACAAAAATCCCTTCCTTTATTTTTGCTTCTGAAATCTCGGGAAGATTGTCTTCAAATGATGAAAAGCTTCGCCTTCTTTGTCCAAAGCCTTCACAAAGTTTTTGATAAGGCCGAGCTTGATGTGGAGCGGAGGTAGAATTATTTTTTCCTTCTTTATAAGTGGAGAGTATTTTATGTTATCTACCCCAACTTGAAACTCGATTCGTTCTGGCCAATCCTTTATGATGTAGTGGTCTTGACGAGCTCGGCTATCCCATTTGCATAGAAAGCAACAGTATTTTGTGTATCCACTTTGTAGACCACATAGCATTCCAACGACTTTAAGATCGGCACATATTTTCCAATCATGTTCTTCGTATTTGATTAACTTGAGCAATTTTTGCATTATCTCATATGTTTCCTTCGTATTTACTGCATGCGCGATCGGGATAGATGGCTTTTGGTTGCCAATATGCAATAATACGGCAGAACGAAATCAAACACTGAAGATGGCAGATCGCCGAAACCGGTTTGTTACAAAACCAAAATGGACAAGGGATGACGGAAAATCGTTCCTATATACATCTAGTATCCACCCTGTCGGAAAAACACAAAATCAAATCAACTCAATAATACGGCCTTTAAACTTAATTTATTGCCGTCTATGAACAATCGCCACTCTTTTGAATCATATGGTTCACCAAATTGTTTGAATAGACCAGCAATGTCTTTGCAGTAACAAACACTGTCCTCCTTCGTATAGTACTTGGAAAATTCTTCGTGACGAGTTCTATAATATGTTACCTTAACATCGGATGAAACAAATTTAAATTGTTGCATTCGAGGCGTGTAGTTCGGCCTTTTCCTTTGACAATTCCAAATCCCTTATCCAATCATTGAGTTGTGCTTGTGACAAAGAATTTCTTTCGTTTTCCGTTTGAAATTCAGTACAACATGATGCCGCGTAATCAGATACTACTGTTGACAATGAAACTGGAGCCGGAACTAAAGTTAAATTTAATTCTCGCAATGTCGCTTCTGTTGAAATTAGTTCTGGTAATGACACTGTAGATACGCTCGCATAGGTTACTTTTCTGGACTTTCCAACCCCAAGTACTTTGGTAGTACAAATATAGCAGTCCGTTGAATGGCAAGTTGGTTCCCTCCACTTCATTGGTGTAATAAATTTCACACGTCGCCTAAATAGATAGTTTCAGAAATTAGTCAGCTATGCATTAAAAGGGAACAAATTCCTAATTTTTACAACGTACCTTTTTGTTCCGGTTTCCGAAGAAATCAATTCGACTCGGCATGTGGTGCACACAGTGTTCGGTGTCCATGGTTTTTCATTGTTTTTAGGCTCAATTCCAAAACACTTATAGTATGTAACTTTCAAAGGATTTGAAAACACACGTCTCATACTTTTAACAATAAATTGACCGCAGATGAAACATATCTGGATCATTTGTACACTCAAACTCTCGCGCCCTTTTTTATTTTTAAGTAAATGACGGGTTATAAACTGCAATTATAAACTGAACAGTATCCGGCGAGCCTTGCAGATATTATGAAGGAACAAGGCGCATGTACTCTTATTTATACTTAGATCCAGTAAAAATTCAAGCCTACCTAAACAAAAAGGTTCCCTAGTTCTACAAAGAAAACACTACCTGCCTCAAAAATATGCTCTTGTTTAAAATGTACCTAGGTTTGAGAAAACGACACTAACAGCTTTTTGTATCTAATAACTTTTCGAAAATCTACCTGCTAACTAACTGATATACGAATACTAACACATATGTACCAGTAGGGTACTTAAGTATTAAATGGATATATTTACTTGAATGCTTATAACTTTTGTATTAGTTCATCGATTTTGTTCACTGATAGCTTGTTTTTTTTTTGTAATAAAACAGAGCTTAGAGGGGGGGGGGGGGGAAATATCTGCTAAAAAACAAAAAGTTTTCGAGATGCTTCCTCGCAAAGTACAAATTTTTTTATATTTTTACAAAAAAAATTAAAAAAATCCGTAATGATTGTTCAATATGTTTGAATCTGCAGGACCTAGCAAAAACTGTTGTATGTACTGATTATAGTAAATTTTATTAGCTTTCAAATTTTTCAAACCGTTTTGGAAGAGCTCAGTTTGTTCTTGAGATATACACGATTAAGTGGAGCCATCTTTTTTGTTTTTTGAAATAACGGTAAATCGTAAATATCTCAAAAACGGTACCATTCAAGTAAAAATAACCTTGATTTACGGAATTAGGAGGTGATTTTACATAGGAATTTCACTATGGCGTCTCTGGTGCATTTTGGCTGTAAACCAGTGAAATCGATTAAGGCTTAAGCTAGCAGAACACTGTGCGTTAACAGTGAAGGATGATAGCTACATCAAAAGTGAGTATACATAAATTAGGTGGTCGAAAGGTTCTCATTAAGTGCCATAATCCGAATTAGGGTGCTCCTCAACTTTTTCGAAAAAAACGATGTTCTGCTAGCTTAAGGCTTAAGCTAGCAGAACACTATGCGTTAACAGTGAAGGGTGATAGCTACACCAAAAGTAACCGTGCAAAAATTAGGTGCTCGAAAGGTGCTCATTAAGTGCCATAATCCGAACTAGGGTGCTCCTCAACTTTTTCGAAAAAAACGATGTTCTGCTAGCTTAAGCCTTAAGCTAGCAGAACACTATGCGTTAACAGTAGTGTTGGGCAGTATCGAGTACTTTTGAGTAGTTACTACTTTGGTATCGATACTTTTAAGCATCGGGTACTTTCAAAGTATCGGGTACTTTTTGTCAAGTTCTGCGGGTAGGTTTTTTTTTTACAACAAGCACCCGGCTTACCATTTTGGAAACTTCAAAGCATCCACTTTAAGAATATGTAAAGGTTTTTGAAATAAATTTTAAAATAAGGAAAAATTTCTTTGAAAAAGATCCCATTTCCCTATACAAAATGTATGGGAAAAGTGAAAAAACAGCTACCCCTAAAGGTTAAGTTACAAAGCAAATTTTGTTGCGAGGCTTATTTTCTCATTAATACCTTACTTTTCAAGGGGTAGGACCGAAAAAAAAAACATTTTTTTTTATTTGAATCACCCTAATGTACCCGAGAATTAGTTTGTATGCAACTACAAGCCTGTTTGGCAGGACTTTAGTATTCTTGAATTTATGTTCATTTACCCAATTTAATTATATAATTATAAATCTCATAACGAATCTGAATTGCTTTAAAATAAATTATTTTTTAATATACATGTTCAAAATGTGTGTATGAATTACTAAAATATACATGTATGTACAATATATTTTTTTTTGTTACATTTACTGTATTTACCTATATAACTTAATACCACCTCGTTACGTCAAACGTTTTTAATATATGTTTTTATAATTATTTCGTATTTGTATTCCCCTTTATACATAATTAAGAATTATTCGTCACCACATAAAACTCGTGGAATTTCTATCTAGTACATTTTCTGTATCGAGTACATTTTCGGTATTGAGTACTTCGTATTACTAAGTAGTAATTACTACTTAGACACTGAGTACTTTCGGGTATTAAGTAGTAATAGTACTAGTAGTAGTAATAGTCAGTATCGGGTACTGTCGATACTTTTCAACATCGAGTACTGAGTACTTTTGGAATCGATACTGCCCAACACTAGTTAACAGTGAAGGGTGATAGCTACATCAAAAGTGACTATGCAAAAATTAGGTGCTCGAAAGGTGCTCATTAAGTGCCATAATCCGAATTAGGGTGCTCCTCAACCCTTTCGAAAAAAACGATGTTCTGCCAGCTTAAGCCTTAAGCTAGCAGAGCACTATGCGTTAACAGTGCAGGGTGATAGCTACATCAAAAGTGAGTATACAGAAATTAGGTGCTCGAAAGGTGCTCATTAAGTGCCATAATCCTCAACTTTCCCAAAACATTCTTTTCAAGTGACCAGAGCAGTATGCGTAAACAGTTAAGGATGACAATTGCACATAAGTTAGTATGCAGAAATAGTGTGCATATAAGGTTAGGGGTCGTGCATATATGACGTCACGCGATTTTTGGTAGTTTTTGACCCCCCCTCCCCCCATGTCACACCCAGTCACAAACTCCTGACCCCCCTCCCCCTCGAATGTCACATCACACCCTTAATAAATATAAATTCAATATTTATTTGACATAAAATCTGATACATATTTAGAATGTTTATATTAATTATTAAATAATATTTGCCAATCGAAAGAATGAAAACGTGCTAAATTTGAAAACGTTCATGGACGTTGCACGCTAGAAAACATGCAAAAAATAACGTGACATCACGTAAGTGCTACTCCCCCCCTCCCCCAATGTCACATTTCGTCACAAATCGCAGACCCCTCCCCCCCCTCAAAGAGCGTGACGTCATATATGCACGACCCCTTAGTTATTGTCCAACATTATTTTTACGTCAAAATTTAAAGTTAAGCTATTGAGTGCCCATCCCCAAAATAAATAACGAATATAGTTAGATACAGAAAATTATTTATTGTCTTCAGAATTTTTTTTTTAAATTAACATGCTTGGACAACATAGCATAGTGTCTGCTCTCGTTTTTTCATAATCCTGCAAATCGTCGTATTCTGTCCACTTTCCGTCTGGACGAGGGCAAATTGTTGTATAGTGCCCCACTCCCATTTTTCGAGGCTTAACATTTTCTTTCTCTTTCCTTTGCATCGATCTACGTATAGGCGCGCTATATGGAGGTGTAAAATGAACCACCCCAACAAGTTCGTATTGCGTACCTATATTTCGCTTCGAGGTAGTATGGTTGTTACGTCTGGGCAGCGACTTTAAGGATACTAAAGGCTCAAGGTCTGCGTCGCAAACTTCCAAAAACATAATGACTCCTGAAATTATTGATATAAAAATGTTAGGATATACTAACACCCGGATTCTGTGTTGATCTCGTTAAATAACACTGTACAACAGCCAAAAACTCCCAGAGGGTTTCTCATCGGTGTTTCTAAAGCTTTTAAGTGTGCTAAATCCGAATCTGAAGTCAGATTTTTCGGGTCACCTTAAGTTTTCTCTGCAGAGGATAATTTGTTCAGAAATCGGTAGTAGTAAAAAAAATATTAATTTATTTTTAAACTATTGCTTAATAACTTACTATACCCCAATTTTTCGCACTATGGAACATCTCTATGCCGCCAAAATTAAAAATCAGAATTAAATTACGGTTCCTTGACTCCAGGTAAATAGTTAAATTATTTAAAAAAACAACCCTCTGGTGAGAAAACACAGAGTTACCCGGAAAAACTGTCTGCGAACAGCACACCCAAAAGCTTCCGAGACCGTTGAGAAACCTGGTGGCAGAACATCGTTTTATTTCGAAAAAGTTGAGGAGCACCCTAATTCGACTTATGGCACTTAATGAGCACCTTTCGAGTACCTAATTTCTGTATACTCACTTTTGATGTAGCTATCATCCTTCACCGTTAACGCCAGTGTTCTGCTAGCTTAAGCCTTAAGCTGGCAGAACGTCGTTTTTTCTAAAAAGTTGAGGAGCACCCTAATTCGGATTATGGCACTTAATGAGCACCTTTCCAGCACCTAGTTTCTGTGTAATCGATTTTGATGTAGCTATCATCCTTCACTGTTAACGCACAGTGTTCTGCTAGCTTAAGCCTTAAGGCACCATTGAGATAACCCACCACACATTCATAGACGATTTCGGACCGAATGTGGAAAAAATTAAATTCTTTATCCTACCACCCCTAAACTCATTCCATGGAATCATCGGTAACGACACGCTGAGAAAGCTTAAGGCAATAATAGATACCGAGAAAAGCACGATGACCATATTTCCTGGAGTCGTCATCCCTCTAAAGCAACGAGTATCGCAGCAAGTTAACACCGTCAATATAAACACTCCACATCTGTCTGCGAAACAACAACTAAAGATAAAGAACATTATTACGAGGTGCCCCAATTTATTTTCCGATCCAGATGAGAAACTCACTTTCACTACCCTAGTAAAGGGCGAGATACGCACAACTAGCGAGACGACTGTCTACTCTAAGCCCTACCCTTATCCTATGGCACTCAAGGAAGAAATCGAACGACAAATAGAAGAGCTCCTTGACAACGGAATAATTAGGAAATCTAAATCTCCATACAACTCACCCTTGTGGATAGTTAACAAAAAACCGGATGAATCCAGCAAAGAAAAATATCGTATGGTTATCGACTATCGTAAGCTTAACTCGGTGACCATCCCAGACAAATACCCCATTCCTGAAATTAATGAAGTCCTATCGAACCTCGGAAACAATAGGCTGTTTACTGTAATAGATTTGAAAAGCGAATTTCACCAAATACCACTACGCGAATCAGACGTAGAAAAAACCGCATTCTCCGTTAATAACGGAAAATATGAATTCCTCCGACTTCCCTTCGGGCTTAAGAATGCCCCAGCAACATTTCAAAGAGCTTTAGACGATATCCTTAGGCAGCACATAGGAGTTCGATGTTATGTTTACATCGATGATGTAATAAAATTTGGAAAAAACCAAGAAGAGCACTTAAAAAATCTGGAACTGGTTTTCAAAACCTTAGAAAACGCTAATATGAAATTGCAATTAAATAAGTGCGAATTTGCCAAGCAAGAGGTAGAATTCTTGGGATACGTCGTCAGTTCAGAAGGAATTAAAACCAACCCTATAAAGGTGGAAGCCGTTGCGAATTTCCCAGTTCCCCGAAATCTGAAGGAGCTGAGATCCTTTTTGGGCATGTCGGGTTACTATAGAAGATTTATTAGGGATTATGCGAAAATAGCTAAGCCTCTAACAGCACTCCTTAGGGGAGATGCCGGTAACGTCTCAAAACGAAACTCCAGAAAAATAGATGTTCAGTTGAATGAAGAGGCGGTAGAGTCCTATAACAAAATTAAAAGCACGTTAATTTCAAGAGACATAGTGCTAGTCCACCCAGATTTCGAAAAGGAATTCGAACTTACCACAGATGCCTCCGACTTCGCTATAGGAGCAGTCCTGTCACAAGGCGACCGCCCCATAACCTTTATTTCACGGACACTTAAAAAAACGGAAGAAAACTACGCCACCAACGAAAAAGAAATGCTTTCTATAATCTGGTCCCTAAACACGCTAAGAAGTTACCTGTACGGATCCAAGAAGGTAAAAATAATAACCGACCACCAACCCCTAACGTATGCCCTTAGCCATAAAAACGCAAACAGTATAATGAAACGGTGGAAAGCAATACTGGAAGAATATAACCATGAATTGATCTATAAGCCGGGAAAATAAAATGTAGTGGCAGATGCACTGTCAAGAATACCAAACGAAATTAATTCACTTACTCCTACCATCCATAGTGATGATAGCTCCAATCATAACCTTATTCCATGCACGGAGGTACCCGTAAATGTTTTTAAAAATCAAGTTTTTCTCAAAGAGGCAGAAATAGCGTCCTATCAATTTAAAATAGTCTTCCCAACCGTTCATCCCTTAATTTCATTGGCAGTGCATGGAAATAGATTGCCGGAAATCCGGATCACGAGGATCACGAAATAGTTGTAAATAAATTGAATAATGACCTTGAAAATAATAATAATCAGATCCTTATCAATAAACTTACAATCGAAAGAATAAACGAAATTACAAATATTACAAATAATATCACCAAAGAATTGCAAAACGATAAGAACAAGGGAGTATAAGCATTTCTCAGGTTGCAATATAAATTGGAAATTTTAAAAGAAGAAGTAGTAAATATCGCCTATACCATACATTGGGCAAAGACCAATATAATAAACTCTTACATTATGTCAAGCGAGGAAATAGATATTGCCAAACAAATTTTTGAAAAAGACGATATTGCTTTTGTTAACTTAAACGAGGCTCTCGAATTTTCCGAAATAAAGGTAGCTACAAATAGTAAATTAATAATCTACATAACAAATTTACCCACAGTAGGACCTCAAATACGTAAATCAATAGACATAAGATCGGTAAGGAAAAATAATACCATTAACAAAATTAATTTCAATTCAATACTAGATTGCGAGAAAACCTTGTACGACATATTAAAACCTTGTAAAAAATACAATTCGCTTCAAATATGTGCTAGAAGTAGGGTATTAGATATAAGTAGCGATAACTGTATAAGTAGCTGGTTAAGAAGCCGCCCGCTAAACTGCACCGTAACCAATAGCCAACACATCCCTGAAATAGAAGAAATAGCACCAGACATAATATTTTTAAACAATTTCGAAGGAAAGATCCAAATTGACGAAGACCCCTTATCCCTGAACGGTACTTTTTTAATCCATTACGATAATGATACAGTAAAAATTAACGGAAAAGAATTCTCAAACGAGGCCAGACTAACCAGCAATCCCCTGCCAGCTATACTTCAGCCTTTTTCAAAAATTAACAATACCGAAGAAACATTGTCTCTAGAAATGTTAAGACAGCTGAACCTAAACAATATAAAACAGATTGGCTATTCGGAATCGGCAAGTCAATTAAAGCACGCCGTTAACATTAGCCTTATCACAATTTTATTAATTCTGAGCGTAATAATTATGCGAAAAATATGATCGAAGAAAAATACCGATCAAAAACCAACCATCGAATTAACCGAAACAGCAATAGAGGGACTTAATCAGATATTTACAAAACCCAGCACTTCGAACGCGGACGTTTGAATTTCAGGGGGGAGCTGTTAGCACGGCGCATGTACAAAACTTAGGTTCGGCAACAAAATTCTAAGTGCAAAACGACACCCTGTTGCACAGTCTTGCATGCGCTAACTTCATCAGAAACACAACACCTCATAAACAAGCAGGAATGCAGGTGGGAACCGCTTCATCAGCGAAGCGGTCATCTAATTCCATCAGCAATAGAACACCTAGCGAACAAACAAGAAGGAATGCGGCGATCGGTGGGAACCGCGCCGTCAGCAAAACAACAGCAGAATCAACGGCAGAGCGGCGGCATCGTAAGCTAGGTTTAAGAGTTTATTATCTTTGTAAATTAGTTCTAAGTTTGAATTCAACGAATAATGTCACACCAAGTGACATAACTTACATATGTGCACTTAAATTAATTTTTTTTTTAAGATTTATACAACTGCTGGCACCTTATGGAAAATGCGTGACTAAAATACGTTATAAAGCTACCAAAATCCTCGAGATAACATACTTACGTTCCACAGACAATTTTCATTTAGAGTTAACCAAAGGCTAACTACCTACCGTTGGTGGATTAACCTCTGGTCAGATATCAGAAGACTGTCTACCAACAACTTATAAAGAAAAAAACTAATTAAAGAATTTAAATAAAATTGCGAATCCATAGTTAACTGTGGAACTTAAGTTAACCAAGCACTGTGAAATTGGGCCTAAATGGTAAAGGGAAAATATGTGGAACCGTTGCAAAGTTATTTGCAAAAAAAAACAATTTTTCTTTTTAGTTTTAAAAATGTTTGTATACTGTCGCAATTACAAAAAAAGAGCATTAAAATTAGATCTAGATCATGCTCAGGCCTTAAGAGGTTATCGCAACAAACTCTCTCAAATTTGCAAATTGGCCATCACAATAAATTTGCTGATAATAAAAAACATAAAAAAGCCAAACCTTTTTTCTTCCAAGATTAAAGTAGTACTGCATGCCCGATGAGGAAACTTACATAAATACTTGAAAAATCTAAAAATACGTTGAAAATGTGTTTTTTGAGAAAAATTTACCTACGCACTGCAGGAACCAGATAAGCCGACATATGTTTCGATGATACTGGAGTTACATCTCTTCAAGGACTTTTCTTCCCGGCATTGTGAGAGTCGAACTCACAACACTGTAGTGACTTGTATGCTAGAAGGTCTAGCACCTTAGGCACTACCCAGCTTGAAGGTAAACCCTTCTCAGTGTCCATTTATGCATATATTTATACTTCCATATAGAACATTTCTTTAATTTCAATGCTAACTTATATGAAAGATTTGCGAATTTTTAGGACTTGGTGTGAAACCTATGAAAGAATTTTCATACTTAATTAAGCACGAATATTTTTCCATATATAACATTAAACTCTTTGTTGCTTTTTTGACTTGTAGTCTATTGCTGTAAATACCGACGGTATTTACAAGCAATTTTCGGGATTGTATGAAAATGTGTTTTTTGAGAAAAATTTACCTACGCACTGCAGGAACCAGATAAGCCGACATATGTTTCGATGATACTGGAGTTACATCTCTTCAAGGACGTTTCTTCCCGGCATTGTGAGAGTCGAACTCACAACACTGTAGTGACTTGTATGCTAGAAGGTCTAGCACCGTAGGCCACTACCCAGCTTGAAGGTAAACCTTTCTCAGTGTCCATTTATGCATATATTTATACTTCCATATAGAACATTTCTTTAATTTCAATGCTAACTTATATGAAAGATTTGCGAATTTTTAGGACTTGGTGTGAAACCTATGAAAGAATTTTCATACTTAATTAAGCACGAATATTTTTCCATTTATAACATTAAACTCTTTGTTGCTTTTTTGACTTGTAGTCTATTGCTGTAAATACCGACGGTATTTACAAGCAATTTTCGGGATTGTATGAAAATGTGTTTTTTGAGAAAAAATGCCGGGAAGAAAAGTCCTTGAAGAGATGTAACTCCTGTATCATCGAAACATATGTCGGCTTATCTGGTTCCTGCAGTGCGTAGGTAAATTTTTCTCAAAAAACACATTTTCATACAATCCCGAAAATTGCTTGTAAATACCGTCGGTATTTACAGCAATAGACTACAAGTCAAAAAAGCAACAAAGAGTTTAATGTTATAAATGGAAAAATATTCCTGCTTAATTAAGTATGAAAATTCTTTCATAGGTTTCACACCAAGTCCTAAAAATTCGCAAATCTTTCATATAAGTTAGCATTGAAATTAAAGAAATGTTTCTATATGGAAGTATAAATATATGCATAAATGGACACTGAGAAGGGTTTACCTTTTCAAAAAACACATTTTCATACAATCCCGAAAATTGCTTGTAAATACATTCGGTATTTACAGCAATAGACTACAAGTCAAAAAAGCAACAAAGAGACTAAAAATACGTTGTTTAAAGCGTTAACATTTAAATTATATTATTATTATTAATTAATTTAGAGTCGACATACAATTTCGGTGGACTAACACAAGATACTTAGAACTATATACAAAATAAAATTAACTAAAAGTTAACAATTGAATCAATTATATATTAAATAATAAAAAAATGTTAGATTTAAAATGTCAGGTCAGACTTAAAAGTATTGCCTTGTTTAAGGCAGCAAACGAACATTCGATACTAATACTACATTTGTGCAAATCATTATAGTACGAGCACCACACGAAGGGTACGTAGTGTCTGGACACCCTGGATGGAACTGCAAAGTTAAGACGGCTTAGCAGCTCACAGGAGTCAACTTCGCAAAGAATCAGCTTATGCAGAAACATAACCCCAAGCAATATCCTGCGATTTTCCAAAGTTGGCAAATCAATAAGAAGACGCCTACTTCTGTAAGATGGAAGACGAAGATTTGAATCCCAATTAAAGGCCCGTAGAGCAAATAATAAAAATTGCTTCTGCACTGACTCAATACGCTTTATATGAGTAATGTATCCTGGGCTCCACACTCACGAGCAGTACTCAAGTATTGGACGGACCAACGGAGTGTAAAGAACCTTGGTGAGATAAGGATCATTAAACTCTTTAGGCCAGCGTTTAACGAAACCAAGAGTACCCATTGCTTTATTTGTAATAGCAGATATATGTAAATTAAAGCTCAGTTTCGAGTCGAACAGAACACCCAAAACGTTAACCGTAGATATAAGCTCCAAAGGAGTGCCATAAAGTACATAGGATGATAGATCAGGCTTCCTACGGTGAAATGTCATAAACTTACATTTACATACACTTAATTGTGTACTAGACCTCTGCATGACTCCATCCAAAACGGCAAATGAATCAGTCATATTGAATTTGAATTGAATTGAATTGGCTTTGCTTTGCTTTAAATTTGAATATCTGGCTGTTTGAAATAAATGTCTACTTTGAATATTCAAAAAATTTCAAACGAAATTGAATTCATATTTTGACATTTTTTTTTTTTTAAATACATGAAGATATCCCAACAATCATTTCTGTGAAAGTTTGTAGAATTGAATGTTGGATTGTAAATTTGAACGCTACATGGGCATTTCATACATATATCTTCAAAATGGACTTAAGTCCAGTCTGTACAAAAGTTGTTAATTTTTCTGTTAAAAAAACATATCGTCGGTGATTCTGCAAAGCCACGTAACGGGCATTTTCAAAACGGTGTATGCGTTGGCGGCCGCGTTTGTGTAGCGGTTAAGTGTTCGGCCTTCTACACCAAGTCGTAGCGGTTCGATGCCCGGCAAAAGTAACATCAAAAATTATTTAGAAAAATAATTTTTCTAAACGGGGTCGCCTCTCGGCAGTAGTTTGGCAAACTATCCGGGTGTATTTCTGCCACGAGAAGCTTCTCAGCAAAAAATTCATTTGCTTTGCAAGTGCCGTTCGGAGCGGCAAAAAATTGTAGGTCCCGCCAACTTGTAGGAAAACTCAAAAAGCAACACACCACAAGTTGGAAAGAGAAGCTCGGCTAAAAATCTCGTTAGAGGTTATGATAACCTGTTGGTATCTCGCCGCCATTAGTAGTATGCGATATTTAAGTTTGGCGGGTTTGCAGCTACAAATTATAAAATTTTAAGACAACTAAGTTTTTTGGTTCTTCAAATGGAAAATTACAAATTACTGTATTCTATTGTACTCAAAGTTTGAATCCAATCATGCAGGAGACTATTGTGTACCAACGTTGAAATGAATCCAAATCAACCTGAAGTAGATTTAAGCGGGTTAGGTCCGAAGGCAAGGACGAATAACAAATTTTTACATCATCTGCATACATTAGAACTCGGGAATGAAACAAACTCTGTGGCAAATCATTTATAAAAAGAGTGAAAAGCAGTGGGCCCAAATGACTTCCTTGAGGCACACCAGAGGTAACATTAATTTATTTAGATATCATATACAGCACCTTTTGAGTTTTATTGGAAAGATAACTTGAGAGCCATATAACCAAATTCGACGAAGACCCCAATAAGTCGAGCTTCCGAATCAGAAGTTCGTGATTTACTGAATCAAAAGCCTTACTAAAATCCGTATAAATCACATCTATTTGTTTGGTAGCTAAAAAAACCATCCCGAACTAAAGAAGTAAACTCAAGTAGGTTTGTGGTGGTTGATCTACTTCTCACAAAACCATGCTTAAAAGGTGATAATATGGAAATGCATGTATGTTGAAGTTGACTGGTAATAATTTGCTCAAAGGTTTTAGGAATAGCTGAAAGTTTAGCAATTCCTCTATAGTTCTCAATATTAGCTCTACTACCGTTTTTGTGCAGAGGTATAATAAATGACTGTTTCCAGATTGACGGGAATGACGCCGATTGCAAAGAAAAATTGAATAACTTTAGGATCGGTTCTGTCAAATTCACGGCTCAGAACTTAAGTACACAACCAGGAATACCATCAGGCCCTGGGGAAAAAATCGGTTTCAGAGCTAAAAGACTCTGGAGTACAGTGGCACTGTCGATGACCGGATTAATAATACAGTTAGAACTAGTTATTTTATACAGATAACTACCGACTTGAGCACTGGTCGAATAGGTCGATTTAAAAAAGTCGGCAAATAAATCAGCAATTTCATGGTCATGGCTAGCATTCTTATCTCCCAAAGACAAAGAAGATGAAAATCCCGAAGATTTTCGTTTTAAATTAACAAAACCAATTTTTTTTCGAATTATTAAAAAATTCAATTTTGCATCTAGTTAAATACGACTTGTAGTAGTATTGACTCAAGCACTGGAAGTTGGAACGTGCAACTAAATATTTGGAAAAATCAACAGAAGAACCAGATCTTTTAAAAAGTTTATAGAGCTTAGATTTAATGTTATAAAGGTTGGCAAGTTGTCTTGTGAACCAAGGCGACCTACTACTTTTAGCCTTAATAAAATGAACAGGAACGCAATGATTAATGAAGCCATTGAGGTAACTGTAAAAAATATTTGTGGCATCGTTACATGCGTAAAGATCAGACCAATCATGGGTAGCTATCATATGGTTGAGCAAGTCAAAGTTCACCTTATTAAAACATCTAGAACGAGAACGAGAGCTTGCTTCCAAAAAAATAATTGTAGGCAGCAAAATATCCAGTGCAATCTCAAGTGTGGGGGGTGCAAGGGATCTTCAGGAAGTGATAAGGCAGAGATTCGACTGAGACCGATACCCACTGAATTATCAACAAAAGCTAAGTCAAACCACTTATTTTTAGAGTTTACCACATAATTGATCTGAACTAGAGGCAGATCTATAAGAGAGCCAACCAAACCGTGCTGAGTCACAGGAGTCAAAAAGTTAGAATCATCGTTGTTAATCCAGCTAACGAATGGCAGATTAAAGTCGCCAAGAACCACTAAAGGATCATTATCAGGCAAGCGTGAGTGCAGATTATGAATAGCTACACTATGGCAATTATAAACTTGTATAACCGACCGAGGTGGTATATACGAACAAGATATATACCCAGTGGGAAAGTAGGTAATGCATTACCTTTTTCCATGCATGAAAAGATGTATGAATTTTATTATAAGAAAAGATCACACCAAAACAAGGAAGGGAGTAATGTCTCGCTCAATTTTTGATTTGTAGTTTAAAAAAAAAATAGTTTTTCGTGCATGAAAAGATGTACGAATTTTGATATAAGAAAAGATCATACCAAAAGCAAGGAAGGGAGTAATGTGTCGCTTTATTTTGTAGCTTGAAAATTTGCTTCTCACAGAAGCAGGCTTTGTAAAAAAATTTTACACTTCAAAAAAAAAAAAAAAATACAAAACTTTCAAACAGAAAAAATAAATACAATTTAAATTTACATATTTGGAAACTGCTGTTCGTTTTTTAAATCTTCATCTCTTTCTCTGCTGCTGCTAGGTTTTTCAGAAGTCTACTGGACGGTGCGCTCCTGATGCCGTTGCCTGTTTGGTTTTGATTAGTTTTTTTTTTATGTTATTTTTTTGTGTGCACTCGTCTTGGTCTTAGCAAATGACGAGCTCGTCATTCCCCCGCTCTAGAGCTTCACTGTGTCTTAATGTCCTTGTTACTCCACAAGGAAATTTATAAAATGTTATGCAAAATTTAATATGTTCCTTGTAAAGCATCTTTTCATTCAAGAAAGGCAATGCAAGATATAATGTATCCCTTGTAGTGCATATTTTCATTTATAAAAAGTAATATAAAAAGTAATGTAAACTTGTCGCTTCAGTTTGTGGGCGAGCGACACATTACTTTTCCTATGACATCGCTATAGAAAAGTTCATGCATGTTTTCATGTATAGTCTATAGGAGCTATACATTACTTTATGCATTGCTATATATTACCTTTTCCCACTGGGTATAAATGAAAATTTGGGAACGAGAGCTTAACGGCTATAAATTCAATGTCCAGAGTATTGTCGAAGTCCAGCAACTCAGTAGAAATACTGGTCGACACAGCGAATTGGACACCACTTGCTCTGGACTGGACGATCACACCGAAAAACGACGAAGTTTTTGGAAAATAGCTCCGAATTTAAATTGTCTGGCTTAAGCCAAGTTTCCGTAAACGCAATCACTTACGCTGTGAAACCAAAAAATATAACTAAGTTTTTTTGAATGTGAATTGGAAACTAAGTTTTTGAACCCGTACGTACAGGAGGCTCATCCTTCGACTTAGAGGTGTACAAATGTACCACAGAATGTATAGGCCAAAAAGATTTATCAAGAACCATAGCAAAATACTTTTCTGGAACTGATATTTTAAATGATGAAAACTCCCTCTCATACTTAAAAACAAATTTATGTACGCTAATATTAATACAACTTAAAAGACTAAGCTTAACCAGAATATAATTAAAATTATCACCCGTTAAAGTTGGATGCAATCGAGAACAAAAATTGCCCGGCTAGGCGGCACGGTAGTCACCAATCTGGGAACGACCGGACAAAGACCAATAATACCCGAATTTACAGCAACATCAACATTGTTAGCAGGATCAGCATCAGTGTTATTACCATTCACACCATTATGGTCATTAACAGCAATAGAGCTAACATGCATATTTATGCTTTCATGGTGATTAGCAGCACTAATATTACTATCACTCTGGTGATTATGATCCGTGTTAAAATTTATTTCGGTATCAACAACAGCAGATGCGACGACCGCCCCAGTGGAAGTGTTAGCGCCGGCATTAACCGAGCTTATACCACTGTGTACGTTAGCTGAGCTACCAGCAGCATTGGTATGGTTGCGGTCGTTACCAGCAGGGACAGGGCCAGAGGTCTTGGCAATACCAACGTCATCTGAGTTGGGTTTATCAGCTTTAGTTTTGTTTTTCTTACTTTTTTATTTTTATTAGCTCTGTTATTTGCATTTGATTTTTTACTAACACCATCACGTAGCTCAATGACTTCCGAAGAAAAAGAGGCTAGTGCACCCGCAACTCCATCATCATAGAGCTTATGCAAATTTTTAACCTCAGTGCGCACAAGTTCCAGTTCGTCTAATAACCGGGTTTTATCGGCTTGCAGAGAGTGTATACACTCAACTGCACTTGCTTGATCTTCTCGCATAAATTTCAGTTCGGCAAGAATAGATAATAATAAGCAATGTTGTACTTTTACATTCGCACTATATATTTTCTGTTTATGCTGTTGTTGTTGTTCAGCGACAGCATTTTGCACACAATCGTCACTGTGAGCAACAGCACACACACCACAAATATAAATTTGATCAGAGTTTTTAAAAAAGTCCAAATCGGCAACCAAAGTCCCAACAACACACTGCAGGTGAAAAACCTCTTTACACTTATCACATAGCACACTGCTGTGAGCTCGCTCCACTCTGTGACCACAAAAGCACGGCATATTGTTAGTGTAAAATAAATGAACAAAGAAGTAAATAATTGTAAAAATTGCTAAACTGTCTATAGCACAAATTGTTAGATATTTATCGGTCGCATTAAATAATTACCATACATATTATATATATATATATATTATATAGGTGAGAGCGAGGGAATGAGACTTTCTAAAACGTATGGAAAGGCAAAACGTATGGAAAGGCAAAGAATACCAAATGAATTATTTTATGCGTTTACGCAATGCTGTCAATTGAGTCCATGTCCTAAAAAAAATAATATATATGTAAATACATATGTATATTTGGGGACTCATTTAGCCGATATTATCGATATGGTTAGGTTAGGTTGCAAGAATAGGACAGAGTGCACAGACTCTGCCCGACACTTAGGCCATTAAATAGCCCCATTGTGATACCCCATACGGTTTCTAACCTTAACGCCGGCAGCAGCCCGACCGCGTATAGCCGACCCGAAAACCTAAGGGGATCGAAACACTCGATGCGGTGCAATGATACGGTACCGCTAATCGAGTTCAATGACCTCTAAAAGGCCGTAAAGAACCAGTCCACGGTCGTGCTACCGTCGACGCCAAGGAAAACAAACTCACACCAAGGCAGGGATCAAACTACTTCGTGGAACCAATGAATTTGGATAACGCCTTTACTTCCATGTTAGATACCTCAGTGAGGTCGACGAGAAACGGTTAGCCAAGGCTAGCCAACCGTCGTCTGCAGAGCGCGGGACAATGACACAGCAGATGTTGAACACTTTCCTCCTCCTTAATACATCTGCAGCTGCGACAGTGATCATTAGACATTGCTATTTTCATGGTATTTGTTCTCACATTAAAATAAAAAGAGGCCATCGGTATGCCTACCGACCTATTTCCTGGATGGAGATGGGTAGTGGTACCTCGTCTGGCCAGCTCATCCGCTCTGCAGTTACCTTCAATATTTCTGTGCCCAGGTACCCTGAGCCATTCAGTTAACGACTTTGCATTGTCGAAGCATGAGTTCAAGGCTCTAAGTGCGGCCTGACTGTCTGAGAAGATGGAAATCCGGTTGTCATTTTGCGGCGTGGATGCCAAGCTTTTCACAGCACCGGGTATTGCCGCATTTCCGCTTGGTACACGCTGCAGTGGTCGGGGAGACGGAAGCAGATCTCTAGTCCCAGGTCCGGTGAAAACATACCTCCTCCCACCTTCCCCTCAAGCTTGGAGCCATCAGTGAAGATATTAACGGCTCCTAGAACAGTATGTGATCTTTTGTCCTATTTCTGTCTTGTCGGTGCTACTACCTCGTAGATTCTGACAAACACGTTATTTGACGCGCAGTAGTCAGTACGTGGTGGTATGTTAACAGGAGCGTGAGTGCCCAAGATTTTGGCGTGCCACCTTGTCCATTTATCCAGACGCCGGTCTCCCTTATTCGCAAAGCTGTGATCACGGCTACTTCTTTCGCGACCAAATCGAGCTGTGGTAGATACAACGTAGTGTTGAGTGCTTCTGTCGGAGTGGACCCAAGGGCCCCTGTTATGCAGGATTCTGAACTCCTTTGGACTTTTTGCAGATGCTTGAGGTACGTGTCCTTGGTTAGTGCAGGCCAGTGTAGGCCAGGTAGGTACGTGTCCTTGGTTAGAACAATGGCTGTGTAGATCCAGTGTACTACCTTGGGAGAAAACCCCCATGAAACACCAATTGCTCTCTTACAAGTAAACAAGTCACACGTTGCTTTTTTAACTCGTTATATTGTCATTCCAGAGTAGTTTCCTGTCTAGAATAACTCCTAGATACTTGACTTTGCCACTGAATGTCAAGGTTGTGTTGCCAATTTTTCGTGGTGTAAGGTTCGGTATTTTGTACCTAGTTCGGTTTTCTCGGGGTTAACCCCCAGACCTGATGACTTTGCCCAGTCGCATATTTTGGATAAGGCTGTTTCCATCAAATTGCAGAGAGTTTGAGGGAATTTCCCCCGCATAATAACGCAGATATCATCGGCGTATGCGATCACTTGGTGGCCTTCCGCTTCCATGAGGCGTAGAAGTTGTGTTACGGTAACTACCCAAAGTAGCGGTGAGGGAACACCTCCTTGCGGGGTACCTCTGTTAACGAGTCTATTAATCGAGTTCCCACCTAGCTCGGTTGTAATCCGTCTAATGGTAAGCAGTTTACTAATAAACGAAACAAGACAGGTATCGACCCGGAGACCTGTCAAATAGGTCGTTATTGAAAACGTCTGCTATATCAAGGAAAGCCCCCAATGTGTACTCCTTTTGATTAAGTTACTTTTCTATAACATATACCAGGGAATGCACGGCAGTGTCTGTTGAACTACCCTTACTGTAGGCATGTTGAGCCCGCGAAAGATGAGTTGAGTCTATCGATCTTCTGATAGGCTTATAGGCCTAAAATCGTTTGGTATAGTATGAGATGGTTTCCCAGCTTTGGGGATAAAAACTACCTTAACATCTCTCCATGAAGTGGGTACGTAGTTGAGCCTTAGACAACTTAAAAACATTGTTTTCAACCAAGGCTTAATAACATCGGATGTTTGTTGTAGCTGGGCCGGGAATATTCCGTCCGGTCCTGGCGACTTATTGGGCTTGAATTTAGATAAAACCCAGTCTAACTTTTTCTCATCGGTGATTTCCTTTATCATTTGATCGGAGGGTTTCCCTCCAGCGATCGTAGTAGTAGATATGTCTGTGCATGGCGGGAAGTGTGTATCCAGGAGCAGATTCATGGTATCCGTCGTCGAATCAGTCCACTGCCCATCTGGCATTTGAACGTGGCTCAGTGTTGGCGACACTCTCCTCAGGCGCGCGGCACCAGATGTAGATTCAATTTCACTGCAGAAATCTACCCAGGAGGCTCGTTTGGCCTTGCGGATCTCTTTCTTGTATGTACTTAGCTTAGTTTTTTAAAGAGGCCAGGATAGTTCGCAGCTTTCCTGTTTGGCTTTATTAAAGGCAGCTCTACATGCCTGGAACTATCTAGATCTGACGACCACCAAGGTGGCTTATGGGTTTCTGTTACTTTCTTGATCGGACAAGCCTTATCGAAAGCAATCTTGCATTCTTTATTAAAGGTGCTGACTAGCTCGTCTAGTTTATTACCATTTCTAGGTGTAGCCATTTTTTTGATAAGTTTTTATCAATAAGCTTCTTGTAGTAGCCCCAGTTTGCCCTTTTTATATTTTGAATATATTTTGGACTTGCGTGCATATCTGCTATTGAGAAACTAATATACCTATGGTCTGAGAAGGAGTGTTCTTTTAAGACCATCCATGATTCTATGAGGTCACTGAAAGAATCAGTGACCAATGTTATGCCAAGGACCTCTTCGCGGTTACTTGTTATGAAAGTGGGGTAATTTCCCCTGTTGAATATACATAGATTAGTACCTAATAAGTAGTTTATAGTGACCCATCTCGGTCGTTTATGTCAGTGCTGCTCCATTGAGTGTGAGCATTTGCATCGCCTCCAAGTACCATTAGGTTGTCTCGTTGACTGGTAGAACTCACGAGCTCCCTGAAGTTGTGTGGTGGTTGTGAACCTTTCTGATCATGGGCCAGATAGAAAGAAGCAAATCTGCAGCTTCTGCCCGACCCCTCGACGCTTATCGCTATCAGATCACCGTCACTAAATTGGGGTAGAAGAGAAACGTTAATACTAGATTTAGCTAAAATACACGTACGAGGCTTCCCCTTATCTTGAGCGCTGTAAAGCTTGTAAGTTGGAGTCTTCAAGTCACAGATTCTATTTGCTGTGATCCGCGGCTCTTGGGCTAGGATAATATCTACTCAACCTGCAGAAAGTTGGAGTAGAAGTGCAGCTAACGCTGCTTTACTGTGATGAAGGTTGATTTGGAGGACCCTCATCATATTGCTTCCTTACACTCTCCTCCGTGAGCTTCGCGTCCGAGTCGTCATCGCTCAGAAGCTGACTCTCGGAGTACAGCCTCCTGAGCCAGGCTACGGTCCGAGCTGGACGAGGCATAGCCACTCCGCACATCCGACTCATTCTCTTCTACTTCCATCTCGTTATCGCTGGGGGGAGGCTCCACCTCCGCAAGTGAAGAGAAGCTTGCCAACGCTTCGGCGTCAGCCTTATAAAATTTCAGGTTGATATTTTTGTAGCCGTACCTAACCCGATAATAGCACCGCTCCAAGGCCTCGATGCTTGCTTCATCCAACAGCAGAACAATCTGCATAGTTGCTTTCTCGGATACTTTTTCCACGCTGGCCAATTTCTAGTTTTGGGTCGGTAGACCCGGGTTGAACTCCTGCAGTTGGTCCAGGATTTCCGCTGGTTCCGTTGGCGTTACTGGAACCCATGCTCTAGCTCTTGGTCGGTGCGGGATGTCACATGCATTCACAGATTTGAGGCGCGCGTCGGGGTACACATCCCCTATTCGCTGCACGCCGATCTTATATAGGTCAACGGACCTCGCATCCTCACAGGCGACAAGCCTGACATTTCCCTGATACTATCCGGCATCAGTGTAGGTTGGTAGTGGCCCAGGGTTCTCCGTTTTCACCTGGACGGCAACCTTAGCAAGCGCGGCCTCGATCCACTTCCACTGCTGCTTCGGGATCCTGCCGTCCTCGTTGCCCTCATCAATAACGCCAATGATCTTCCGATCCTTGGCTACATCTGCGAAAGAACTCTTATGGCCTCCCTGCGTTTTGGCCCTTTTCAGTGCCGTTGGGGTAGTCTCCTAAACAGAGCGGTTGCGCTTGGAGGTTTCCCCTTTGTTAACGCCATCTTCCGAGCCCACGCAAGGTCTCGCTGGACCTTCGCACAAAACCCGCGCCGACATATCTTCCTCCCGTGTCGGTGAGGTCGCGTTCCTGTAGTCCTCGGCTCTATCGCTGGCACCGACATCACCTCTGGAGCCCCCGGCCATGGGCTCACCAGACGCTATGTGCTGATTGGCAAGACCACTGGTGGAGGCAACAGGATTGGTGGTAACCGCATTTATGACCTCCCGATCGGCACCGGTCATCGGACTACTCGGACCGATTTTGCACTCGGCCCTCCTTTGTCTAGCTGCTGCTTCAGCATTAAATCGCTGGGGTGTCCTCTCACCTGTTGTAGTTCGGTTTTGGTCTGTTTTTCCCGTGACAGTCTTAGCGGAGCGAGCTTTTATTCTTAGAGGCAGACTCCTTATTTTTGTTTTGGTTTTTGTTGTTTTTAAAGTTGTCCATAATTCGAACCCACGAGTGACGGAGAAGGGGAAGGTCCACCGGGCAGAGGTCCGCATTAGCCGGGTAAGGCTAAATAGACAGGTTAATCCTCGGCACGGGTCGCATGACACCTTGATCCAGCCCTGACGAGAAAAGCCGGGGTAAAAGGAGAGGGTGGGGGCTGTGATGGATGGAGTGGCGAAGGAAAAACAGGGTTTAAAAGAGGAGGGGGGAGAGGTCGCCGCTCGAATTAGCAGCCGAAGTGTTTCCGGGTGTCACCACGTGGAGGCTCCTCCCCGGCTTGCCCCTACGCACCTACTAGTCCACGGTTTGGGGTGGCGCCGTTGTGTGCAAAGCGCAAACACCCCCATAAAAGACACCTAACCTAAACTACCGATATTGTGATCTCCGATATTGGGCGATACGATCCAACTAAAAAAATTGTATAAATTGCTTAAAAAAATATTATAACCTAGAAGGCTTTAGTGTTCCTAGAATTACGATTTTGGCCATATTCGTGAAAATATGTTTAAAATTTTGAATTTTTTTTTTTTTTCATAAAGTGATTGATACCATAAACTTTTTTTGAACAAAGTATTATGGTATCCATTATATTTATTCGTATGATCGTGGTAACTGGGACAGAATTCTAATTTTATTTTCATTTTATGTTTATCTAAAACTGGTTGTAAGCTTCTTTGTGTTTTTTTGGTAATTTTTTTCCAGCTTCTTGGTCAATTTTTTCTCTAGGATTGGGGCAACCGTGCATGCTACCAAAATTACACTTCACTCCTTTTGGATATGCTACACAAATTAATATAAACTGGTGAAACCGACGGTGAAATAACCAAAAGGTTTTAAAAGCCAGACTGGTAAAACTTTTTTGTTTCAATTTTAAACCAGAGCAGTTTGAAACTTAAGTATCTTTTTTTTTTTGCACTGCTCGTCTGAAATGATTTTAACTTCGAAGTCACAGTACAATACTTTTAGCTTTACTTTATGATAATATAAGCTAAATAAACATGTGTAACGCAAAAATGAAAATAATCGCCAGAGCCGTTTTGGAGAAAATCGCGAAATAACCGCGTTTTTTTAAGTGCTTCGGAAAACTTCACTTATTGTCCCACATTGGAAAATGCTACATATTCCGAAACCACCTCCAAGTTTTAGTTTTAAAATGTTTGTCCACTGACTCTTGTGAAATGCAATTGAAAGTGCATTTTTTGTTATTCATACGCCCCGTGGTGTTAAGAGTCATTTACAAATAATTTTTTGAATAAGCAGTTTCACCTTAAGAAAAAAATTGTCAAAAATCAGCGATATGTTGTAGGTACCTAGGGCTAGGTTAAGTCCAAGTGGCTGCCGCAGAGGCACACTTAGGCCAGATTTGAAAGGCCCGTTGTGATACCACCAACACTAAGAAAGTAAGTCCCGGGACCCGGCCATATGGAAAATCCCTAAGTTTTTGGGATATTCCACATAGCAGAATCCCGGAACTGACACTCCTAAACCGACACCGTTACTCCTCCTCGAACCACTCAGAAGACTTTGTGAAGGCCATCAAGTCCTTTATGTCCAGTTCGGCGATCCGGCTTAGGCTATCCAGGAAGGGAACCGTGTTCTCGCGCCGATTAAAGCCGGGCAGTTGCAGATGAGGTGCTTCACCGTTTCCTCTTCCTCATCATCTTTGCAGCTCCTGCAGTATCGTCGGTAGGGCACACCTAGCCTTTCTGCGTGCCTACAAATAAGGCAGTGCTCAGTTAGAACACCTATTAATATGGAGATTTCTCTCCTTCTTAGGGCGTGAATGCCTCTAGAACTTTTATGATCCCATCTTGGCAAGGTTTGTTTGGATGTCCGGCACCCTGGGGATTGTTGCCACCTTTCGTTGGCTCTTTTAAAAGTGTGTTCTCCTTCAGTATGTAGCAAACGGCATACTGAAGCGCTCTTTATCCCGAAGAACCTGTTTGGTCGTACCCTGCCTGGCAAGTTCGTCTGCCTTACAGTTTCCCTCAATGTCCCTCTGTTCCGGGACCCATGTGAGGTTCACGCGGTTCTGTTGGGACATCTTTTGAGAGATCGACGACAGCTGAGCGTCAGTTCAGATTTGAACGAATAAGAGCCAAGATCTTTGATGGCAGCCTGGCCGTCACTGAAAATAACGATGTCCCCGCCGATAGCGCGTTTACTCATCCAAATCGCGGCATCCAAGATTGCTGAGACTTCAGCCTGGAAGACGCTGCAGTGATCAGGTAGTCTGAAAGAGAGCTCAAGTTCCAGATGCCTTGAATAAACTCCTCTGCCGTCTAGTTTCGAGCCGTCAGTGTAAACAGAAATGCCTCGCCTATTCCTCCCTGCTGGGAATACTCGTTTTGAAGCAGCTGCCTCCGACTGTTGTGGCTGCACATCGATCTGTGCTCAGAGGGAGAAAACTGTAAGATCCTAGAATACTGGAGTGTCCAGTTGTGCTTGCGCCCCAGCCAGACGTTTCCCTTAGGCGCAGAGCCGCTGCCGCTGCTGCCCGGTACGCTTCCAGACCTAGTGGCAAAATGCCTAGAATGGCCAGGAGAGCTTCCTTGGGCGTTGTTCTTAGCGCGCCGCTAAAACAGATCTATGGACTTTCCCTAACAGATTTAGGTTTGTGGCCTTGCTCAGCGCAGAAACTACACTACGACTCTATATAGCATGACAGGTCGGATAATTGCAGTGTAGATCCATCTGCATATTTTGGGGCTGGGACCCCACTTTTTGCCAATGGCTCTTTTACATGTGCAACACACGCCTTCCCCTGGCGCTGAAGAATATTCTCCTTCCAGTCTAACTTCCTGTCCAGAACGGTGCCCAAGAATTTGGCTTTATCAGCCAATTTCAGGCTCACGTCATTACGTTCTGGTGGGTCCAGCGGTAGTATATTGTACCGGTTGGTGTAAAGAACGAGTTCCACTTTTCTCGGGTTGATACTAAGTACGCAACGAGGGGACCATGACGAACCTTCACGCAGTGCTACTTACATCAAGTCACACAGAATTTGTGGGAATTTACCCCTGTATGCAATGGCTAAATCGTCTGCATATGTCTCCTAGCAACGGGTTGACAGTGCGGTTCCATAGAAGCGGGGAGAGAACATCACCCTGAAGCGTTCCCCTTGTGACATAGCGTGATAAATCAACCGTACCAAGTGACGAAGATATTTTCCTCCCCCATAGTAGTTGATCGATTAGTCCAGTCCATGCCTGATTAGTAAGAAGGTGTTAATAGCCTCCGGACTTATATTGTTGAAAGCCCCTTCATTGTCAAGGAAGGCCACGAGACAGCAATCCTTTTCACCCAACGATGTTTCAATGATAGAGACTAGGCTGTGAAGCGCAGTTTCTGTTGATTTACCCTTGGTGTAAGCATGCTGATAGCTGGAGATAAGGTTGCTATCAATAGTAGTGGAAAGGTAGTCGCTGATTATCCTCTCGAAGGGAGGCCTTCCCAGCCTCAAGAATAAACACTACCGTGGCGTGTCTCCAGGAGCACGGAATGTAGTTGATAGCCAGGCAGGCTTTATAGAGAAATACTAGCCATTTGGCTGATGTTTCCAGCGTGTTAATGAGTTCCTCGGGGATAACCCCGTCCGGTCCGGCAGCCTTAACGGTTCAAAGCTCTTAACTCTTAAAATGTGTGCTCAAGACCAGCTCAAGGGTTCCCCTTCAGTGCTTGTCCAGGATCCGTCAGGCTTCTGCAAATAGCTAATGGCTGTTTGAGTTTTCGAGAGAACTCGTCTAAGTCTCGCTGTGTCGTCGACCTTTTCGACCCCAGTGCAGAAATTCCTCCACGATTTTCTCTTTGCCTGTCTCAGGGATTTTTTGTAGGCCCTTAGTTTAACTTTGTATTCGAGCCATTGAGGCTCCGTGTCGAGGTTTTTAGCCTTATTAAATTGAGGCATCATCGCGAATAACGTTCTAAGTTACAAAATCAGAATTTGTCAGGCGAGCAAAAACACGCTAAAGTCATATTTTTTAAACTTATTTCTCTCATCTGCCTCCTTAAGTTTTTCTTTTATATCTTTCATATTATCAGTTTTACCCCTTTCTTATGATCTTCCAGTGCAAAATATTGTATGTCACTTTAAATCAATCTACTATTTTTAAATGCATTTTTACGATTTTGGTGAGTCAAATTTTACAAAATGTTATATGCAATAAAACCGGTTTTGAAAAAAAAATTACACTTAGAACGTTATTCGCGATGATGCTTCAATTTCTTCCTGCAGATTTTAGCGAGTCCAGGTCATAGGTCCACCAATGTGGCCTATGTTTACTGCGTGGGTTTGTCTCTGGACAAGCTTGTTCTAGGGCATTTGAGAGCGCCGTGGTGTATGCCGTTACCAGGTCCTCCAGCTCCTCAACCGATGAGGGGGCTTGTGGGGGTAGTACTGGCAGGTAACTTATTAAAATTTCATTGTGTAGCTGCCAGTTGGTGTTGCGTGGATTGCGCTTCATAATAGGTTGCTCTACACGAAAGTCCAAAACTATTTCTATATATTGGTGGTCGGAGAATGAGTGTTCTTTAAGAAAACTCCATTTTCTGGCCCACCCTCACTACAAATAGTGAGATCTATGACCTCCCTGCGGGTTTTAATTATGTAACTGGGCTCACTACCCACGTTGCAAACTACCAAGTTGGTTGTTAATAGGTAGTCAAACAGAGACTCGCCCCTGGCATTGATATTGGAGTTCCCCATGGGACGTGATTCATTAGCGTCCGCTCCTACAATAAGATGACCCGTACAAAAATTTGACACCAGATCTCTCATAGGGCATATAGACCGACGCCATCATCAGGTTGGTGCTGCTGACTGTTAAACTGGCAACGGTAATGTCACCCTTGGAATAGTTCGGTAGAAGAAAGGTGTTGAGGTCAGACATAACCAAAATACAGGTTCTGACTTTGCCCTCCTCGCTGGCTCGAATGAGCTTGATGCCCTTAGTCCCCAATCCGCAAATCCTCGATCCTAGAAAGACGACTACTTAAAGCAGCCGAAGCTACTTTAGATTTGTGCAGGTTGTCTAAAGCACTACCAACATGAGATCGATCAGACTTCCCATATCGTCGAGGTCTGTTCTGTCCCGAAGGCTGTCTCTCAACGATGAGTTCAGAACAACTGAGCGATTTGGCGTTGCGGGAGCCCTGCTGTCTGAAGCATTAGAGATATTGCTCTCAGGATGGGCTGCTACCACCGTGATGTCAAGGCCTTCCCCGTCCAGCAGGCTGTCTTCCATCTCCGAGTTGGCGGATAACATGCTTTCCGTGTCGGACTCCTCGGTTTCCTCTTACGGTACTTCGATTTCCGAGTCTCCCGGAGCAGCCGCGATGGCAGTGCATTGCCACGGTACACGGACGATCTGGCCTACACTGTAGTGCACTAGTTCATTACACATTTTAAGGGGCTCGAGTGCTTCCTTATTCATGGTGAAGGCCACTTGTCTATCAGGCCCTACCGCATCCCCGACCAGAGTGACACTCCCGTCCTGCGTCGGGAGGGACCGATTCATTACTCGCAGCCCTTGGCCGCGGCAGAATGTCCCTCCAGTCCCAGTCCAGAATGACCCAGTCTTGCAGCTGCTGCCTTGTACAGTGCAACAGTTCTTGCGTCATCGCACGCGACAATTATGATCTGTCCCTGGTGCCATCCCGCACCCGTGACCGCCGACAAACCACTTGGTTACATCAGCAAAGCTTGGCTTGCCCACTCCGGGGGTGTTTTGATGCCGCTTGGGATGGGGTTTTAACTCCACGACCGATCTCTGGCGTTTGAAAGGGTTTAGGTTTGCCCTTTTTGGCACATAACTGCTTTGGATATCAGATATTGTGATAACTCCACTCACTTCCTAGCACTCGGCGACACCGTTTCCTGCGGAACTCCATCATATTTCTTCAGGATCCCAGCGGCCAATCGTTTTTCCAGGTACGCAGAGCGGCGGGGAGATATCTCTTGGGAGTCCGGACCCGAAGTTTCCATCGCCGTCGCTCCTTTTGCTGACAGCCCATTTACTGCTTCTCTTTCCTTTGGTTTGCCTCCCAATCCAGGGAGTTATGCGACCACGTGCCCATTGGACGTTTGCAGCCGGGAGGCAAATCGTGGCTGTATTTGAACGGACCCTCTCTGATACCGGGTCGCCTCAGAGAGTAAGCATGGCCTTACCGCGGTACGGGGCTCTGCCGCGGCGGAGGTCACATTTTCCTCTACTCTTCCCTTGATCCTAAGCTGGCCTTGTCCGGCGATGGGTCGTACGAACAAGATGAACTCAAATAACGCAAAT
Organism: Campiglossa producta; assembly: GCA_964058755.1. Lineage (NCBI taxonomy): Eukaryota > Metazoa > Arthropoda > Insecta > Diptera > Tephritidae > Campiglossa > Campiglossa producta. The sequence continues at coordinate 43,977,894 of CAXKVI010000006.1, read as the reverse complement.
AAAAACAAAAAACCCAAAAAACAAACAACGCCAAATTTCACTCCTCAGCAAAGGAGAGCTATGGAGGAGCAGGCGAGAAAGCAACAACAACGCCGGAGGACAACCTCCGCTCCACAATCAAGGAGGGGATCGACAGCGATGGCAACTACGAGTCGGTCAACCAACCCTCTATCGAGTAAGATTGACTTGATGGGAGCTAGCACCAGTGCGGTTGCCAACGCAGCTAAGCGGACAACGGCGGATGCTAAACTCCCATCAACCTCTGATATGAAAACCAGTATCTTTACGTCTGTGGCAGCGGTCTCACGACCTGGCCTCGGAGTTTCGAAGGGGAAGGAAGCTGCAACTGAGATTTCGGCAAGGGGAGCGACCGCGATGGCAACTACGGGTCCGCACTCCCGGGAGACATCTCCCCGCCGCTTCACATACCACGAGAAAAGATTGGCTGCAAAGATCCTGAAGAGGTATGAAGGGGTACCGCAGGAGTCGCTGTCGCCGAATTCCAGTAAATCGGTAGAGCTAGCGAAAGCTGTGATACCGGATTTCCAAAATTCTTACGTTCCAAAGAGGTTAAAAGTTAACCCTTTCAAGCGCCAGAGATCGGACCTGGAGTTAAATCCCCCTCCCAAGCGGCATCAGAATACCTCTGGAGCGGGCAAACTAAGCTTTGCTGAGGTAACCAAGGACAGGATCCTTATAGGCGTCCTTGACCGAGGCAATGACCGTCTGGCCATCCCCAAGGACCGGTGGCGTTACGTGCGAAATGAACTCGGCAACATTCTTCTCAACGTTGCTCCGGAGTTTCCGGGTAGTTCGGCGCGAGTAACGGATGCGGGTTGGCACCAGGGTCAGATCAAATTACTCGCATGCGAGGATGCAAATACCGTAGCATTGTATAAGGCAGCCGCTGCTAAACTGGGTGAAGTCTACAAGGGCGCAAAGATAGAGGTCGTCGACTGGAAGGACATTCCAGCTCGTCCAAGGGCAAGGGCGTGGATTCCGGCCATCCCTGACGAACCCGACAGAATTCTCGGGATGCTACGGCTAATGAATCCGTCCCTCCCAACGCATGACTGGAGTATCAATCTGGTCGGGGATGCGGTGGGGCCCGACAGACAGGTGGTGTTCACCATGAATAAAGGTCAATCGAGCCCCTCAAAAGGTGCAATGGCCTAGTACACTACAGCGTAGGCGAGATCGTTATCCACGTATATCGTGGTGATGCTCAGCGCACTGCCTTCTCGGCTGCTCCGGGGGAACCGGAAAACGAATTACCAGAAGAGGAAGCGGAGGATTCCGATGCGGAAAGCATATTATCCGCCACGTCCCTTGCCGATAGTGCTGTGAACAACTCGGAGATGGAGGACAGCCTACAGGACGAGGAAGTCCTCGACGTCACGGTGGTAGCAGCCAACGCTGAGCGATTAACATCTAACGCTACAGGCAGCAGGACTCCTGCAACGCCATATCGGGCAGTTAATCGGAACTACTCGTCGTTGATAGGCAACCTCCGGGATGGGGCAAACCTCGACGACATGGGGACGGCAGGGAAGTCTGTGCTCTCTCATGTTGGTGGTGCTTCAGATTAATCTGCACAAATCTAAAGTGGCTTCGGCTGCTTTAAGTAGTCGTCTTTCTAAAGGCGACGGGGATGTGGTCCTCATCCAAGAACCCTGGGTCAATAGCTCGAGAATCTGCGGATTGGGGACTAAGAGTTTCAAGCTCATTCGAGCCAGCGAGGAGAGCAAAGTCCGAACGTGTATTTTGGTCAAGTCTGAGTTGAACTCCTTTCTCCTACCTAACTACACCAATGGTGATATTACCGCTATCAGTCTAACGGTCGACAGCACCCGCCTGACGGTGGCGTCGGTCTATATGCCTTACGACGCCGAAGAACCCCCACCACAAACGGAGGTGAAAGACCTGGTGTCAAATTTCTGCACGGGTAATCTTATTATTGGAGCGGACGCTAATGCTCACCATGTCCAATGGGGGAGTTCCGATATCAATGCCAGGGGCGAGTCTCTGTTTGATTACCTCTTAACAACCAACCTGGTAATTTGCAACGTGGGTAATGAGCCTACTTTTATCACTAAGACCCGTAGGGAGGTCATAGACCTCACTATCTGTAGTGAAGGCGCTTATGGGTGGGTCAGAAAATGGCGGGTTCTGGAAGAACATTAATTCTCCGACCACCGTTACATAGAAATGCTTTTAGACTTTATTGTAGAACAACCAATCATTAAGCGCAATCCACGTAACACAAATTGGCAGTTACACAATGAAATATTAGACAGAGACCTCCCAGTACTGCCCTCACAAGCCCCCTCATCAGTAGAGGAGCTGGAGAATCTTGTTACTACATTTACATCGGCGCTCTCAAATGCTCTAGGACAGGCTTGTCCAGTGCCAAAACCATGCGGTAAACACAGGCCACATTGGTGGTCCTACGATTTGGACTCGTTCCGCAAATCATGCCGGAAACAATTTAACAAGGCCAAGAGCCTCGGCTCTGAGCCTCATTGGCACCAATATAAAGCTAAACTTAGGGCTTACAAAAAAGCTCTGAGACAGGCGAAGAGAACTTCGTGGAGAAATTTCTGTACTGGCGTCGAAAAGGTCGACGACACAGCGAGACTTAGACGAGTCCTCTCGAAAAGTCAAACAGCCATCAGCTATTTGCGAAAAACTGACGGATCCTGGACCAGCACGGAAGAGGAAACCCTTGAGCTGCTCTTGAATACACATTTTCCGGGGAATCTGCATGACGCACCACTAGTACCTGCAACAAACCTGGCAGTAAAAATACCCATCACTGAGGAAAGGGTAAGGTGGGCATTTAAGAGCTTTGAACCGTATAAGGCTGCCGGGCCGGACGGGATTATCCCCGCGCAACTTATAAACACGTTGGAGACATCAGCTAAATAGCTGGTATTTCTCTTCACAGCCTGCCTGGCTCTCAACCACATTCCGGGCTCCTGGAGAAGCGCCACGGTAGTGTTTATCCCTAAGGCTGGGAAGGCATCCCACTACGAGCCAAAAGACTACAGACCGATCAGACTCTCGTCCTTTGTACTCAAAACCTTTGAGAGGATACTAAGCGACTACCTCTCAAAGACTATTGATAGCAACCTAATCTCTAGCTATCAGCATGCATACACCAAGGATAAATCAACAGAAACCGCTCTGCACAGCCTAGTATCTGTCATTGAGAAATCGCTGTGTGAAAAGGACTACTGTCTCGTGGCCTTCCTAGACATTGAGGGGGCTTTCAACAATATAAGCCCGGAGGCTATCAACTCCGATCTAACTAATCTGGGCGTAGATAGACCTCTAACTGGTTTAATTGACCAACTTTTAAGGGAAGGAAAATAGCTTCTTCACTTGGTACGGTTGAGTTATCACGCTATGTCACAAGGGGAACACCCCAGGGTGGTGTTCTTTCCCCGCTTTTATGGAACCTCACAGTCAACTCGTTGCTATGTGACACAAGCTGGGGGACGGGAAGATAGTGGCATACGCAGACGATTTAGCTATTGCATTCAGAGGCAAGTTCCCACAAACTCTGTGTGACCTGATGCAAGTAGCACTGCGAGAAGTTTCGACGTGGTCCTCTCGCTGCGGACTCAGTATCAACCCGGGGAAAGTGGAACTTGTCCTCTTCACCAACCGGTACAAAATACCGCCACTAAGCCTACCAGAACTAGATGGCACGCGCCTGGGCTTGTCGGATAAGGCTAAGTTTCTAGGCATAGTTCTGGACAGGAAACTGAATTGGAAGGAGCCAGAAGAAAGCTTGCATCGCTCTTTACACATGCAAAAGAGCCATTGGCAAAAAAAGGGGGCTCAGCCCTAGAGTATGCAGTTGGATCTACACGGCCATCATTCGTCCAATCATGCTATATGGAGTCGTCGTATGGTGGCCTGCGCTGATCAAGGCAACATACCTGAATCTGTTGCGGAAAGTCCATAGATCCAATATGATCTGTATAAGCGGTGCGCTAAGGACAACGCCCAACGAAGCCCTCCAGGTCATTCTGGGCATTTTGCCACTTGATCTGGAAGGGTTTCGGTCAGCAGCGGCATCAGCTCTGCGCCTAAAAGAAACCTCCAGTTGGGGTGCGGGTACTATTGGACACTCCAGTATTCTGGAATCTTACAGTTTTCTCCCTCTAAGCACAGATCGTTGTGCGACCACTACAGTCGGTGATAGTTGTTTCAAAATAAACATTCCCAGCAGAGAAGACTGGGAGAGGACGGATTGGTGCCCCGAAACAAATAGTGGTACTTCCATATACACCGACGGCTCGAAGTTGGACGGCAGAGTTGGAGGAGGGGTTTATTCAAGGGATTTGGACCTTGAGCTCTCCTTCAGGTTACCTGATCATTGTAGCGTCTTCCAGGCGGAAGTCTCGGCAATCCTAGACGTCGCGGCCTGGTTAAGCAAACGTGTTATCGGAGAAGATATCGCTATTTTCAGCGATAGCAAAGCGGCCATCAAATCCCTCGGCTCATACACGTTCAACTCTGAACTGACGCCCAGCTGTCGGCGATCTCTTCAGGAGATGGCCCAACAGAACCGCGTAAAAATCATATGGGTTCCGGGACATAGGGACATTGAGGCAAACTGTAAGGCAGACGAGCTTGCCAGGCAGGGCACGACCAAGCAGGTTCTTCAGGATAAAGAGCGCTTAGGTATGCCGTTTGCCACATGCAAACTAATGCTGAAGGAGCACACACTCCGTCAAGCCAACGAAAGATGGCTGCAATCCCCAGGGTGTCGGATATCGAAACAAACCTGGCCAAAATGGGATCTGAAAAGGTCTAGACGCATTTATGCCCTAACTAGGAGGGAAATCTGCATATTGATAGGGGTATTAACCGGTCACTGCCTCATTGGTAGGCATGCAGAAAGGCTAAGTGTGCCCTACCGACGATGCTGCAGGAGTTGCAAAGATGATGAGGAGGAGGAAACAGTGGAACACCTCATCTGCAACTGTCCGGATTTAAGCGGCGCGAGAACGCGCTTTTTGGGAGTTCCGTTCCTGGATAGCCTAAGCCAGATCGCGGAACTGGACATAAAGGACTTGATCGCCTTCATAAAGTCATCTAAGTGGTTCGAGGAGGAGTAACGGTGTCGGTTTAGGAGTGTCAGTCCCGGGATTCTGCTATGTGGAAAATCCCAACAACTCAGGGATTATCCATTTGGCTGGGTCCCGGGACTGACTTTCCTTGTGTTGGTGGTATCACAACGGGCCTTTCAAAACTGGCCTAAGTGTGCCTCTGCGGCAGCCACTTGAACCTAACCTAACCTTCCTTTGGATCCCTGAGACCAGGTCGTGAGACCATTGCGACAGGCGTTGAGAGACTGGTTTTCATAAAAGCGGTTGATGGAAGTTCAGCATGCGCCGTTGTCCGCTTAGCTGCTTAGGCAGCCAGCACCATGAAGTCACTCTTACTTGATAGAGTTTTATAGGTTGACCGACCCGTAGTTGCCTTCGCGGTCAGTCCCTCGGTTGATTTTGAAGTGGAGGTTGTCCTCCGACGCTGTGCTTTCGCTTGATCTAGCATAGCTCTCCTCTGCTGAGGAGTGAACGAAGTTATTGATTGTTTAGAGTTTTGTTTTGTGTTTTTCATCTTGTCCGTACGACCCATCGCCGGACAAGGCCAGCTTAGGCTCAAGGAGAGAGTGAGGGGAAACTCTACGGGGGCTTATGAGTAACAAAAAATGCACTTTGAATTACATTACACAAGAGTCAGTGGACAGATATTTTAAAAGTAAAACTTGGAGGTGGTGGTGGTTGTAATCCTCTTTCAGAATATATAGTATTTTCCAATATGTGACATTAAATGAAGTTTTCCGAAGCACTTAAAAAAAACGCGCTTATTTCGCGATTTTCTCAAAAACGGCTCTGGCGATTATTTTCATTTTTGCGATACAGGTGCAATGCAGAGCAAAAGGGAGGGAGATAGGAAAGAGAGTTGTACAAAGAAAGATAGGAAGACTAGGTGGCCTGCTTGAAATGTAAAAATTTGGAACACGGTCGGAAATACCTTTCACTTTATACCCATATAGGCATATCTTGCTCAATATTAAAAACAAAAATAGATTAATACAAAACGGCAAAGCGGTTCCCTAGATATAAGGAAAAATAAAAAAAATACGGTTTGGGGGCAACCCTGCTAGAAATTGTCATATTTGAAATGCGACCGAAAATACCTGTCATTTGATACCCATATTGGCATATATTGCTCAATATTAAAAAAAAAAAAATTGAGACAATTGCCAACCCTGTGAACAGCCTCAAATGGAAAGACCCACGCATATAATCTTAGGATGAATCATACTATCTATGATGCGAAACTTTATCCAAATCGGTCGAGCGGTTCCCGAGATATAGAGAAAAATAAATAAAATGCGGTTAGGTGGCAACCCTTCTTGAGATTTATATATTTGGAATACGGTCGAAAATACCTTCCATTTGATACCCATATTGGCATATTCTGCTCATTATTTAAAAAAATTGAGATAGGTGGCAACCCTGTGAACCGCTCCAAGTGGCCACACCCACGCGTATAATCTTAGAATTAATCATACTATCTATAATGTCAAACTTTATCCAATTCGGTCGAGCGGTTCCCGAGATATATCGAAAAATAAATAAAATGCGGTTAGGTGGCAACGCTAGGTGGCAACCCTGCTTGAGATTTCCATATTTGGAATACGGTCCAAAATACCTTTCATTTGATACCCATATTGGCATATCTTGCTCAATATTTAAACAAAAATTTAGACATTTGGCAACCCTGTGAACCGCCCCAAGTGGCAACACCCACGCATATAATCTTAGAATGAATCATACTATCTATAATGCCAAACTTTGTCCACATCGGTCAAGCGGTTCCCGAGATATCAATAAAAATAAATAAAATGCGTTTAGGTGGCAACCCTGCTTCAGATTTACATATTTGGAATACGGTCGAATACCTTTCATTTGATACCCATATATAGGTGGCATCCCTGTGAAGTGGCAACACCCACGCATATAATCTTAGAATGAATCATACTATCTATAATGACCGGTTCGCGAGATATAAGAAAAACGCCACGCCTGAAAGTCTGCAACATACGCCTGAAAGTCGGCTACAATTTCTATTTCGGTGCCATAACTTCCGTTTCATCGTCATCCATTTTCTCAAATTTTACTCCCAATCAAAACTTCATATCGCCGACTGAAAAGTTAACTTCAAAAAAACAAATTTTGAAAATTTTTTTAAACTTAAGTAATTTCGTTAAATTTTGTTGGATTTTCAATCAAAATACGGCTTTGGAAGCTCAACTTAACTGCCCATTTCTCCTCGTATTTTATTTTTAATAAAATTACCGATTTCGGAAAAGCCTAAGGGATAAATTTGAAAAAATTCAAAAAAAAAGTGAAGTTGTCACTTTAGGCGACGTTTGCAACTTTCTCATAGGTCGTGCCAAACAAGTGAGTGTACATTCGCTTCAGCGGTTTATTCTGCATAAGAGTGGATGAAACCATTTTTGCTCTCGAAAAACCATAAATTTTTAGGTTTACGGAACTAAATCCATCATAAAATATTTTAAAAAAGCGTGGTTTTCGGAGTGGCTCTCTCAGGTTTTTGAAAAAGTGGAACTCTTTTTGGATATCTCCTCTACATCCTCTTATTTTCATAATTTGTGCTCGGAGGGAGGATCTGGAAGTTTAAAAAAATATATGAAGAAAAAAACTCATCTAATATATATATGGCGCGTTTTCAACCGAGGCACCGGTTGACCTGAAGTGATGTTGGAACTGCGCGCTCTGCGCCCACTACCTCGAAAACGGCGGTTCACCGGATGCAAAAGTTGTGAAGACAAATTTTGTAGAGAATTTTGTGATCTACCTTATTGGCAATAAGTACAAATAGAAAAAAATCTTCTTCCACTGCTCTCGTTGTTGTTGTAGTTTAGTATGCGCTTCTTCTCTTCTCTCTGCCATAGGGATCTAAACGCGATCCTAAATGACCGCTGCTAACAGCTTGTTTCGTATTATGTCTCGAATCTTGAGTCATTTGGACAAAACCCAGTACTTGAATTTACTTGAGAATTGACGCTGCATTGTAACTTGTGCATATAGTCGTCCCAGTCTTTAGCATGAGCGCCGGAAGTTCGCAGAAAACTTAAAATCGTTTGATTGGCCCTCTACACTTGCCCATTGGAACGAGGGGTTCTAACAGCAGTTTTTATGTGTTGGATATCATGGTCATCACAAAATTTCGAACTGTTTGGATGTGTAAGCTGTACCACGATCGCTTACAACTCTCGTTGGCAACCCAAAATATGAGCTAAGCTCAGTCAAAACCTGGAGTACTGATTCCGTTTTCGTATTTCTTACTGGTTTCACTATCAAATACTAATTAATATAATAATTAGTGAATGCGTCGCTTATAGCAATGACATAAGTGTATCCCTTCGTGCTTTTTACAAAGGGACCCAGATGATCGATATGTAGCGTATGAAAAGGAATAGGCGTAACGGGTTCGATGTATAACGTACCTTCAGGTTTACCACCAACTGATTTGTTATAGCAGCACTCTACACACGCTGATATATGTATACTCCTTCACATACTTCTTTCTAATACGCGGAAACCAAAAATGTTGTTTTACCCGCTGAATTGTTTTCTCGAGCCTGAAATGGCCCATGTCGTCTTGGCAGTACATGACAATACGCCAATGCACAGCTTTTGGTATAACGAAGAGCAATTTACCACCATCACATCGATAAAGTCGATTATTTTCTACCTGATATTCAGTTTTAATTTGCTTTACTTGATCAGATTTACGACTACCACGTAACACGTCGATAATTTCTTTGATTTTCGCATCTTGCAGCTGCATGGATAACAGCCAGTCATCCGTCTCCAATGATACCTGCATGATGTTTGCGTTTTCATATATTTTTTCGCTCTCTACAGGAGCAGGGCTTAATGCATCCACATGACCCATACGAACTCCAGGTCTGTGAAAACACTCAAAAACGAATTCGGATAAGCGCATCCACTGAATGAGTTCATTGCGCTAAATGAGTTAATTTTTTGTCTTTACGCTACTTATAGCTGCGCAGTCAGTTACAACTCTAAAAGGTTTCCCTAACAGGCACACCTTAAATCGCTGTAAGGCTTCAACTACCGCCATCACCTTTAGCTCGTAACTGTGATAACGAGATTCTGCTGCAGTACACCTTCTACTGAAATACATGACCGCATTCCAGGTTTTACCATCATCAATAGATTGCAAAAGCACAGCAGCTACGCCAATTGAGCTGGCGTAAGTATGAACTTCATGTCTTGCGTTGAAGTCATACAATACTAATACAGGCTCACTCGTCAGAGCTTGTATCAAGGGTTCTATATCACCCCATATAAAATTACTTACGGCATCCTTTGTGGTCAGTGTGTTCAACGGTCTGGCAATGAGTGCGTAATTCTTCACACATTTTCTGAAGAATCCTGTGAGACCCAGGAATCTACGTACCTCAGTTGCGTTAGTAGGTATCGGGAAATCACGAATTGCTTTTACCTTACCCTCGCCAGGCGTAATACCACTCGCGTTTACTTTATGACCGAGAAAGTTTATTTCCGTGGCCAAAAATTTACATTTGTAAAGTCAAATCTGTTTTTTCGAGCAACGCTAAAAATTCGTAAAGCGTTTCTAGGCCATCACGCACTGTTACACTCGGTATAATCACATAATCAAGATATGCGATTACTTTCCGCGGTTTCATTTTCTCACACAATCTGTTCATCATGGCCTGGAATACTGCCGGCTCATTCACCAGACCAAACGGCATACGAATATATTCGTAATGTTAATTAGTTACAAACGCGGTTAATTGCTTACTGTGTTCATTAACTTCGATTTGATGATATCGCATATTAAACTCTAATACCGTAAAATAACGATTACCCGCGAGTATAGCAAAAAGTTCGTCCATAATTGGCATAGGGAATGGCTGTTTCACTGTAACCTGATTCAACTGTCGGTAGTCAACACACATCCTATGTTCATTATTTTTCTTTGCAACTACCACTATCGGCGAAGCATAAGCGAAGCCGAATTAGACACTCGAATAATAACTTTTTCTAACAAATCACGGATCATTTCGTTCACCATAGGGCGTTTTGCAAATGGCAACCTATAGGTTTCATATTTATCGGCTGATCCGTCGAAAGTTTGATACACATTTTGCCCATATTAGCTTTTCCCAACTTCGAAAAGCGTTTTTCATATCTACACAAGATCTTATCCTGATCACCATATTTGCCCATATTAGATTTATCTTCAATCACATTTACAGATTATTATGAATTATTTTCACCTGAACATAGTATATCTCGTCCAAGCAAAATATCGTTCTCAATCAAATTGTCATCAACCACTATTTCGAACAAGCGATCGAGAGCTACCTGTATCAACAAAAGCTTCGATTTCGCTATTATTTATCAAAACTCTTTTCACAGTAAATTTTATTAGCTCATCTTCGATTGCATTGCATTTTTCTGACTTCAGATTTTTCACTGTGCAATCTTTTTGCTGGTGGCCTAATTCACCACACTTTGGTTTCTTTTCTCCACATTCGCGTGATATGTGTCCTGCTTTACGACAATTGTAACAAATAATGCCACCCTGTGTTTTCTTTGCACTTGTCTCACGTTTAATTTTGTTGTTTGTTATTGTTTCTTTAACCGGCGCGGATGTCTTATTATCGCATGTAATAAATCATTACATGTCACATACTTTGCTACCGATAGACACTACTTCATATCTGCATCGTTTAACCCGTTTATCACATATTTTATTACCGCTTGGTCATCCACTTTACCTTGGTGACCTTTCGCCAATACCCGATAGTAAAACATTTCCGGAGTTTCGCTTACTCCTCTACGCATGCTCATTAATTCGATATGTACGTCTGCCGAATTAATCATTGCCGGAAACTGATCAATAAAATCATTCACAAAATGCGACCAATTAACACAAACAATTGGTGCAGAATCAATCCACATTTTTGCAGCACCCTTTAATTTTGCTTGCACTGCAAAGAGAAGTATTTTCTCGTTCCAACTGTAACAGTTGTTCTACCCTACCAACAAATTTCATTGATGACAACGATTTGTCACTTGGATCGAACGTCGGCAGAACTTTAATAATATCATTTACGTTTCCGAAATTATTCATATATACCCGACTGTCCCAATTTCCACTTTGTGGTACATAACAAGAGGGCGCGAGCATTTCATTTGCATATCGTTACCTTAATTCACAAAGGCCCTAACTGACATAAAAAAAATTTTACAGGAGAATAATATTTTGTATGCATTTATGGGCGGCCGCCGTGGTGTAGCGGTTAAGTGTTCGGCCTTCTACACCAAGTCATGGCGGTTCGATGCCCGGCAAAAGTAACATCAAAAATTATTTAGAAAAACGATTTTTCTAAACGGGGTCGCCCCTCGGCAGTAGTTTGGCAAACTCTCCGGGTGTATTTCTGCCATGAGAAGCTTCTCAGCAAAAAATTAATTTGCTTTGCAAGTGCCGTTCGGAGTCGGCAAAAAACTGTAGGTCCCGCCAACTTGTAGGAAAAACTCAAAAGCAACACACCACAAGTTGGAAAGCGAAGCTCGGCTAAAAATCTCGTTAGAGGTTATGATAACCTGTTGGTATATCGCCGCCATTAAAAAAAAATTTTACTAAATATGTGAAAAAGTCATTTTCGAAAAATGTGTCAATTAGGGCCTTTGTGAATTAAGGTACCGATATACATATGTACGTATGTTGGCATCGTATTGCACGGTACACTATTAAACTGCATTGGAGTATACTGAGTATTTTGGTTTTCGTTTTATGCTCTCTGTCGCTGCAGACACATCTGTTCGCTCATACGGGAACGATTATGTATTTGTGTTTGCTCTCTGCGCTGCTGACGCTGAATAATTCTGATTTTCGTTTCGTTGTGTGTATCCCATCTGAACAAAGGAATAATTTGTTCAATTTGCTCTCTCAGCTGCTAACGTTGACGTTGCCCACATGTAGTTGGTGCCATGATTTAATGACATTGCTACAGATGGTTCGTCGAATTGGACATGACGCGGAATTGGCGTCGCTGCTTGCGCCAAATTTAAATCAAGCGGTGCTCTGCTTACGCCCATCGGCACGGATTGCTGTGCAACATGTACAGATATGCCTACAAGTTCACGATTTGTCCTGATAGACATGGTCTTCTGTCCATTGCAACTAACTGGCGTTGGTGAGGATGTACTTAATAGCATAACAACACCCTACTTGTCTCAACACGCACTGATTGAATAGCGCTTTCCAATTCATGCAAACGCCGTTCTATACTTTGATTTTATAAACACGTACCACTTCGTAAGCTCATTGTTTGCCCACGTTCTTGCCCGTGGTTCACACGGGTAGTTAAAGTAGCCATTAAATGCCGAAATATCGCATACATAGTTTAGGAGGCAACCGTATAATGTTAACTGGATTGTCCATAAGCAGGCTCGGAACAGAGTCTCGTCGTCTGTTCTACTTGCTAAAAAAAATATTTCTGTGGTAAGCTTAATACTGATCTGCCTTCCAAACAGCTATGGTCTAATTTGAAAGGTTAGGAGCAAAGCCTTGTTCTGAAGTTCCCTGTTCTCTAGATCTCAACCTCCTCAAGGAGTTTTTTGTCGCATCTAGCTCAACTGCTGCCAATGGTTATTTGCCCGTGATTTCTCCCTCTAGTTCATCGCTCGTAGCAAACTTTCAGTTCGCATCGGTGGGGGAAGTGGAAGTAGCGAAATACACCTACACTGTTAAATCCCATGCCGTCGGGGCTTATGGAATTCCATTGAAATTTATAAAGTTAATATTGTTACCTAATATTCTAAGTTGTTGAGCTTTCCTTGTATACGGATCTTTGAAGTCTTTGGCATATCTTCGAAGAAAAACAATATTCGAGTATGCATTTGGAAGTATATAACATATATGATTGACAAAAGAAAACTTTGTGTCAAAAACAAACTCCTAAATCAACAATCTCATTGACTGAGGCCAAATGACGACGGGCAATTTCATAAGATGATGGGAGGGTGATGACAGACGTCGTGAAAGACATGTGGAAACATTTTTTGACGTTAAGGTGGAGATTGTTTGCGAGACACTAATCAACGAGATTATTAAAGTCATGTTGTAATAGAGCAACGATAAATTTTTAGATCGTCGGCGTAAAGTAGAAATTTTGAAACATATCATTAATGAATAGAATAAACAAAAGAAGGCCTAAAATGCAGCCCTTTGTCACTCTCGAGGTGGCAATAAACGTGTGGAAAAGCGAGCTTTCAATTTCCACATACATAGATCTATCCGACAAGTACGATTTCAGCCAACTTAAAAACACTGAGTGAAATCCAAGATGCTCGAGTTTAGACAATAAGATTTGGTGAGATACTTTATCAAAGGCCTTCGAGAAATCGTATAGATTGTATCAACCTCGTAGCCATCATTAACAGCAGAGATGCAGAAATCAGAGAAATGTGTCCGATTGGTAACAGTGGAACGCCCCGCGACAAACCCATGTTGGTGCGGCTCAATAATACTTTTAGTAACGAACGACGATTTTTCTTTTAATATCATTTCGAAAAGCTTTGAACAAGAAGTAAGTTTAGCAATAGGCCTGTAATTAGCGACATCATTCCTGATGCCAGATTTAAAAATCGGCGTGATGGTAGACTTCTTCCACCTATTAGTAAGAGTCCCAGAGGTTGGGGATAAGTTAAATATGTGACAACGAGGAGCGGATAGGGAAAAACAGCAGTGATTCAGGATAAAGCCGCAAAAGCCATCGCTGTCACACTTTACACGTCTTCTGGAGTGATAGTGACAGATACGCAGTCTAGACGCGCAAAGTGAGAGGCACGTAAATAGTCATCATTCTGGGCAAGATCATCATCAAAATTAGATTTGAAAAAAATGGCAAAAAGCTCAACGGAGATTCACTAGGAGATTGAGAACATATCGTCGGCTAAGGGTGTAAACCTGACAACGATCAAAAAAATTTTTTTTCAGTAGATGCATAAAACCAAATTTGACTGGGACTTTCAGGTTATGGTTTGAGGGCCATAATTGCCTTGAAAAATCAGAAACTAAATCATATTAGCTGGCTTTTACCTTGACTTAAACCCAGAAAGTAATACTCTAGGACAGAACAGTAATCGGGCGACAGAAGCTCTATATGTTGGATTTAACAGCTTTTATCATCAAACAATTTTTGATATTTATTTTTATGGGTTTCTTTTGTTTGCCAAATGCAGAATCGGTTACTCCTTCGGACCGCATTAAAAAGTCGATTTTGCCAAGAATGGGATTTACACTCTTAGCCGACGATATACCATTCCACTTCATACAAATCGGTATATTGGAAGAACCACGTTTACCGCGGACGTAGTTCCAAAAAGCTTTTGGATTCCTCTTGAGTTCAGTTTGAAGCCTTCCAATGTACCGATTGTAAAGGAATTTTTTGACACTAAGTAAATATTGATCTCTGAGGATACCGTTTGCGGTATTTAAGTTATACAACTTATAACATTTGTTACGTTTGTTTTTGAGATTTTCAAGAGTTTGGTTGTACCAAGGAATTTTATGTAATTTAGGGCCAAAAATAGGCACAACACTATGAAAAATCTCAGTTAGTTTAGATAGGAAAAAGAAAGCAATCAGTGAAGTTCATCGACGAAAGTATTATCTCCCAGTCTAAAGCTAAAGTTCTCTAAGCGAGAGGAAACGGGCAAAGTATCGAAATTATGAAAAGAAATGTCGAGCGGGACATGATGTCTATCGGATGAACATAGGGGAAGGGAACTCTCAGAGAGGCTAACCATTGAATTTTCGTTATCAAAAACGAAAGGACAAACGTAAAAAGAAGGACGGTTTTTTATTGTGAACACTTTATTGTTTTGAATTAACAAAAAGCGAACATACATTTCGTTACCTTAATTCACAAAGGCCCTAATTGACACATTTTTCGAAAATGACTTTTTCACATATTTAACTGTGATATATTAAAATACACCCTGACTACAAATTTCAAGCGGTTACTAGCAGTAATAACGGAGATATTCCAAATTTACAAAGCTATATTTGCATGCGTTCAATGTAAAAAAAATGTCTTGTTTTGCTTCTCCTGTAAATTTTTTTTATGTCAGTTAAGGCCTTTGTGAATTTAGGTAAGATTTATTCTGATATTTTAGATCGTTTTCATACATATTTTAGGTACAAACAAACAAGGATATCTAGGATACAAAACGACGAATAAAGTATTATTACTAATTAAAGAAAAATCAGTATACACTGATCTGTTACTTTTGAAAGTGGCACAAGTCAAGTGTTTGGTGTAATGAGTTATTGATGGTTTTGAGTTTGCTAACGGCTGTTATATGTGAGTTTGGTCCTTACGCTGTAGACATGTTAAATTTTCTCAAGCAATAGACTCCTGAAATATTTTTTGGAATAAATTCCCGTTTTGGGCTCATATATGTATACTGTAACCATAAATTTTTTATTGAAAAAAACAGAAATCTTTTTACTCAAAGCTTGGCATTGTCCTCACGTGAAAATTTCGCTACTCACCCATAAACTATTTGATGTTACACTTTCAATGTTTGGAAACAGAAAGTGTTTCTGATTTGTATGACGTAATCATCTTTTCGCAGTAAAAAATGTTGCCAACGTCTGTGAAACATTGAAATTGTAATCTCAAATAATGTCAACCAAAGTGCACCAATTAAAAGTCAGTATTTTTTTAAGTACCTATATTTCTCCGTTTTGTGAATAGTATTTCTTGATGGTGAGAGATATTTTCCTTGTTAATATAAACCCTAGAATAACTGGTTTGTTTGTGTTAGGAAAGTTCAACAATGATTTTGCGTCTATCCCGACTGGTATGAAAACTGTAACCCTCATATTCATAAAAAAATAAAATTCGTTTATAAAGCTTTTAAAATCACATTTTCATCCAAATCTTAATTAATAAGAGCTCATTAAACCTTTTATATTATTTACTAGCTGGTGCCCGCGACTTCGTATGCGTATAATTTCTGTTTTTTTTTTTGCAGCTGGATTAGCAAAGAATAAAACCCAACAAAAAGACTGGAGTTCAGCACGTAAGGGTCGTGTTGTCATGTAAGCTTTAAAGTTTGTCTGCTCGATAAACCCAAATTTCGTTTCTTATAAGGTAAGAAATTAGTACATTTCCCTTAATAGCCATATTAAGCGTTTTGGGTTAAGAAGGTTCACATTTTAGGTATTGAAATTCTTCTTTGCTCTTTTGCACTATTTGATGTTACACTTTCAATGTTTGGAAACAGAAAGTGTTTCTGATTTGTATGACGTAATCATCTTTTCGCAGTAAAAAATGTTGCCAACGTCTGTGAAACATTGAAATTGTAATCTCAAATAATGTCAACCAAAGTGCACCAATTAAAAGTCAGTATTTTTTTAAGTACCTATATTTCTCCGTTTTGTGAATAGTATTTCTTGATGGTGAGAGATATTTTCCTTGTTAATATAAACCCTAGAATAACTGGTTTGTTTGTGTTAGGAAAGTTCAACAATGATTTTGCGTCTATCCCGACTGGTATGAAAACTGTAACCCTCATATTCATAAAAAAATAAAATTCGTTTATAAAGCTTTTAAAATCACATTTTCATCCAAATCTTAATTAATAAGAGCTCATTAAACCTTTTATATTATTTACTAGCTGGTGCCCGCGACTTCGTATGCGTATAATTTCTGTTTTTTTTTTTGCAGCTGGATTAGCAAAGAATAAAACCCAACAAAAAGACTGGAGTTCAGCACGTAAGGGTCGTGTTGTCATGTAAGCTTTAAAGTTTGTCTGCTCGATAAACCCAAATTTCGTTTCTTATAAGGTAAGAAATTAGTACATTTCCCTTAATAGCCATATTAAGCGTTTTGGGTTAAGAAGGTTCACATTTTAGGTATTGAAATTCTTCAAATGGTTTATGACAGCATTCATAAACACCTTTTGTTTGATACCCATAAAACATTTTTGTGGAAATATTCGTCGATACCTCCGAAACCGGTCGAGCTATCGAAATTTCAAGATATCTCCAAAACCATTTCAGATAATTCATAGCCGTTTCGTATCAAAGCACGCCAGTCATTCCTTTTTAGCGAAAAATGACGCCTATTGGAAACCCCACGGGAGTTCAAGTCATCCTCCGCCATCTTCGTCGATGCCTCCCCCTTCCTCTGCTGCCGAATTCGGGTGTCGATAGGGAAACTTTCTGTGCTGGAGCTTCTTTTTCCATTCGCATAACATGACCCAGCCATCGGAGCCTTTGGGCTTTAATCTGCTGAACTATGGTCAGGTTTGCGCAAAGCTCGTACAGCTCATCGTTAAATTTCACGGGAAGGACCATAAATATTCCGAAAAACTTTTCTCTCAAATACTCCAAAGGCCATCTCATCTTCTCTTGACACTGTCCATGATTCCGAGCCGTATATCAGGACTGGTATGATGAGAGACTTATAGAGCGTGATCTTTGTTTGTCGAGAGAGGTCTTTACTGCTCAATTGCTTAGTTAGTCCAAAGTAACACTTGTTGGCAAGAGTGATTCTCCTTTGGATTTCTAGACTGATATTATTTTCAGTGTTATTGCTTTTTCCCAAATAGACGAGGTCTCCCACCGTTTCAAAATTGTAGCCATTAACGGTGACTTTGCTGCCAAGGCGCAGCAATAGCATGCTCTAGTAAAAGATTGTGCCATTGCGGTTTAGCTCTGCTGCTCGAATTATCTTCTCCAGCATCTGGTTGAAGAAATCGCAAGAAAGGGAGTCGCCCTGTCTGAAGCCTCGTTTGGTTTCAAATGGCTCAGAGAGCTCCTTCCCGATACTGACGGAGCTGTTGGTATTACTCAACGTCATTTGGCAAAGCCGTAGAAGCTTTGCAGCGAAGTCAAATTCAGACATGGCGGTATACAGGCAACTCCTTTTTGCGCTGTCAAAATCGGCTTTAAAATCGACAAAGAGGTGGTGTGTATCGATTCTTTTATCATGGGTCTTCTCCAGGATTTGGCGTATCTTGAAAATCTGGTCGATGGTAGACTTACCAGGTCTGAAGCCACACTGATAAGATCCAATCAGTTTGTCTACGATGGGCTTCAGTCTTTCGCGCAATACGCTAGAAAGAACCTTATATGCGATATTAAGAAGACTGATTCCGCGGTAGTTGGTGCGGTTAGCGGAATAGCCTTTCTTGTGGATTGGGCAGAGCACACATAATTCCAATCGGGATGCATGCTTTTTACCAGCTCTTCGCAGCCGTGTTTGAACAGCTCGGCGGGTAGTCCGTCAGGTGGTGGGACGACTTTTCCATCGTCAGGGATTAGGGTATCGGGTTCAACGTCTCCCTCGCAATTTAGCATTGAGGAGAAGTGCTCCCACTAGGATAGTCAATTCCAGGACACTGCCATATGGAAAATCCCTGTATCATCGGGATTCCCCACATAGCAGAATCCCGGGTCTGACGCTCCTAAACCGACACCGTTACTCCTCCTCGTACCATTTAGATGACTTGATGAAGGCCATCAAATCCTTTATGTCCAGCTCCTTGACTTGGCGTAGGCTAGCCAGGAAGGGCACTCCCAAAAAACGCATTCTCGCGCCACTTAAAGCCGGGCAGTTGCAGATGAGGTGATCCACCGTTTCGTCCTCCTCGTCATCTTTGCAACTCCTACAGCATCGTCGGTAGGGCACACCTAGCCTTTCAGCGTGCCTACCAATAAAGCAGTGCCCAGTTAATTCGCCTATTAATATGGAGATTTCTCTTCTCCTTATGGCATAAATGTGTCTTGATCTTTTATGATCCCATTTCGGTCAGGTTTCTTTGGATATACGGCATCCTGGAGATTGCAACCAACTTTCGTTGGCTTGGCGGAGTGTGTACTCTTTCAGAATTAGCTTGGATGTGGCAAACGGCATACCTAAGCGCTCTTTATCCCGAAGAACCTGTTTGGTCGTGCCCTGCCTCGCAAGTTCGTCTGCCCTGCAATTTCCCTTAATGTCCCTATGCCCCGGGACCTATGTGAGGTTCACGCGGTTCTGTTGGGCCATCTCTTGTAGAGATCGATGACAGCTGAGCGTCAGTTCAGAGTTGAACGAGTAAGAGCCAAGGGATGTGATGGCCGCTTCGCTGTTGCTGAGAATAAAAATATCCTGTCCAATAGTGTGTTGGCCGATCCAAGCCACGGCGTGCATGATTGCTGAAACTTCAGCCTGGAATAAACTGCAGTGATCAGATAGGTTGAAGGAGAGCTCAGGGTTCAGATCCTTGAATAAACCCCTCCTCCAAATCTGCCGTCCAAGTTCGAGCCATCGGTGTAAATGGAAGTGCCGCCATGAGTGGCGGGACTCCGATCCATCCTCTCCCATTCTTCCCTGCTGGGAATGTTTATTTTAAAACCGCTATCTCCGACTGTTGTGGTTGCACAACGATCTGTGCTCAGTGGAAGAAAGCTGTATGATACTGGCGTGCCCAGTAGTGCTTGCGTCCCAGCCGGACGTTTTCCTTAGACGCAGAGCCGATGCTGCTGCTACCCGGTGCCCTTCCAGATCGAGTGGCAAAATGCCAAGAATGGCCTGGAGTGCTTCATTGGGCGTTGTTCTTAGCGCATCGCTTATACAGGTCATGGAAGATCTGTGTACTTTACCTAACAGATTAAGGTTGCTCGGCGCAGGCCACCACACCACAACTCCATAGAGCATGATTGCAGTGTAGATACATTTGCATATTTTGGTGAGCCCCCATTTTTTTCCAATGGCTCTTTTGCACGTGTAGGGAGCAATACACGCTTTCTTCTGGCGCTGAAGAACATTCACCTTCCAGGTTAGTTTCCAATCCAGAACTGTGCCTTAGAACTTGGCTTTGTCAGCCAAGTTCAGGCGCACGCATCAAGTCGCACAGGGTTTGTGGGAATGTGCCCCTATATACAATAGCCAAATGCGTATGCCACTACCTTCCCGCACCCCAGCTTGTGTCTCGCAGCAGCGAGTTGCCAGTAAGGTTCCATATAAGCGGGGAGAGAACACCACCCTGAGGCGTTCCCCTTGTGATAAATGAACCGAGCCCAGTGATGAAACTATTTTTCTACCCCTTAGTAGTTGATCAATAAGTCCAATAAGAGACCGGCTTATGCTTATGTTGTTGAAGGCTCCTTCAATGTCTAAGAAGGCCCTTTGGCGTATGCATGCTGATAGCTAGAGAGAGGTTGCTATCAATAGTAGTGGAGAGGTAGTCATTTATTATCCTCTCGAGGGTTTTGAGCACAAAGTACGAGAGACTGATCGGCTTGTAATCCTTGGGCTCGTAATGAGACGCCTTCCCCGCCTTAGGAATAAACACTACCGTGGCACTTCTCCAGGATCACGGAATGTAGCTAAGAGCCAGGCAGGCTGTATAGAGAAATACCAGCCATTTGGCTGATGTCTCCAATGTGTTTATGAGTTGTGCGTGAATAATCCCGTCTGGCCCGGCAGTCTTGAACTGTTCGAAGCTTTTAACTCCCCACCTAACCTTTTCCTCCGTGATGGGTATGTTTACAGCCAGGTTCGTTGTAGGTTTCTCATGCAAGTTCCCTGGGAAATGCGTATTCAAGAGCAGCTCTAGGGTTTCCCCCTCCGTTCTGGTCCAGGATCCGTCAGGTTTGCGCAAATAGCTTGTGGTTTTTGAGAGCACTCGTCAAAGTCTCGCTGTATCGTCGGCATTTTCGACCACAGTGCAGAAATTTCTCCACGATACTCTCTTCGCCTGCCTCTGTGCTTTTTTGTAGGCCCTAAGTATAACTTTATATTCGAGCCATTGAGTCTCCGTACGAAGGCTCTTGGCATTATTAAATTGTGCGAGTCCAGGTCGTAGGACCACCAATGCGGCCTATGTTTACCGCGTGGTTTTGGCAATGGACAAACCTGCTCTAGGGCATTTGAGAGCGCCGTTGTAAAGGTCTTTACCAGATCCTCCAACTCCCCTACTGATGAGAGGACTTGTGGGGTCAGTGCTGTTAGGACCCTAGCTAAGATTTCAATGTGTAGCTGCCAGTTAGTGTTACGTGGGTTGCGTTTCGTAACCGGCTGCTCAACAGAAAAGTCTAGAACTAGTTCTATGTACCGGTGGTCGGAGAATGAATGTTCATCAAGAACACGCCATTTTCTGACCCACTTATAAGCGCCTTCGCTGCAAACAGTGAGATCTATGACCTCCCTGCGGTTTTTAGTGATAAACGTAAGTTCATTGCGCACGTTGCAAACTACCAGGTTAGTTTTTAACAAATAGTCAAATAACGACTCCCCTCTAGCACTGATATCGGAGCTTCCCCACTGGACGTGATGAGCATTAGCGTCAGTTCCGATAATAAGATGACCCATGAAAAAATTTGCCACCAGGTCCTTTACCTCCCTCTGTGGAGGAGGTTCTTCGGCGTCGAAGGGCATATATACCGACGCCATCGTCAGGCTGGTACTGTCGACTGTTAAACTGGCAGCTGTAACGTCACCATTGGTATAGTTGGGCAAGAGAAAGGCGTTCAGCTCAGACTTAACCAAAATACAGGCTCTAACCTTGCTTCCCTCGCTGGTTGCGATAAGCTTAAAACCCTTAGTCCCCAGACCGCAAGGTTCTTGGATGAGGACCACATCTACGTCGCCTTTAGAAAGACGACTGGTTAAAGCATTCGAGGCTGCTTTAGATTTGTGTAGGCTTATCTGAAGCACCACCAACATGAGAGCACTCAGACTTCCCTGC
Source organism: Campiglossa producta (assembly GCA_964058755.1). Lineage (NCBI taxonomy): Eukaryota > Metazoa > Arthropoda > Insecta > Diptera > Tephritidae > Campiglossa > Campiglossa producta. Next base: position 43,956,031 of record CAXKVI010000006.1, on the reverse strand, counting down.
GACCGCCGTATCGCCGAGTTCTACCTCGTCTGGAGGCTTTTTGTTTCAACAACGACTTGTTCAGACTACGATTTGGCCTAGCGGAAACCCTACTAACTGTGGTATTGGTGCGCTCAGGACTAGCTGATATCACGGTGACGTTGAGGTCTTCCCGGCCCAGCAGGTTTTCTCCCATCTCCGAGCTGTTCATTGCTCCGAGTCAACCAGATTGACACTCCATTCCTGCGTCGGGAGAGACGGGTTCATGATCCACACCATCCTGAGAATTCTAAGAGGTTCAGCAGGGATGGCAGGAATCCATGCCCTTGCCCTTCGCCGAGCCGGAATGTCCTTCCAGTCGACAACCTCGATTCTTGCCCCTTGGTAGATCTTACCCAGTTTTTCAGCTGCTGCCTTGTACAGTGCAACAGTTTTTGTATCCCCGCAAGCGAATACCTTGATTCGGCTCTGGTGGATCCTATGAGGATCCTGTCCTTAGTCACTTCAGCAAAGCTAAGTTTACCCACTACGTGGTGTTCTGCTGCCGCTTCGGATGAGGTTTTAAATCCCCGTCCGATCTCTGGCGTTTGAATGGATTTCCGTTAACCTTCTTTGGCGCATAATTGCTTTGGAATTTCGGTAACAGAGCTTCAGCTATCTCCACCGTCTTTCTGGCATTCGGCAATAGTGTCTCCTGTGAAACTCCCTCGTATTTCTTCTTAGCCTTGCGGCCGCTGTTTTGTCCAAGTACTCAGAGCGACTGGGAGATGTCTTTTGGGAGGGATTTCGACCCGTTGTTGCCATCGTGGTCGTTCTCTTATTTGGATCTCTGGGAACAGGTCGTTACACCACTGCCACAGACGTTAAGGAATTGGTTTCGGTGTCGGCATTTAATGGAGGTTTAGCATCAGGCGTTGTTGGCTTCACTGTGTTTGTACCGGTACTTGATTTGGGGATTGCCCCCTTATTATGCAGAGCTAATCGACCCGTAGTTGCCATCTCTGTCAATCTCTCGGCTGATATTGAAGTGGAGGTTGTCCTCCGACGTTGCGTTCTCGCTTGTTCCAGCATGGTCCTGCTCTCCTGTGCAGTATACGTAGTTGCCGTATCTTTAGTTTTAGTGTTTTTATTATTATTATTCATCTTTTTCGTACGACCCCCTTGCCGGGCAAGGCCAGCTTACGGTCAAGGGAAGAGTAAGGGGAATGTGTCGTCCGCCGCGGCAGAGCCCCATACCGCGGTAAGGCCATTGTAGTATATCAGAGCATGTCACTAACAACAGCAAAGCCACACGCCGACTTCTAAATGTTTGGCTGTGGAATGTAAACATTTTGCAGAGTCAACGTATTCATAATTACGTTCACTTTCTCACGCGCCCCAAATATATAAGCGGCACTAGTTATAGAGTTTCTTATCGCCTTACATACGCTAGCCGCATATGTGTGAATGCGCGCGACTGCATTGCTAGCAGCTCCACGCTTAGTACATGTGTGCGTACGTATGTAACGGCATTACTTGTAGCTGCGAGCTGTATATGTTTGCATGTATGTTGCTGACTGCACTGAATTGTACCTCATACAGTACATAGAATTAGAGTAAATATGTAAGTAGTAAATAAGAGTTTTAGAGTTAAGAATTATTATAAATAAGCTGAAATAATACTAAATAAACCAATTGCTGCTCTGCCTCGCCAAAGGCAACCAACAAAATTATTTTTATTTCATTTCCAAATACTTTATGGCGATCCTGCCTTGATACTGACGGCAAATATTGCTCTCTAAGCGATCTGCCAGATTGCAAAGGCAGGAAAACTAGGATAATAAAATTAGTATTTCATTAAATTATCCTGCCGTCCAAATACAGCAGGAATAAAGTAACATAATTTTGAACGAGCAATTTCTTGAATCGGAACTATTGATCAACATAACTAAATATGAATTAGTGGCCGCACACGTTGTGATGATATCCGAGGAAAAACAAGAATTGTTGGCATAACAGAAGTATTCAAAGATTTAATGAATTATTGCCCGAAAACGTTGTAATGGCATCCGAGGAAAAACAAGGATTGTTGGCATAACAGAAAGGAATTATCCAAAGAACTGGCTTATTAAAGGAATCACAAAGCATCAATCAACTAAATAATTAAGTATAAGAAATTTTTTGTTTTTTTACTTTTCAAAATTATGGGTGGCCTAACGGCCGCTTAAACTAGAAGGGCACCACATAGTTGCTGTTTCGCATTGTTTTTTTTCTAATCAGCCACATATTATTGTAAACACAAAAAAAAAAATATTATTGTAAAAATAAAATAATGTCAGGAGAGTCCATAAAAACTGACTTTAGAAGAGTATAGAAAAAGAAATAGGGCTCAAGTAATTGTTGAGCCACGCATTCATAATCGGAAAAGAGGAGGTCAAAAATATGCCAAAAGAAGGAAAATAGCCGAATTGTACTAACAAATAAATCTATGTACTAATAGAGACTTAAAGATAAAATTAAAAAGAGAGATTAAAATTTTAAGAAAACAGTCGAAGGATACAAATTTTTAAACAAAAAAAAATTTATATATATAATTTTATAGTTACTTGCAATCTATCCCCATGGATTGTGCATTGCCCGATGATCTTGACTACGAGGCAATAAACCAAATTGTAGACGAATTAGAGTGTCAAAACGAGGACATTGCTCGGAAGTCAAGGTCACGTAATAAAGGAAGCAATAGACACAATCTAAACTGGTTAAAACAATTATGGTCCTTTATAGGAATGGGTAGAGAACCCACAATGGAAGACCTTTTATATCTTTCCACCTTGGAAGAAGAATGAATTAGTTTTATAAGAAAAGTAAACCCTTAAGAAAGAACTTATGAATAAATAAAAATAAAAACTTGAACTCGAAAATTTGCTATTAAATTTTTTTTTTAAGAAAAAAAAGAAGAGTAAGTAAAGACCATTTCCATTTGTCTATCTGATTCTTAATATGGGGGGAAAAACTTCTAAAGTAGATACCCCAAATGCGAATGTAGTCAATAGCATTAAAATTGTTGACCATACTGAAGCTTTAGAATTCATAAAAATCTTGCTACTGATTGTGACAATCTGCACCTGTACCAGTTTGTTCCTCAAAATATACTCAGTCCACAATAAAATTTTAAAAAAGAAATACCAGAGCCGCGCAGACGGTCTGGACAAAGTATAAGTAATAAATACATTTTAATACAAATGGAAAAGTGGGACGATATTTTGAGGGAGCTTTCTGAAGAAAAAATAAACGCGGAAAAGTCATATAAATACATATGTAAAAATACAAAAATTAAAATTCAAACGATAAAGAAACATCTGAATATCAGTTTATTGTCATTAAATAATAGCGGAAAAATATTGAAAAGAACTAACCATTATTTAACAAAAGCTCACCAAACAGAAGCAAACCAAATATTTTCGTCTATCAGAGACAAATTAGTATACTCATTATCAAGATATGAAATTGACTTCATAGTGCCAAAATCTTATGAAAAAGACATTGAAATAGATTTTGACGCCAAATTGCTGGAAGATACTTCGGAAGAGGAACTAGAACAAGAAGAAAAAGTTCATTCTTTTTCTGATAAATCTGTCCAGACTGAGATTATTGAGAAACAAGAAACATTTTCTCAAACAAATATTGTCGCCCAAGCAGGACAAACTTCCCAAACGGACACCGAAATGGCGCAACCAGCGACATCATTCATTAAAACTGCGTCATCGATCTTACCTGAGTTCGATGGCAAACCAGAAAACTTATCGAATTTTCTGGATGCCCTTGATATCCTCGAACAAATCAAGGAGGAACATGAGGCTTTGGCAGTGTCCATGATAAAAACAAAGTTAAAAGGCACAGCTAGAAATTTGATAAGCGCTGAAGAGTCAATACAGGAAATAAAACTAAAATTAAACAAGTAAGGAAGTCTAAGTTCGGGTGAAACAGAACATTACATACCCAGCTGTGCACATAAAATGCTGTTATTCTTTGTTTTGTATACCTAGTTTCGTAAATCTATCTCACACCGTTCTGAAGTTGTTAGCAGTCGAATTTAAAAATTGCTTGACTCATAAGTGGGCGGTTCCACGCCCACTTTCCAAAATTTTGAAAAAATTATGTAAAGAATATGAAAGTTGATGTATGTACCAAATTATATTATTATAGCGAAATCAGTTAATTAGATATGGACTTTTCAATATTTCCACCTCCTTTCAATATAACTTTTATGAAAAAGTAGGCGTGGTCGCGAAGCGATTTCGTTTATTTTCTATAGCTGAATTTACCACAACAATAGTATGTCCTCTACGAAATTTCGTTATACTAGCATAAACTGTTCTGAAGTTATTAAGAGTCAAAATTTTAAAATTTCTTCAAATATACGTGGGCGGTACCACGCCCCCTTTTCAAAATTTTTTATAAAATCGGCCTTAGAACATCTAAATCAATACATATTGCAAATTTTATCATTGTAGCTGCTTCTAATATTGAATTAACCCATTTTATACGTTTTTCGAAATTTTCGATATCGAAAAAGGGGCGTGGTTATGGTCCGATTTTACCCATTTTCAATAGCAATCTATTCTGAACCCAAATAAGTACGCATGCCAAATTTGGTGAAGATATCTCATTATTTGCTCAAGTTATCGTGTTAACGGACAGACGGACGGACAGACGGACGGACATGGCTCAATCAAATTTTTTTTCGATCCTGATCATATTGATATATGGAAGTCTATATCTATCTCGATTCCTTTATACCTGTACAACCAACCGTTATCCTAACAAAGTTATAATACCCTGTGTACAAGTACAGCTGGGTATAAAAATAAAGTAAAGGGTGAGTCAGTTGAAGTTATAACAGCAAATCTCCTGAACATCCAATAGCGCAGTAAGACTGCTAATCAGTATACTGCAGAGATTGAAAAATTGACAAAATCACTAGAGGGAGCATACATATCTGATGGCTTAACAACAGACCTAGCCACCAAATATGCTACACAAACTGCTGTAAAAGCTATGTGTAAAAATTGTTCCAATGATAAGGTGAAAACAATTATGCAAGGTGGAACGTTCACTTCGGTGAACGAAGCTATATCCAAATTCACCAATAGCTGGACAAAAAATAACGGGTAACCCTAATGCATTGTTGCACATACGCCAACAAAATTATTTTCGTGGTAATTTCCGCAGAAGCTATCAAAGTAACTCTTACAGAGGTAACCAGCGGCGTTCATTCCCAACACGGTGGTTTAATAATTACTAGTATATCCCGTGGTCGAAATTCGACCAATTTAAAATAGTTGAACTTATTCAAACATCTGATCAACTTTTTGTCAATAGCTGCCTTTAGGACCCGTGGCCGAACCTCGACCAACTTAAATGTATACATTAAAAACTCATCTATAGGCAAAATGAGGCCATCAAAGAATTTTAAAAATAGCTGCTGTTATTATATAATAAAAATATTAAATTACAGCAGCCCTTTCCAAAATTATTTATGGCAAATGCCATGCAAATATTCGGTTTTCGAGATTTTATGTTGCACTTGAATAATCGGATGATGAGATTGTGCTTAACAAATAGCCACTAATTTATGCGATCGTTTTGAGCAGGTGAAGAACAAAAAAATATTAGGTTGAAAATTAAGTAAATTGTAATAGTTAAGATTAAAGGTTTTTTAATATAAAAAAAGCATTATTTAAGAAAAAAAAGGAATATTCCGCAACCGGGTCTTGCAACTGTGCACACCGTATTCTATACGCTCACCGCCGCGCCATTACCTTATGCACAAAGCAGTTATCAAATTCTGCAATTAGGCTTTATGAGAATCAGAATTTAAAAATTAACAATATACCAACAACAAAGTTAGACTATTAATATAAATAATGGACCGAAGTACTCAATGAGCGAAGGAGTGAAAATAATTTCTCTAATAATAGGAGGAGCTTATTGAGTGAAAGAATGAAATTCATTTTGTAGAAATATGAGTTCTATTTATAGAAATTTATTATTTAGTGTTACAAATGCTGGTTAGGGCAAATCTAGGCTTTTGCAAAAACAGTTAAAGGTTTTTCTAGCTTTTTTCTTTATCCATAACTTAGCAATATTTAGAAGACATTTTCATTTGATTTTTGATTTGATTTAAAAAAAAATGTAGGTATGTTGATTTAAAAAAAAAAATGTATTCAAAGTGGTAAAATCAGCCAACATCTAGCCTTTTGCAAAAACTCATCATCATTCATTTATTGGCGCTTAACCGCCTAAGCGATTTTGGCCGTCGCCTATCAAAGCACGCCAGTCATTCCTTTTTAGCGATAACTGACGCCAATTGGAAACCCCAAGGGAGTTCAAGTCATCCTCCACCTGTTGTTTCCATCTCAGTCGAGGCCTCCCCCTTCCTCTGCTGCCGAATTCGGGTGACGATTGGAAAACCTTCTGGGCTGGAGCTTCTTTGTCCATTCGCATGACGTGACCCAGCCAGCGGAGCCTTTGGGCTTTAATTCGCTGGACTATGGTCAGATCTGCGTAAAGCTCGTACAGCTCATCGTTAAATCTCCTTCGATACTCGCCGTCGGCATCACGGGAAGGACCATAAATCTTCCGGAGAACTTTTCTCTCAAATACTCCAAGGGCCATCTCATCTTCTCTTGACATTGTCCATGAATCTGAGCCATACATCAGGACAGGTATGATGAGAGACTTATAGAGCGCGATCTTTGTTCTTCGAGAGAGGACTTTACTTCTCAATTGCCTACTCAGTCCAAAGTAGCACTTGTTCGCAAGAGTGATTCTCCGTTGGATTTCTAGACTGATATTATTTTCGGTGTTAATGCTGGTTCCCAAATAGACGAAGTCCCTCACAGTTTCAAATTTGTAACTATCAACAGTGACGTGGCTGCCAAGGCGCAGGTGCGCCGATTCTTTCTTTGATGACAGCAAATACTTCGTCTTGTCCTCGTTGACCGCAAGACCCACTTTTTTCGCTTCTTTATCCAGTCCAGAGAAGGCAGCGCTTACGGCGCGGTTGTTAAGGCCAATGATATCAATATCATCGGCATACGCCAGCAATTGCACGCTCTTGTAAAAGATTGTACCATTGCGGTTTAGCTCTGCTGCTCGAATTATCTTCTCCAGCATCAGGTTGAAGAAATCGCACGAAAGGGAGCCGCCCTGTCTGAAGCCTCGTTTGGTTTCAAATGGCTCAGAGAGGTCCTTCCCGACTCTGACGGAGCTGTTAGTATTGCTCAACGTCATTTGGCAAAGCCGTATAAGCTTTGCAGGGAAGTCAAATTCAGACATGGCGGCATACAGGCAACTCCTTTTTGCGCTGTCAAAGGCGGCTTTGAAATCGACAAAGAGATGGTGTGTGTCGATTCTTTTATCATGGGTCTTCTCCAGGATTTGGCGTATCGTGAAAATCTGGTCGATGGTAGACTTACCAGGTCTAAAGCCACACTGATAAGGTCCAATCAGCTTGTCTACGATGGGCTTCAGTCTTTCACACAATACGCTAGAAAGAACCTTATACGCGATATTAAGAAGGCTGATTCCGCGGTAGTTGGTGCGGTTAGCGGGATCGCCTTTCTTGTGGATTGGGCAGAGCACACTTAAATTCCAATCTGGAGGCATGCACTCGTCTGACCATATTCTGCATAAGAGCTGATGCATGCTTTTTACCAGCTCTTCGCCTCCGTGTTTGAACAGCTCGGCGGGTAGTCCGTCTTTTCCAGGCGCTTTGTTGTTTTTGAGCCGGGATATAGCTATCCTCACTTCATCATAGTCAGGTGGTGGGACGACTTTTCCATCGTCAGGGATTGGGGTATCGGGTTCGACGTCTCCCTCGCAATTTAGCAGTGAGGAGAAGTGCTCCCTCCATAATTTAAGTACACTCTGTACGTCGGTTACCAGGTCACCATTATTGTCCTTACAGGAACTTGCCCCGGCCTTAAAACCTTCCGTCATCCGCCGGATCTTTTCATAGAATTTTCGGGCATCATTCCTGTCAGCCAGCATCTCAAGCTCCTCACACTCACGCCTTTCGGCCTCACGTTTCTTTTTTCTGAAAAGGCGTCTCTCTTCCTTCTTTGCCTCACGATAGCGTTGCCATACACTGCGGGTTGCGCCCGTTCGCAACGTCTCCCTGTAGGCAGCGTCCTTTTTGTCCGAGGCAGTGCTGCATTCCTCATCGTACCAGTTGTTTTTGCGGGCTCGCTGGAACCCTATAGTGGCCTCAGCGGCGGTACGTAATGAGTGAGAGATATGCTTCCATTGCTCGGTTGCATCGTTAGGTCGAGGATTGCTCTCCGATAGCAGGTGTGAGAGTCGAGTGGAGAAATTGTCAGCTGTCTGTGTCGTGCGCAGCTTCTCGACGTCAAACTTTCCTTCCGTTACTGTGCGCACTTTCTTTGCTACACAGAGGCGTGTGCGTATCTTGGCTGCAACAAGATAATGGTCCGAGTCGATATTGGGACCACGAAGGGTACGCACGTCCAGAACGGTGGAGCTATGTCTGCCGTCGATCATGACATGATCAATCTGGTTTCTTGTTCTTTGATCAGGAGACAGCCATGTGGCTTGGTGTATTCGTTTATGCTGGAACCTGGTACTACTGATGACCATATTGCGAGCAGCGGGGAAATCAATCAACCTAGTGCCGTTGGGGGATGTTATATCATGGAGACTAAATTTTCCAACTGTTGGACCAAAGACTTCTTCCTTGCCCACCTTCGCATTAAAGTCGCCGAGCACGATTTTGATATCATGTTGGGGGCAGCGATCATAAGTCTGTTCAAGTTTATCGTAGAAGGAGTCCTTCTCTGCGTCGTCCGTCTCCTCAGTCGGCGCATAGGCGCAGATAAATGTTATGTTGAAAAATTTCGCTTTGATGCGGATCGCAGCGAGACGCTCGTCCACGGGGGTGAACGCTAGTACTTGGCGGCGAAGTCTCTTTCCCACCACGAATCCTACACCACGCGCTTTGCCGCGTGTCTGGCCACTGTAGTATACGTCACAAGGTCCGATGGTCGTCTTTCCTTGTCCCGTCCATCGCATTTCCTGCAGGGCGGTGATGTCAGCCTTTGCGTTAACGAGGACATCAACCAGTCGGGCAGCGGTACCGTCCCTTGAAAGGGTCCGGACATTCCTGGTACATGCCCTAATATCCAAATCATTATGCCTTATTCGTTTTGCCGGGTCGTCAACATTAAAGGGGGTTCTCATCCGAGGCTTTAATACATTTTTCATTGGACTAAATTTTTTACGTGGCGGGTCCCAAACCCAGCGCACAACCCGTTTCGGGGTTTTTGGAAAATATTTACACATTTATATAGCGAGCCGCTTGCTTCAAGACAGACGCCCGCTTGCAGCCGCACCTCATGGTGAGCAGACGCTGCGCAAAAACCTCGGTGAGCCCTTAAACCAAGTATGTCAGAGTGGCCCCACCGGGGCTCCCTCTCTTTCTGCCGCGAGCCTAGGTAGCTCCCGTTGCCCAGAGTGCACGAACGAGGACGCAAGAGTCGGGATTGAGCAAGGTCACTTAGCAACCACACTCCATTGCAAAAACTGTTAAAGGTTTTTCTATCTTTTCTCCTTAACCATAACTTAAAAATATTTAAAAATACATTTTTTTATCGATTTTTGATTTGATTTTTGAAAAAAATAGTACGAATATTGATTTAAAAAAAAATTATTCAAAAGTGGTGAAACCGGGCAAAATGTAGCCTTTTGCAAAAATAGTTTGAGGATTTTCTAGCCTTTTTCCTTAGCCATAACATAGAAATATTTAAAAAGACATTTCATATCGATTTTTTATTTGATTTTTGAAAAAAATGTGGGTATGTTGATTTAAAAAAAAAAAGTTATTCAAAATTGGTTAAACCAGGCAAAATCTAGCCTTATGCAAAAACAGTTTGAGGGTTTTTAAGCTGTTTTCCTCAACCCCAACTTGAAAATATTTAAAAAGACATTTTATATTGATTTTTGATTTGATTTTTGAAAAAAAAAAAAATGTAGGTATATTGAAACGGGGCAAAATGTCTTTAGTAATATTTTAGTTGACCTCTAACCACTTCGTTTGGTACAAAATTTATGGACCTGTGAAAAATTATGGATTTTTATATTTCAAAATTTATAGAAATAATCTACCGAAGTCCGATAAACAGAACAATATCCCCCTTATTCATAAAAAATATAAAAGGTTTATTAAGCTCTTATTATTCAAAATTTGTATGAAAATGTCATTTTAAAAAGCTTTATAAACCAATTTTATTTTTTATGAATATGAGGGTATTTTTAAAAAATTTTAATTTTTGGAAAACTTACCAAAAAACCCTAATTGTATAAGCGGTTATCTCATTTCTATAATGGGTGGTATGTATGTATATTTATGAAAATATTCGCAGTAAGTTTTTTCCGAAAAAAGTGTCACAAATATAAAAATAAAATTTCATAAGACAAATTTTAATGAGCTTATAAAAAATCAAGATTAGAAATACTCATATACCTAAAGATGTTTTAAAAAAGAAAAAACTATTTCAATGAAAAAAAAAAAAAAAATTGTAGCCCGGAGCTGTTCTCGAACCTACAACAGTTCGCTCGCTATCCGATGCGCTAACCACTGCTCTACTGCTTTATCTACGAATTTATTGTCAAATCACCAATTCAAGCTGTATGGGCAATGAGCGAGAGAATAAAAATAGTTTCTCTAATAAAAGGAGGAGCTTGTTGAGTGAATGATTGAAAGGTTCATTTTGCAGAAAATGAGTTCTTTTTATAGAAACTTATTATACAGGCGTGTTTTTAAATCTTTTTAGAGGGGGTAAATTACAAATTCTGGTTAGGTCAAAAAAAGATTGAGGATTTTCTAGCTTTTTTCTTTAACCATAACTTAGCAATATTTAAGACAATTTATATGGATTTTTTATTTGTTTAAAGAAAAAATATATATTAATTTTTCTATTCAATTTGGTCTAGTCTTTTTGGGGCTCGGGTTGCAAATCTGCCCTTTTAAAAGTTAATACATATGTACATATGAATAGAAATCAGTTGTTGCCTTCAGTAAAATTTAAGACGACCGCTAACCACTTGATTTAGTTCAAAATTTAAATTTAAATAGACTACTGCGTTTGAAAAAATTTCGCAACTTCGATCTTATATCATCAAAAATTAGACCTAAAACCCCAAATTGAATAAGCGGTTATCGCATTTCTATAATGGGTGGTATGTATGCATATGCTTTCCGTCAACTAAAAATATTCAGCAATTTTTTTTCTCGAAAATAGAGATCACAAATATAAAAATTTTAAAAAAGTCAAGATAAGAATTATTTATATATTGAAAAAATAAAAACAATTTTCAATGACAAAAAAAAAAAAAAAATGTGGCCGATAGCTGTACTTGAACTATTAACCGCTCGACCACTACCCACGACGCTTCCCACTGGGCTATCGCTTTATGTACAAATTGATTGTCAGATAACCAATTCAAGTGGCATGAGAAAGTTTCATTCGCTTATTACAGATAAATGAAGCAGGATTGGTTATATATTAGATAATTGTGCACTGCCTTAGAGGTATGCCAACAAATCCATATTTATATGTAAAATTTGTTAGCCTATTAATATAATAGATAATAATAATAATAGAAATAATAATAGATCCGGGAGAAATTTCGGAAATCAATCACGCGGTCCCTATCGCAATAACCCTAGAAATGTCAGAAATGTAAACCAACAGGAAAACCAGCAAACTCCACCTCAATAAATAAAAGACTATATGTCTTCAATCTGCACCTTAATAGCTATATATCCTCAAGAACAACTCTAAATAACTCTATTTCAACCCTCCTGATTGATACAAGAGCAGACATATCAATTATAAAAAAGGGTCAAATTGACAATAATGTCACCATTAATTATTCTCAAAAAACTGATCTAAAGGGCATTGGTCATGGTTTAACAAGTACTATTGGCACAGTTACTGCAAATTTAAGAGATGATTATCTATTAATTAAACACAAATTTCACATAGTAGAAGATAATTTCCCATGTGACGGAATTTTCGGATTTGATTTTATTAAAAAATATAATTGCATTTTAGATTACAATAAAAACGGAGACACCCTAATACTACGTCCATATGATTACCCAGAAAACATAATAATCCAAATGACAAATAACCCAACCGTAAGTTGCATAACAATCCCAGCAAGATCGGAGGTAATCCGACAAGTTCATATTGAAAATGGCAATTCTGAATTATTGATACCTCATCAAAAATTATCCGAAGGTATTTTTATAGCCAATACCTTAGTAAATTAAAACAACACCTTCATTAGAATCATAAATACAACCGACAAAAATGCAACCATTCAAAATTTCAAAATAACTACAGAAAATTTAGATGATTACAAAATAGTAAATAATAAATCTAAAACAGCAGAAAATAATAAAGAAAAGTTGGAAAGGTTAAATAAAAACTTTCCAAAATATGTTACTGAACAACTTAATGAACTATGCGCAGAATTTATTGACATATTTTCACTAGAATCAGAACCCATTACCACTAATAATTTTTACAAGCAAAAATTACGTATTAAAGATAATAATCCAGTCTATGTAAAAAATTACAGATTTCCACAAGCTCATAAAAGCGAAATTAGTAAACACGTAAATAAATTAATTGAAGATGACATTATAGAGCCATCTATGTCAGAATACAATAGCCCCATTCTGCTTGTACCCAAAAAACCTTTACCAGGCAAAAATGATAAAAGATGAAGATTAGTAGTCGATTACCTGCAGGTAAACAAAAAGTTAACGGCAGATAAATTCCCATTGCCAAGAATTGATGATATATTAGATCAATTGGGTAGAGCTAAATATTTTTCATGCTTAGACTTGATGTCTGGCTTTCATCAAATTGAGTTACATAAAGACTCTAGGGACATAACATCGTTTACGGCAGACGATGGCACCTATCGTTTCAAAAGATTGCCATATGGTTTGAAAGTAGCCCCAAACTCGTTTCGAAGAATGATGACTCTTGCATTTGCAGGCCTTAAGCCTTCCCAAGCTTTTCTATATATGGATGACCTGGTGGTATTAGGATGTTCCGAAAAACAAACACATGATTACAAATTTGAGAGATGTATTTTCAACTTGCCGAAAATACAATTTCAAGTTACATCCCGATAAATGTTTATTTTTTAACCAAGAAGTTACTTATCTTGGACATAAATGCACAAATAAAGGAGTTTTACCTGATCCTAGTAAATTTGAAATTGTTCTAAATTATCCAATTCCAAAAAATGCAGACGAAGTTAAGCGATTTATAGCATTTTGTAACTATTACCGAAGATTTGTTCCAAATTTTGCAGCCCACTCTAGAATTTTTACGCGATTGTTTAAAAAGAACGTTTCCTTCGATTGGACAGAAGAATGCCAAAAAGCTTTTGTCTATTTGAAGGACGCATTTATAAACCCAAATATTTTGCAATATCCAGATTTCAGTAACGAATTTTGTATAACAACAGTGCCAGTGGATTTGCCTGCGGCGCAGTTCTTAGTCAAGAATATGAAGGCAAATAATTACCAATTGCCTATGCGTCAAGAGCGTTCACAAAAGGTGAAAGTAACAAAGCAACAATTGAAAAAGAATTGGCAGCAATCCATTGGGCTATAACTTATTTCAGACCATACGTTTATGGCAGAAAATTTTTAATTAAAACAGACCATCGCCCCTTAACATATTTATTCTCGATGAAAAACCCTTCATCAAAATTAACTAGAGTTCGATTGGAGTTGGAGGAATATGACTTTGAGGTGGAGTACATAGCTGGAAAAGAAAATTACGTTGCGGATGCATTATCACGCATAAATATAAATGACTTGAAAGACATGTCAGTAAAAGCATGTCAGATAATGAAGGTTACGACTCGATCGGAAACCAATACAAATTTCAATAATTAAAATTCCAATAATAAAAATAATGAAGAAAAATTTCACAATGAGAACCCAAAAATATATGAAGCGCTTAATAAATGTGAAGTTAAAAGGCTAGCCCAGCTCGTTTTCGATCCTCCGAAATTATATTTCAGAAAGGGAAAGAAAATTTGTAGCGAAATAAATATTAATAATATGATTGTTGAGGCGAAGGTTAACTCAGGTCAATCCTTTGCCAGGCTTCCAACAGAAGCCGGCAATCCAAATATTGATAATTCAATTGTTGAGGCGAAAATTGATTTAGGTCAATTCTTTGCCAGGCTAATGAAAGAAGCCAACAATTTGAAAATAAATAAAATACAGTTGTCCTTAGGAGACAAATTGTTTAAAGATAAATATACTCGAGTAAGCACATTTAAAGAAATTGGTACCAAAGTTCTCAAAAACTTCACAATTGCATTAACTCCGGAGGTTATGCATGTGACTAATAAAGAAATAATTAAAAATATCTAGCTAAAATATCACGATGATCCTGTTAATGGTGGCCACCCGGGAATCAATCGAACGACAAACAAAATAAAACAGAAATATTATTGGAAAAATATGAAAAATGACATAAGAAATCACATTAAAAGATGCATAAAATGCAGTAAAAATAAAATAAATACAAATTTAAAGGAACCAATGACTGTCACTGAAACGCCAACGAAAGCTTTCAGTACAGATTGACACAATCGGTCCTTTACCAAGATCGATAAATGGAAATGAATACGCGGTAACAATTGTATGTGATTGGACAAAGTATCTGATCGCAATTCCGATTGCGACAGCAGTGGCCAAAGCAATTTTTGAAAATTTTATCCTAATTTATGATTGTATGAAAACAATTATAACTGATATGGGGACTGAATACAAAAATAACTTTTAAAGATTGAACACAAGACTTCTACCCCATATTACCATCAAACTTTGGGCACTGTTGAACGTAGTCACAGAACTTTCAACCAATACATTCGTTCTTATATATCCATTGACAAAGATGATTGGGATGAGTATATCAAAAGTTGCGTTCGCCATGCAAATAATTTGTACAAATGTGTACAAATTATCTTCTTTTGTGGTAAAATCGCGTTCGCGATGAAAAATTATCCAGCAAAGAGAGAGGAATTGAGAGAGCAAAATGACATTTAATTTCGTGAGAAGCTGATAATTCTTGCTGGACAAATTTGGTCCAGCACGAACTAGCAATCACGGAAATCAGCTGATTTTTGATTTTGTATGACATGCAACCGTGGTATCAGCTGACACCTGAACTTGCAAAATTTTTGTACATTTCGCGTTCGCGTAAAAATTATCAATCAGCACTCATTGAGAGAGAATGTCACAGAAAAGAGAAACATTTCGTTGCTGGATGATTCGTACTGAACTTTTAGACGAACACACTTAAATATTTTGCATACTGTTACAATACAACACTATCCACGGTTCATGGTTATTGTCCATTTGAGTTGGTTTTTGGAAAAATACCCCTTACGTACGAATTTTTTAAAGAAAATACAACTAGCCCAGTTTATAACTATGAGGCATATGAGAAAGAAATCAAATATAGATTGCAAGTAGCTCAACAAAGAGCGTATAAATTGGTAAAAGAAGCCAAATAAAAACAAAAACAAGTAAGAAAGCTGTCTTCGGCTGTGCCGAAGGCTATATACCTTTCATGAATAAGCGTTACGATTTTCACTGTACGATCCTCAGTACAGCCTGTTTCAATTTAACTATATTTACTATACACATTACACATCTTTGTTATAATTTAAAAAAAAACTTACAAAATAATAGGATCCGAGTTATCGGAACAATCGATTGTATGGAGGCTATATATTATACGTGTTCAATTGTACTGACTTACACTATACACATTACATATGTAGAAAGTACTAAAGGTGAAATATTTTACGTTCCTAACTTTTTAAATGCGGAAGTATTGGCCAAAAAACCTTATATCGGAACAACCGGTTGTATGGGGCTAAATATATGTTATATTTACCCGATCTTCTTGATTTTCCTCTACACACTACATAAATTGAAAGTACTCAAGTTGCAAAATTTTATGTTCCTAACTTTTTAATTGCAGAAGTTTTGGCCAAAAAAACCTTATATCTGAACAATCGGTTGTATGGGGGCTATATGTTACATTTGCCCGATCTTGTTGATTTTCACTATATACACTACATAAATAGAAAGTACTCGAGTTGCAAAATTTTACGTTCCTAACTTTTAATTGCAGAAGTTTTGGGAAAAAAACCTTATATCTGAACAATCGGTTGTATGGGGGCTATATGTTAAATTTGGCCGATCTTGTTGATTTTCACTATATACACTACATAAATAGAAAGTACTCGAGATGCAAAATTTTACGTTCCTAACTTTTAAATTGCAGAAGTTTTGGCCAAAAAACCTTATATCTGAACAATCGGTTGTATGGGGGCTATATGTTACATTTGCCCGATCTTGTTGATTTTCACTATATACACTACATAAATAGAAAGTACTCGAGTTGCAAAATTTTACGTTCCTACCTTTTTAATTGCAGAAGTTTTGGCCAAAAAACCTTATATCTGAACAGTCGGTTGTATGGGGGCTATATGTTACATTTGCCCGATCTTGTTGATTTTCACTATATACACTACATAAATAGAAAGTACTCGAGTTGCAAAATTTTACGTTCCTAACTTTTTAATTGCAGAAGTTTTGGCCAAAAAACCTTATATCTGAACAATCGGTTGTATGGGGGCTATATGCTACATTTGCCCGATCTTGTTGATTTTCACTATATACACTACATAAATAGAAAGTACTCGAGTTGCAAAATTGTACGTTCCTAACTTTTGAATTGCAGAAGTTTTGGCCAAAAAACCTTATATCTGAACAATCGGTTGTATGGGGGCTATATGTTACATTTGCCCGATCTGGTTGATTTTCACTATATACACTACATAAATAGAAACTACTCGAGTTGCAAAATTTTACGTTTCTAACTTTTTAATTGCGGAAGTTTTGGCCAAAAAACCTTATATCTGAACAATCGGTTGTATGGGGGCTATATGTTATACTGGTCCGATCTTGTCAGTTCCGACAAATGATTCCTATATTACAAAATGGTGCCCACATACAAAATTTCAGCCAGATATCTCAAAAATTGAGGGACTAGTTTGCGTTCAAACAGACAGACGGACAGACGGACATGGCTAAATCAACTCATCTCGTCATCCTGATCATTTCGGTATACTTATTGATGGGTCTATCTCTTCTTCTTCTCATATTTACAAATATCGGACCAAAGTTATAATACCATTTCATGTTCATGAAAGGTATAAATATATTATGACAAAAATATTCAGTATAAAGAAATAAATTTAGGAGATTTAGTTTTAGTTAAGAATGAATCAGGTCATAAGTTAGATAGTAGATACAAAGGGCCCTATAGAGTAGTAAATATCGATACTAAAAATAATTATAGTTTATTTCCATACAATATAGAAAACATAGATTTAAATAATAGTAACACCTTAAGCAAAGAAAATAAGAATATCATAATTCATAAAAATAGACTTAAGCTATTTGAATAAATTAATTTCATTTTGCCTAAAATTTTAGCTCATAAATTTACAAATATAATTTTTTTTACGACCTATAAAACTTTGTTTAGGTTTTAAGTAATTAGCATCATAAACAAAAACCGACATTTATACAAATTGTACAAAAGAAACCAAATTGCAAATAAGAAAATGTATCAGATGAATAAGTAAACAAACATCTAAAAACATGAGTTATTCAAGTGGACAACACTTGAAAATAAAATAAACAAAATTGAAAAGCATTGTAACATAATTACCAGGCACAACAGAAAATTTTGTAAACAAACGACAAGCAATAAAAATCGAAAAAGTATCAAATGAAACAGTCATAAATTAATTGAAGAAATGTACAAGAAAAAGAAAAAAAAAAAAACAGTTAAATATATCACAGCTATAAAATCGTTCATATGTATTCACGATTTTTTTTTTGGAAAGGAGGTGTAGTATATCAGAGCAAGTCACTAACAAGAGCAAAGCCACACGCCGACTTCTAAATGTTTGGCTTTGGAATGTAAACATTTTGCAGAGTCAACGTATTCATAATTACGTTCACTTTCTCACGCGCCCCAAATATATAAGCGGCACTAGTTATAGAGTTTCATATCGCCTTACATACGCTAGCCGCATATGTGTGAATGCGCGCGACTGCATTGCTAGCAGCTCCACGCTTAGTACATGTGTGCGTACGTATGTAACGGCATTGCACTGAATTGTACCTCATACAGTACATAGAATTAGAGTAAATATGTAGCCTAGTAAATAAGAGTTTTAGAGTTAAGAATTATTATAAATAAGCTGAAATAATACTAAATAAACCAATTGCTGCTCAAACAACAAAATTATTTTTATTTCATTTCCAAATACTTTACCATTGTTTCAGTATAAATGCACTCAAACATTTTGATATAAATACACACATACTTACACACAAATATATATAAGGTACATCAGCATATCTACACAATTACACTAGTACAAGCGATCGTTCTTCAAATAAGATAAGAACACACAAGATCGTCATACAACACACATACATACACTTTCTAATGTACAAGCATAAGTATATAAAACCATACCATTAATATTCACAGGAAGTATGAATGTGTGACGGTATTTTATCTCAAAAATTTAAACACTTGAGAAGTAGTAAAAAGTGTCCGTCCCTTTTTTGATTGCCCTTTTGTTACTTCACACAAACAAATACATTTAAAATAGGAACATAGACTTAAGATTTTGTATATAAACCTTTGTACATATTTTAATAAGTTAGAAGTCTTTTGACTCTCACGAGTCTTACAAACTCATCCTAACTTTTTGTATTTATTCAACAAAACTGAACAACTTCCCCCCACCAGCGGTAAGGGGGTTTTCAGTTAATAATATAACAGCCATAGTTACTCTCCAGGTGGCCCAGTATCAGAGAGGCTCCGTTCGATTACAGCCACGATTTGCTTCCCGGTTGCAAACGTCCAATGGGCATGTGGTCGCATAACACAACATGGATTGGGAAATCTTTGTCGTCGCGCCAGAGAGGCATCCTAACTTTTTGTATTTATTCAACAAAACTGAACAACTTCCCCCCACCAGCGGTAAGGGGGTTTTCAGTTAATAATATAACAGCCATAGTTACTCTCCAGGTGGCCCAGTATCAGAGAGGCTCCGTTCGATTACAGCCACGATTTGCTTCCCGGCTGCAAACGTCCAATGGGCATGTGGTCGCATAACACAACATGGATTGGGAAATCTTTGTCGTCGCACCAGTGAGGCTAGGCTTCTCTCGTGATGTAGTACCGGGCGGGGCTATGATAACAAGGGCAGCGTAGCCCTGTAGCTATCGACTTAAGCCCTCGTACCGCGGCAAGGTGTCCACCCTTCACGAAGATTCCTACCGTTACTGCGCGCACTTTCTTCGCTGCACAGAGGCGTGTGCGTATCTTGGCTGCAACAAGATAATGGTCAGAGTCGATATTGGGACCGCGTAGGATACGCACGTCTAGAATGGTGGAGCTGTGTCTGCCATCGATCATGACATTAATAAATCAATCTGATTTCTTGTTCTTTGATCAGGGCACAGCCAGGTCGCATTTCTTTCATATAAGTTAGCATTGAAATAAAAAAAAATGATCTATATGGAAGCATAAATATATGCATAAATGGACACTGACAAGGGTTTACCTTCAAGCTGTGTAGTGGCCTAAGGTGTTAGACCTTCTAGCATACAAGTCACTACAGTGTTGTGAGTTCGACTCTCACAATGCCGGGAAGAAACGTCCCTGAAGAGATGTAATTTCAGTATCATCGAAACATATGTCGGCTTGTCTGGTTCCTGCAGCGCGTGGGTAAATTTTTCTCAAAAAACACATTTTCATACAATCCCGAAAATTGCTTCACAATACCGTCGGTATTTACAGCAATAGACTACAAGTCAAAACCAACAAAGAGTTTAAATGTTATAAATGAAAAAAAATATTCGTGCTTCATTGAAAGCATAGAAAATTCTTTCATAGGTTTCACACCAAGTCCCAAAGTTCGCATTTATTTCATATAAGTTAGCATTGAAATAAAATAAAATGTTCCATATGGAAGTGTAAATATATGCATAAATGGACACTTAGCAGGTTTTACCTTCGAAGTGGGTAGTGGCATATAAGTCACTACAGAGTTCTGAGTTCGACTCTCACAATGCCGTAAAGAAAAGTCCATGAAGAAATGTAATTCCAGTATCATCGAAACATATGTCGACTTGTCTGGTTCCTTCAGCGGGTGGGTAAATTTTTCTCAAAAAACACATTTTTATACAATTCCGAAAATTGCTTCACAATACCGTCGGTATTTACAGCAATAGACTGCAAGTCAAAAGCAACAAAGAGTTTAAATGTTATTAAGGGGAAAAATATTCATTGAAAGCATAGAAAATTCTTTCATAGGTTTCACACCAAGTCCTAAAATTCGTATTTCTTTCATATAAGTTAGCATTGAAATAAATAAAATGTTCTATATGGAAGCATAGTATGAAAATTCAGAAGGTATTTTCAAGGTCAAATTTTTTGACGGCTATTGAATTTTTCTGAAGTTTTTATACCTTTCATGAACATGAAATGGTATTATAACTTTGGTCCGATGTTTGTAAATATCAGAAGAAGAAGAGATAGACCCATCAATAAGTATACCGAAATGATCAGGATGACGAGATGAGTTGATTTAGCCATGTCCGTCTGTCCGTCTGTCTGTCTGTCTGTTTGAACGCAAACTAGTCCCTCAGTTTTTGAGATATTTGGCCAAAATTTGGTATGCGGCCACCATTTTCCAATATAGGAATCATTTCTCGGAACCAGCAAGATCGGACCAATATAACATATAGCTCCCATACAACCGATTATTCCGATAAACGGATTTTGGGCTATAACTCCTAAAATTAAACACGAAGGAACGTGAAATTTTATAAGTGTTGCTATTTTTATATGTGAAATATCGATGCTGAAAATCATAGAGATGGGATAAATATTTCACATAGCTCCCATACAATCGATTATTCCGATAAACGGATTTTGGGCTATAACTCCTGTAATTAAACACGAAGGCACGTGAAATTATATAAGTGGTGCTATTTTTATATGTGAAATATCGATGCTGAAAATGATAGAGATGGGATAAATATTTCACATAGCTCCCATACAATCGATTATTCCGATAAACGGATTTTGGGCTATAACTCCTGTAATTAAACACGTAGGAACGTGAAATTGTGTAAGTATTGCTATTTTTATATGTGAAATAGCGATGTTGAAGCTCATAGAGATGGGATAAATATTTCACATAGCTCCCATACAATCGATTGTTCCGATAAACGGATTTTGGTAGATAACTCCTGTAATTATATAGGTAGGAACGTGAAATTTTGGAAGTGTCGCTATTTTTATATGCGAAATATCGATGTTGCAAATCATTGAGATGGCATAAATATTTCACATAGCTCCCATACAATCGATTATTCCGATAAGCGGGTTTTGGGCTATAAGTCCTGTAATTAAACACATAGGTACGCCAAATTTTGGAAGCATCGCTATTTTTATATGTAAAATATCGATGTTGAAAATCATTGAAAAGGGATAAATATTTCACATAGCCCCCATACAATCGATTGTTCCGATAAACGGATTTTGGTAGATAACTCCTGTAATTATATCGGTAGGAACGTGAAATTTCGTAAATGTTTCTCTTTTAGAATGTGGAATGTCGATGTTAAAAATCAATGAGATTTGACCAATATAACACATCGTCCCCATATAATAGATAGCTCCGATAATTTCGGTATGAGCTAAAGTTAAATTCACACAGGCTGTACTGGGGATCAAACAGTGAAAATCGTGACTCTTATTCATGAAAGGTATTTAGCCTTCGGCACAGCCGAAGACAGCTTTCCTTACTTGTTTTTATTGTATTTTTCGTAAACATTTTGGAGAAAAATTCCCACATTGGTAATTTTTATTTTGGGAGTTTTGGAAAATTAGTTTGGGACTTTTTTTCATTCTGCAAAAACGTCATAAAAGAGTATCGAATTTTAATTTTTCTGAAAGAAGACTGCTAGACTACTACACAAAATGTTAATTTTAAATAAGTGGCACGAAAGCAAGTTTTTTATGGCTTCATATATGAGGACTGAACAAACAAAACGCCTTATTTCCATTTTTCACTTTTTTAGTATTTTGATGCAATCTGGTGGTTCAGACAACAATACACATGATGTGTTTAATAGAAACTACTAAAACGTCATACTTCCTATAAAAAAAATCCGTCAAAATCAAAATTTCGCACTAATCGGAAGTATTTCCTTCTCATTTGTTTGTGCGTGGAAATTTTTGCAACAAAAACAACTGGACAAGGTTTATATCGCGCCGTAGATGTTGAAAGGCCGAAAAAAAATTTAAAGGTCAATATTTTATTTTCCAGCAAAAGTATATTTGGTTGATTTTTTGTTTGTTTTTTCGGTCTATAAACATCTATGGTGCGATATAAGCCTCGCCCAGTTATTTTAACGCAAAAAACCCTATGGGATCCCGTATAAAATTGCCTGTTTCAAACAAAAGGGCATATTTCCAAATTAGAGTTAAAAACTACAACTACACAAACAAAAAATTAAAAAAAATTATGACCCCAGTTGGCCGTAGCTGTTTTATTTTAGTAACGCCAAATTAAAACTTTAAATTGTGGTTATTTCAATCTGTCAAAGTTTTTTTCTCAAAAAACACATTTTCATACAATCCCGAAAATTGCTTCACAATACCGTCGGTATTTACAGCAATAGACTACAAGTCAAAACCAACAAAGAGTTTAAATGTTATAAATGAAAAAAAATATTCGTGCTTCATTGAAAGCATAGAAAATTCTTTCATAGGTTTCACACCAAGTCCCAAAGTTCGCATTTATTTCATATAAGTTAGCATTGAAATAAAATAAAATGTTCCATATGGAAGTGTAAATATATGCATAAATGGACACTTAGCAGGTTTTACCTTCGAAGTGGGTAGTGGCATATAAGTCACTACAGAGTTCTGAGTTCGACTCTCACAATGCCGTAAAGAAAAGTCCATGAAGAAATGTAATTCCAGTATCATCGAAACATATGTCGACTTGTCTGGTTCCTTCAGCGGGTGGGTAAATTTTTCTCAAAAAACACATTTTTATACAATTCCGAAAATTGCTTCACAATACCGTCGGTATTTACAGCAATAGACTGCAAGTCAAAAGCAACAAAGAGTTTAAATGTTATAAATGGAAAAATATTCGTGCTTCATTGAAAGCATAGAAAATTCTTTCATAGGTTTCACACCAAGTCCTAAAATTCGTATTTCTTTCATATAAGTTAGCATTGAAATAAATAAAATGTTCTATATGGAAGCATAGTATGAAAATTCAGAAGGTATTTTCACTTCAAATTTTTTGACGGCTATTGAATTTTTCTGAAGTTTTTATACCTTTCATGAACATGAAATGGTATTATAACTTTGGTCCGATGTTTGTAAATATCAGAAGAAGAAGAGATAGACCCATCAATAAGTATACCGAAATGATCAGGATGACGAGATGAGTTGATTTAGCCATGTCCGTCTGTCCGTCTGTCTGTCTGTCTGTTTGAACGCAAACTAGTCCCTCAGTTTTTGAGATATTTGGCCAAAATTTGGTATGCGGCCACCATTTTCCAATATAGGAATCATTTCTCGGAACCAGCAAGATCGGACCAATATAACATATAGCTCCCATACAACCGATTATTCCGATAAACGGATTTTGGGCTATAACTCCTAAAATTAAACACGAAGGAACGTGAAATTTTATAAGTGTTGCTATTTTTATATGTGAAATATCGATGCTGAAAATCATAGAGATGGGATAAATATTTCACATAGCTCCCATACAATCGATTATTCCGATAAACGGATTTTGGGCTATAACTCCTGTAATTAAACACGAAGGCACGTGAAATTATATAAGTGTTGCTATTTTTATATGTGAAATATCGATGCTGAAAATGATAGAGATGGGATAAATATTTCACATAGCTCCCATACAATCGATTATTCCGATAAACGGATTTTGGGCTATAACTCCTGTAATTAAACACGTAGGAACGTGAAATTGTGTAAGTATTGCTATTTTTATATGTGAAATAGCGATGTTGAAGCTCATAGAGATGGGATAAATATTTCACATAGCTCCCATACAATCGATTGTTCCGATAAACGGATTTTGGTAGATAACTCCTGTAATTATATAGGTAGGAACGTGAAATTTTGGAAGTGTCGCTATTTTTATATGCGAAATATCGATGTTGCAAATCATTGAGATGGCATAAATATTTCACATAGCTCCCATACAATCGATTATTCCGATAAGCGGGTTTTGGGCTATAAGTCCTGTAATTAAACACATAGGTACGCCAAATTTTGGAAGCATCGCTATTTTTATATGTAAAATATCGATGTTGAAAATCATTGAAAAGGGATAAATATTTCACATAGCCCCCATACAATCGATTGTTCCGATAAACGGATTTTGGTAGATAACTCCTGTAATTATATCGGTAGGAACGTGAAATTTCGTAAATGTTTCTCTTTTAGAATGTGGAATGTCGATGTTAAAAATCAATGAGATTTGGCCAATATAACACATCGTCCCCATATAATAGAAAGCTCCGATAATTTCGGTATGAGCTAAAGTTAAATTCACACAGGCTGTACTGGGGATCAAACAGTGAAAATCGTGACTCTTATTCATGAAAGGTATTTAGCCTTCGGCACAGCCGAAGACAGCTTTCCTTACTTGTTTTTATTGTATTTTTCGTAAACATTTTGGAGAAAAATTCCCACATTGGTAATTTTTATTTTGGGAGTTTTGGAAAATTAGTTTGGGACTTTTTTTCATTCTGCAAAAACGTCATAAAAGAGTATCGAATTTTAATTTTTCTGAAAGAAGACTGCTAGACTACTACACAAAATGTTAATTTTAAATAAGTGGCACGAAAGCAAGTTTTTTATGGCTTCATATATGAGGACTGAACAAACAAAACGCCTTATTTCCATTTTTCACTTTTTTAGTATTTTGATGCAATCTGGTGGTTCAGACAACAATACACATGATGTGTTTAATAGAAACTACTAAAACGTCATACTTCCTATAAAAAAAATCCGTCAAAATCAAAATTTCGCACTAATCGGAAGTATTTCCTTCTCATTTGTTTGTGCAACAAAAACAACTGGACAAGGTTTATATCGCGCCGTAGATGTTGAAAGGCCGAAAAAAAATTTAAAGGTCAATATTTTATTTTCCAGCAAAAGTATATTTGGTTGATTTTTTGTTTGTTTTTTCGGTCTATAAACATCTATGGTGCGATATAAGCCTCGCCCAGTTATTTTAACGCAAAAAACCCTATGGGATCCCGTATAAAATTGCCTGTTTCAAACAAAAGGGCATATTTCCAAATTAGAGTTAAAAACTACAACTACACAAACAAAAAATTAAAAAAAATTATGACCCCAGTTGGCCGTAGCTGTTTTATTTTAGTAACGCCAAATTAAAACTTTAAATTGTGGTTATTTCAATCTGTCAAAGTTTTTTTCGTTTTCTGAACAATTTTTGAAAGTGGAAATAAGGCGTTCGGATGGAGTAGTC
Source organism: Campiglossa producta (assembly GCA_964058755.1). Classification (NCBI taxonomy): domain Eukaryota; kingdom Metazoa; phylum Arthropoda; class Insecta; order Diptera; family Tephritidae; genus Campiglossa; species Campiglossa producta. The sequence goes on along the minus strand of CAXKVI010000006.1, from coordinate 43,930,285 downwards.
AAGCACGCACTTTTTGTCCAACTTCGACTTTAACAAATAATCGCCTTGAATCAACGAGCGCAATATAAGTGTCACAGTCATTGCATTCGGATTCAACAATTTTGAATGCCTTAATTTCTCTTCCATTTTGTTTTAAATATGTTTATATTACCTAGAAAAATTTTTCTTGAAATTATTCACTCATCTCAAAATAAATTTCAATGTCATAGCAAACATGATGTCAAAGTCCTACAAAGTTCAGCTTTTGTTGCCTGTGATTTTTAAGGCGAATTATTTTTCTTTTCATTTGCATGAAATTCGTATGCCTTAACTTTGCTGACACGGATGCGGGCTGGCATCAGGGACAGATCAAACTTGTCACGTGCGATGACGCAAGAACTGTTGCACTGTACAAGGCAGCAGCTGCAAGACTGGGTGAAGTCTACGAAGGTGCAAAAGTCGAGGTCGTCGACTGGAAGGACATTCCGGCTCGTCCAATTGCAAGGGCATGGATTCCTGCCATCCCTGCAGAGCCTGAGAGAATTCTCACCATGCTGCGGATTATGAATCCGTCCCTCCCAACCCAGGACTGGAGTGTCACTCTGGTCGGGGATGCGGTAAGGCCTGACAGACAAGTGGTCTTCACTATGTATAAGGAGGCACTCGAGCCCCTTATAAGGTGTAATGGGGCTAGTGGAAATCGAAGTACCGTAAGAGGAAACCGAGGAGTCCGACGCGGAAAGCTTGTTATCCGCCAACTCGGAGATAGAAGACAGCCTGCTGGATGGGGATGGCCTCGACGTCACGGTGGTAGCAGCCCATCCTGAGCGCAATATCTCTGAAGCCTCAGACAGCAGGACTCCCGCTACGCCAAATCGCGCAGTTGCTCTGAACTCGTCGTTGAGAGACAGTCTTCGGGACAGGGCAGACCTCGGCGATATGGGGACGGCAGGGAAGTCGCTCTCATGTTGGCGGTGCTTCAGATAAACCTGTACAAATCTAAAGTAGCCTCGGCTACTTTAAGTAGTCGTCTTTATAAAGGCGACGGTCCTCATCCCAGAACCCTGGGTCAACAGCTCGAGGATCTGCGGATTGGGGACTAAGGGTTTCAAGCTCATCAGCGAGGAGGGCAAAGTCAGAACCTGTATTTTGGTTAAGTCTGACCTCAACACCTTTCTTCTACCTAACTATACCAACGGTGACATTACCGCTGTCAGTTTAATAGTCGGCAGCACCAGGCTGACGATGGCGTCGGTCTATATGCCCTACGACGCCGAAGAACCTTCACCACAAATGGAGGTGAGAGATCTGGTGTAAAATTTTTGTACGGGTCATCTTATTATAGGAGCGGACGCTAATGCTCATCACATCCAATAGGGAAGCTCCGATATCAATGCCAGGGGCGAGTCTCTGTTTGACTACCTATTAACAACCAACCTGGTAGTTTGCAACTTGGGTAGCGAGCCTTTTTTCATCCCTAAAACCCGTAGGGAGGTCACAGATCTCACTATTTGTAGTGAAGGCGCTTATGAGTGGGTCAGAAAATGGCGTGTTCTTGAAGAACACTCATTCTCCGACCACCGATATATAGAAATAGTGTTGGACTTTCGTGTAGAGCAATCTATTATGAAACGCAATACACGCAATACGACTGGCAGCTACACAATGAAATTTTAGCCAGAGACCTACCAGTACTACCCCCATAAGCCCCCTCATCGGTTGAGGAGCTGGAGGACCTGGTAACGACATACACCACGGCGCTCTCAAATTCCCTAGAACAAGCTTGTCCAGTGCCAAACCCACGCGGTAAACATAGGCCACATTGGTGGACCTACGACCTGGACTTGCTCCGTAAAACCTGCAGGAAGCAACTTAATAAGGCTAAACCCCTCGAGACGAAGCCTCAATGGCTCGAGTACAAAGTTAAACTAAGGGCCTACAAAGAAGCCATGAGACAGGCAAAGATAACTTCGTAGAGGAATTTCTGCACTGGGATCGAAAAGGTCGACGACACAGCGAGACTTAGACGAGTTCTCTCGAAAACTCAAACAGCCATTAACTATTTGCAGAAGCCTGACGGATCCTGGACCAGCATGGAAGGGAAACCTTAGAGCTGCTCAGGAACACACATTTTCCGGGTAACTTGCATAATGCACCGTCAGCACCTGCAACAAGCCTGGCAGTAAATATACCCATCACGGAGGAAAGGGTAGGGCGGGCAGTTAAGAGCTTTGAACCGTTCAAGGCTGCCGGACCGGGCGGGATTATCCCCGCGCAACTCATTAACATGCTGGAGATATCAGCCAAATGGCTAGTATTTTTTATACAGCCTGCCTGGCTCCTGGAGACACACCACGGTAGTGTTTATTCCTAAGGCTGGGAAGGCCTCCCACTACGAGCCAAATGACTACAGACCCCTCAGCCTCTCGTCCTTTGCACTCAAAACTTTCGAGAGGATAATCAGCGAGTACCTCTCCACTACTATTGATAGCAACCTTATCTCCAGCTATCAGCATGCTTACACCAAGGGCAAATCAACAGAAACTGCGCTTCACAGCCTAGTCTCTATCATTGAAAAATCGTTGGGTGAAAAGGATTACTGTCTTATGGCCTTCCTTGACATTGAAGGGGCTTTTAAAAATATAAGTCCAGATGCTATTAACACTGCTCTTACTAATCTGGGCATAAGCAGATCCTTAACGGGGAAGGAAAATATCTTCATCACTTGGCACGGCTGATTTATCACGCTATGTCACAAGGAGAATGCCTCAGGGTGGAGTTCTCTCCCCGCACAAAATACCACCGCGGACCTACCAGAACTTATAGGGTTGAGCCTGAAATTTGCTGATAAAGCCAAATTCTTGGGCATAGTTCTGGACAGGAAGTTAAACTGGAAGGAGAATATTCTTTAGCCCCAGAGGAAGGCGTGTGTTGATCTTTACACATGCAAAAGAGCCATAGGCAAAAAGTGGGGTCTCAGCCCCAAATATGCAGATGGATTTACACTGTTATATGGAGTCGTGGTGTGGTGGCCTGCGCTGAGCAAGGCCACAAACCGGAATCTGTTAGGTAAAGTCCATAGATCTGGCATAATCTGCATAAGCGGCGCGCTAAGAAAAACGCTCAACGAAACTTTACAGGCTATTCTAGGCATTCTGCCACTCGATCTGGAAGCGTAACAGGCAGCAGCGGTAGCGGTTCTGCGCCTAAGGGAAACTTTGTCTGGGGCGCAAGCACACTCCAGTATTCTTGGATTTTACAGTCTTCTTCTCCTGAGCACAGTTCGATGTGCGGTCACAACAGTCGGAGACAGCTGTTTCAAAACAAACATTTTCAGCAGGGAAGAATGGGAGAGGATGAATCGCTGCCCCGCTACTAATGGCGGCATTTCTGTTTACACAGACGGCTCGAAGCTAGACGGAAGAGTTGGAGGAGGAGTTTATTCAAGGGATCTGGAACTTGAGCTCTCCTTCAGTCTACCTGATCACTGCAGCGTCTTCCAGGCTGAAGTCTCAGCAATCTTGGATGCCGCGAAATGGATAAGTAAACACGCTATCGGCGAGGACATCGTTAGTTTCAGCGACAGCGAGGCGGCCATCAAAGCTCTTGGCTCTTATTCGTTCAACTCTGAACTGCCGCTCAGCTGTCGTCGATCTCTTCAAGAGATGGCCCAACAGAACCGCGTGAACCTCACATGGGTCCCGGGACATTGAGGGACACTGTAAGGCCGACGAACTTGCCAGGCAGGGTACGACCAAGCAGGTTCTTCGGGATAAAGAACGCTTAGGTATGCCGTTTGCCACATGCAAGCTAATGCTGAAGGAGTATACACGCCGTCAAGCCAACGAAAGGTAGCAACAATCCCCAGGGTGCCGGACATCCAAACAAGCCTGGCCAAAATGGGATCATAAAAGATCTAGGGGCATTCACGCCCTAAGAAGAAGAGATATTTCCATACTAAAAGGTGTTCCAACTGGGCACTGCCTTATTGGCAAGCACGCAGAAAGGCTAAGTGTGCCCTACCGACGATGCTGTAGGAGCTGCAAAGATGATGAGGAAGAGAAAACGGTGAAGCACCTGATCTGGAACTGCCTGGTTTTAAGCGGCGCGGGAACGCGCTTTTTGGGAGTTGCCTTCCTGGATAGCCTAAGCCAGATCGCGGAACTGGACATAAAGGACTTGATGGCCTTCATAAAGTCATCTAAGTGGTTCGAGGAGGAGTAACGGTGTTGGTTTAGGACTTTCGGTCCCGGCATTCGGCAATGTGGAAAATCCCAACAACTCAGGGATTTTCCATATGGCCGGGTCCCGGGACTGACTTTCCTTGTGTTGGTGGTATCACATCGGGCCTTTCAAAACTGGCCTAAGTGTGCCTCTGCGGCAGCCACTTCAACCTAACCCTAACCTAACTTTGCTGTCAAAGCTAAAGTCCAGCAAAAATGTCTATCTGTCTCCCGTCTACACAAGATGTCTTTTGACATATGTATGCATTGTCTTATTGACTGTTTCATTATATGTATACAATCTTTCCTTATTCCTTGAAAGCCTAATTTACACGGGTCGATATCTTGGTCGATTTTTTTATGGGCTTTGTCGTTTCACCGTGTATATGGAAATTCGACCCGTGTAAATCTGGCTTAAGAGCTTTGCTTCAGAAGAAACTTTTATATGTTCTTCGAGCAAATTAAACAAATATCACATTAGAAAGGTTTATTTAAAACATCGGAAACTGGAAGGTATTTTGTTCTAAAAAAGGGCTGAAAACATATAACCTCTACCATGTTCAGCTCAAATGACCTGCAACCTTTTTTCGGGTGTTTAGTTCATTGGCGAAAAATCAAAACCCATCAAAAAAAGATTTCAATCAATCTGGTAGCATTTTTTTCTGTGATATGTTGTTACGTGCGGCCAATGGCAATGGCGGGATGCTCGCACGTAATAAGTATGGAAAAGAGAAACAAAGAAAGTGCAACGAGTTAATAAATAAACAAAACACTTGTCTTTCTAATACACACAATATAATAGCGCTCTTTATTGAGTATAAGCTACACAGTTAATTATCATATATGTAATACTTCTATATAGATAATACCGAACAGTGAAGCGTGTCAAACATTACAGTACAGATATACCATGAGAGAAGGAGACAAAATCTCAAGGATGTCGTTAAACTTTTGTAAACAAAGGGGCATAAATCAAGGACTGAAACCGAAACCGAAACCGTAACCGTAACCGATTAAAACCGATTCATTTTTCAAAACCGAAACCGAAACCGTAACCGTTATTTTGATCTGGAAAAGAACGAAACCGAAACCGTTTCAAAAGCCGGAACCGGTTCCAAACGGTTTTGAATTTTTTTAATGTATCACTTCTTTAAGTGGGCACAAACAGGTACTCTGAAAACTTTCAGGGAGGATTGTCGAGCAAGGTTACAAAATACGCGTTTTAACCTTAGTATAAAAATTCTGAAAGAGGAAATTTGATTATAGTTGAATGAAGCGACCGAAAAAAATTTACGAGATACGAAAACGAAATGTTCAGGCTTGACTCAGAAAGCACCACTCATATTAATGTTTTTGGCGATTTATACATTTCATTTAATATTTTTCTAATAAAAAAGTAGAGTTAATTCTAGGAATTTGTTTTGTAGAAATTTCATCCATGCATAGCGTTAATAAAATTTATTATTATATTAGAGAAATCCTATCAAGGCAGCAGGAAAAAGTTATGAAAATTCAGATCTATTTCGAAGCTACATAGGTACTTGACTATTTTAGTAGTAAAATTTATTTTGTTTTTATTTGGTAACCGAAACGGGAACGAAACCGTAACCGAAACCGAAATAAATGTTGAAGAACGAAACCGGAACCGAAACCGAAACACGTTGCAAAACCGAAACCGTAACCCGAACGTTATTTTAATCGGTTTCAGACCTTGGCATAAATAAATGCATACTTTAACAAAATGTAAATAAATTCACTTCGTTTTTCTTATCACTTCTTTCACTAACGTCAGAAAAAAATTTACGAAGTTGATATTATTTCATCACCAATAACCCGTTTTAGTACTACGTTGCATGGATGTGAGCCATATTTAAATAATAAAAATGCAAAACCTTATATTCTATATAGAAATAAGTATGGATATATGAATTTATTTATTTTCGAAAAATTTGAATTTATCGTATTTTTAATGTATACGCGAATAATATAATTTGTATGGTTATAAGCCATGTGTAAATAATAAATACGCAAAGCCTGCCTTCTATATATGTATATATTTATGTACAAGTATGTTTGATTTTTTTTTCACTTCAAAAACATGAATTTTAATGCTTTTATTTTCGTAATTCAATATGTTTAAATAGTAAATACATCCATTTATGCATTATATTTTGGTATTTTCATTATTTAATCGACTAATCAAAGATTTTATAACTAAAACTATGCACAATTTGTGTAATGGGGATGCGATGTCCGAGTCCTCCGTTGCAGCCGAAATAACAGCACGCTGTGCATCGCCGCGGTATACGTGGATCACGATCTGACCCACGCCGTAGTGCACTCGTAAATTGCACCGTAAGGGGCTCGAGTGCCTCCTTATTCAAGGTGAAGACCACTTGCCTATCAGGCCCTATCGCATCCTCAATCAGATTGACACTCCAGTCCTGCGTCGGGAGAGGCGGGTTCATGATCCGCAGCATCCTGAGAATTCTCTCAGGTTCAGCAGGGATGGCTGGAATCCATGCTCTTGCCCTTGGTCGAGCCGGGATGTCCTTCCAGTGGACAACCTCGCTTCTTGCTCCTTGGTAGATCTCACCCAGTCTTGCAGCTGCTGCCTTTTACAGTGCAACCTTGATTCGGCCCTGGTGCCATCCCGCATCAGAACCCATCGGCGTGGCACCCGGAGACTCATCCATAATGTCGAGAAGGGCATTACCGATCGCGTTCCGGACATACCGCCACTGGTCCCTAGGGATGGCCCAGCTTTCGTTACCTCGGTAAATGACGCCTATGAGGATCCTGTCCTTAGTCACTTCAGCAAAGCTGAGTTTACCCACTACGGGGGCATTCTGCTGCCGCTTCGGGTGAGGTTTTAAATCCTCGTCCGATCTCTGGCGTTTGAACGGATTTCCATTAACCTTCTTTGGCGCGTAATTGCTTTGGAAGTTCGGTAAGGTAGCTTCAGCCATCTCCACCGTCTTTCTGGTATTCGGCGATAGCGCCTCTTGTGAAATACCCTCGTATTTCTCCTTCTTTTGTCCAAGTACTCAGAGCGACTGGGAGACGTCTTTTGGGGTGAATTTCGACCCGTAGTTGCCATCGCGGCCGTTCCCTTGTTTGGATCTCTGGGGTCAGGTCGTGAGACCACTGCCACAGACGTTAAAAACTTGGTTTCGGTACCGGCACTTACTGGGGATTTAGCATCAGCCGTTGTTGGCTTCACTGTGTTTGTACCGGTACTTACTTTGGGGATTGCCCCCTTATTATCCACAGCTAATCGGCCCGTAGTTGCCATTGCTGTCGATCTCTCGGCTGATAAAGAAATGGAGTTTGTCCTCCAACGTTGCGTTCTCGTTTGCTCCAGCATTTTCCTCCTCTGCTGTGCAGTATACATGGTTGTATCTTTCGTTTTAGGGTTTTTATTACTATTTTTCATCTTGTTCGTACGACCCCTCGCCGGGAAAGGCCACTTTAGGGTCAAGGGAAGAGTAAGGGGAATGTGTCGTCCGCCGCGGCAGAGCCCCGTACCGCGGTAAGGCCATAGTTACTCTCCGAGGCGGCCCGGTATCAGAGAGGCTAAGTTCGATTACAGCCACGATTTGTCTCCCGGCGGCAAACGTCCAGTGGGCACGTGGTCGCATAACACCCTGGATTGGGAGGGGAAGATCTTAGTCATCGCGCCAGAGAGGCTTGGCTTCTCTCGTGATATTGTACCGGGCGGCGCTATGATCACAAAAGCAGCGTAGCCCTGTGGCTATCGACTTAAGCCCTCGTACCGCGGCAAGGTGTCCACCCTTCGCGAGGGGGAAAGGTTGCTACAAAAACAAAGGTTGTTACAAAAACAAAAACTCAATTGAAATAACAATGTCTGCCTCAAACTGGTGTGTACAGAAGGGGGCGTAAGTGGGGCTACTGCCCCTATCCACTCAACTTACAACTACATTGCATCGGTATGTTTGTTGTACTATTATTTTTAGTGTTAAAAATAAAGATTTTCCAACAGTCATATAACAGCTACCATATAGTAGGGTAGGTCGAGTATATTGCCATATAAAAATACTTTAGAAACTTTCGTTGAGAAACGTAGTGGACTTCGGCTGTGGTCATGAAATTCGCGAAGTGTGTATCGGTCATAAAATATTCTCAGAAAAAAAATTTAAATTCCCAGCAGGTTGCGCTCGCAATTACCACCTTTTATCTCTTACGATAACACATTTTAGTCTTGGGGTTTGGCGGCTGTTGCAGCAACCACATAATGGGTAAGTTTTGGAACAGTCTTCCGATGTAGGGTAATCTTCAACTCTTTCTTCGACTTAAACCATATGTTCGCTATAATATTGTGTTTATAAATTTTTAAGAGAAAACCATAAACTTTTTAAATTGCTTTAAAAATGAGTACCAGCCTTTTTCAATTCTACAATCCTCAACGGGAATTTTTTATAAAAAATTTGAACTTTTTTTTAATTGATCTCATAATTACATATATACACCACGATCTAATTATAAGACCAACAATTTCTCATGTACAATAAACTGAAGTTCAAGTTGTTTGTTGAAATGGATGATTCTGATTGTGCTAAATATTTTGATGTTCTTTGTAAAACGAAAACCTTTTAGTTTCTTCGCCATTAACCAAAAGTGAATAATAACCAACTAGTTTGGTTCATGTTCAAAAGTAATATGACAAGGTTAACAGACATGTAGTACATATTTTAGTATGACCCGGAAACTATACTGATGTGTTTCAGTCGTACATACCATACTACAATACCGTGCTAGAAATTAAGTGGCACTGGAGAAAAGAAAAGAAATGAAAATGAATTGCAAAGTTTCCTATCAAGAAAAGGAGAGAATGTTTGAATAGAATGTACATGTTTACTCCACTCGATATATTAAGTTAACCGGTTAATTTGATTAAAAGCTAATGACTTTGCGAGCTTTCTTTCAAATATGATTCTGCTTATTAAAAACACAAAAAATTTCAACTTGATTTTGTTATATATAAACTTGTCTTGTCTTATTTTTATTTTGTGGAGTGTATATAGTGTATGTGTTCGACGTAAGTTGCTCTCCCGTGACAAAAGCAAAACCAAGTAAGTAGTTGGGAAAATAACTGAGATTAACTTGGTTTTGCATTTGTCAGGGAGAACTTCTTACTTGATTTTGTTGTATCACGTGAGATGTAGTGTTTTGCCTATAAATTCTATTAATAAACCCTGTAAGGAATTCAGTTAATTTCAAGCCAATTATTATGTCTTCTTCCGTTTCATCGCTGCGCCATTTTAACAAAAACAGCCTTCTAAACAAGGTCTGAAACGATATTTGAAACCAGAACAATGTTGACATCTTGAAAATTTTCAATTAAACCAAACCTACCATGAAAAGACATAATTAATTTAATAGACAAATATTTTTTATTCAAGTCAAGATTTTAAAGTTAATTTGTTAATTAGAAAGTTTAACACTGAAAATTCTATCTGTTGCGCCAAGCAATATTAGTCAAACCTCAGATAGGGCGAAAATAAGCTGTTAACAGCATCGTGCTTTCCAATTAAAAATCTACTGTATTTTATCTTCCATTAGTGCCTCGTGTACATATATCCTTCTTCAAAAATTATTTGCACTCTTTTACCATCATTCGATACCGCTCATTATAAATGTATTTTTTTTATACCTTTCATGAACATGAAATGGTATTATAACTTTGGTCCGATGTTTGTAAATATGAGAAGAAGAAGAGATAGACCCATCAATAAGTATACCGAAATGATCAGGATGACGAGATGAGTTGATTTGGTCTGTTTGAACGCAAACTAGTCCCTCAGTTTTTGAGATAATTGGCTGAAATTTGGTATGCGGCCACCATTTTCCAATATAGGAATCATTTCTCGGAACCAGCAAGATCGGACCAATATAACATATAGCTCCCATACAACCGATTATTCCGATAAACGGATTTGGGCTATTACTCCTGTAATTAAACACGAAGGAACGTGAAATTTTATAAGTGTTGCTATTTTTATATGTGAAATATCGATGCTGAAAATCATAGAGATGGGATAAATATTTCACATAGCTCCCATACAATCGATTATTCCGATAAACGGATTTTAAGATATTATAACTCCTGTAATTAAACACGTAGGAACGTGAAATTGTGTAAGTATTGCTATTTTTGTATGTGAAATATCGATTTTGAAACTCATAGAGATGGGATAAATATTTCACATAGCTCCCATACAATCGATTATTCCGATAAACTGATTTTGGGCTATAACTCCTGTAATTAAACACGAAGGAACGTGAAATTATATAAGTGTTGCTATTTTTATATGTGAAATATCGATTGTGAAACTCATAGAGATGGGATAAATATTTCACATAGCTCCCATACAATCGATTGTTCCGATAAACGGATTTTGGTAGATAACTCCTGTAATTATATAGGTAGGAACGTGAAATTTTGCAAGTGTCGCTATTTTTATATGCGAAATATCGATGTTGAAAATCATTGAGATGGCATAAATATTTCACATAGCTCCCATACAATCGATTATTCCGATAAGCGGATTTTGGGCTATAAGTCCTGTAATTACACACATAGGAACGCGAAATTTTGGAAGCATCGCTATTTTTATATGTAAAATATCGATGTTGAAAATCAGTGAAAGGGGATAAATATTTCACATAGCCCCCATACAATCGATTGTTCCGATAAACGGATTTTGGTAGATAACTCCTGTAATTATATCGGTAGGAACGTGAAATTTCGTAAATGTTGCTATTTTAGAATGTGGAATGTCGATGTTAAAAATCAATGAGATTGGACCAATATAACACATCGTCCCCATATAATCGATAGCTCCGATAATTTCGGTATGAGCTAAAGTTAAATTCACACAGGCTGTACTGGGGATCAAACAGTGAAAATCGTGACGCTTATTCATGAAAGGTATTTAGCCTTCGGCACAGCCGAAGACAGCTTTCCTTACTTGTTTTTAAATATTTTCATTTATCAATATATACGTTAAAAACGATACTAGCATATTTTAAATTGCTTTTGAAATTATTACACACTCAGGAGATATTTTAGGTCAAGCATGGGCATTCCTAACTCAATTGAGCCGCACTCATGTGTGCGTGTGTGTACATGTATTCTTACGCTCTTCATTTCAGTTGCTGTTGAGAGCAAAAAATCAAATTAGCCACAGTGGTGTTAAAAAATCATTTTCATGCCAGTCTTGGCGTAGACAGCAAAGGGGTAACATTGTTGATTGTTTCATGCGGTAGTAAATTATGCGCGATTTAAAATAAATGTAAGCGATTTCAGATGGCTTGACTAAAATGTAACGCAAAAAGAAAAGTAAAAAATCAATGGGAACTTCATTAAGTATTGAATAAATAAATGATAGATAAACAAGATAAGAGGAAAAGAAAGTGAAAGAAAGAAAACCCTTGCTCTGAGTTTATTTGAAAACTTATCCAAAACGCTAACTCTGAGTTAAAAAGCTACTTGGCGTCGTGCAAGTGGGATTAATGAAAATAAAATTAAAACTGTATTACAAGTAGGGAAATAAAATTAAAACTGCATTGCAAGTAGGGAATAGGCAGAAAGAAGAGGAATAAAAAGAAAGAGAAGGTATAAAAAAGGGGGAAAAAAAAATTACCAGAAGACTTATCAGATAGAGAATTTATTTTAAATTAAGCTTTTCCTTCTGATTTAAGTAATCTTTCAAATGAGCTTAATTTGAATTAAAAGAAAAGGAAACAAGTTTTTAATTTTTAAACTCTTTTATTGTCACTGATTTCTGAAATCAAGTTACCAAACCTACTCCTAATTACCAGTATTGATATTTTAAAATAAACAATGGACACATGCAGTTACTGGAGACAAATTTTTTTTTTTTTTCAAGTTTGAAAACAGACTTAAAGAGATGCAAAAAATCAAGACGATTGACATATTTGAAAGTCTGTTTAAATGTGACATTACCCAATATTCATTTGAAATTAAAAAATAGTTATAAATTCTCAGAAGCGAAATGTCAGTTAATGTGAAGCAGATATTACTGTTTTCTGGAGAAAGTAAGAAATAATCATAAAAAAATGTTTGGAAGTCATTTTTAGCGCGCATAAATAGTATCATAAAAATTTTGCGTTAAAGCGGTCTTGTTGTTACTACTTTGCTGTCGGTTAAGCAACTGACGCGAAAAATTTGTTCTTAGCACCACTGTATCAAAGTTACTCTCGCATTTACCAATACACCTACACAAACCAAAATGCCCACCGCTGTTTTACACACACACTTACAATTAGACGACTAAAGGGTCAGTTACATAAAACTTTATTTTGGCTTTACCTCAAACTTTGACTTTGACAGAAAAGTTCAGTATACGTACGATTAAGCAACATAATCTCACAATACAAGAGAAACATAACACATAACCCAACGGACAAATTCATACTACAAACGCTCAACAAAACAAAAGCTTTACTCAACACACACAAAAACGATATTATTGTTACCGATTCGGACAAGTGTAGTGTACTCATACAAACATACGTACATAGCATGCAACAGCCACGACCCACATGAATGTCTGTTTGTATGGCCGCATTTGAAAAATGCATTTGACACCTTCGGCCAATAGCGTAGGTTGAAGTATGTCAATGCTACGGCTGCGCCAGCATTTATTCTAGAGCTCTGCTTGGCCTCATGCTAAGCACTTCTATTGGCTAATGTAAGAAATTGCCAAGCTGAATTTAAATTCAGCTACATAGAAGTCGAGAAACAGGAGGAGTCAAGCAAATCACTTTCTGTGATTTGATTTGTATAATTAGAGTAAGATTTAAAAATAAAAATCAGAAATAAGTTCAGAAAAAATTATACACTGACCCTAGGACCACCACACAAGGGAAACAAAACCGTGATAATGTACAAATCAGATTACAGGGAAAAAATGAACAAACTGCTCGGTGACAACACCAACATTGCAAAAACAAAACAACAACATCGTCGATGAGCTATATAAAAGCAAACTAATAGATTTGAAAGAGAAACGTCAACTCACCTGCACATCAGCTCATGCACCAAGATTATACGGTTTACCCAAAATTCATAAACCAGATTTACCCCTTCGTCCCATATCGTCATCAACGAACGTACCGTGCTACAATTTATCTAAATTCGTTAGTAAGTTACTCAACAATTTAACGTCGGATGATTACAACATTAAAAACTCGTTCAAATTAAAAGAAACATTAGAGACGGTGGAAATATGCGAAGATGACATGTTAGTCTCTTTCGATGTGATATCATTATTCACAAATATACCCATTTCTTTAGCAATAAAAATTATAATGGAAAAGTTTCAACATATCCCGACTAACATACCTAAAAACAAATTCTTAAAAATCCTTAACTTCTGCTTGAAAGAAAATAATTACTTTATGTACGAAGAAAAATTTTACGCACAAAATTTTGGCATGCCTATGGGCAACCCCCTCTCACCTACCATAGCAGATATAATAATGGATGACCTGCTAGATTCTACCATTTCGAATTTGAAAAATGCACACAACATCAACTTAAAGCTTTTAGTGAAATATGTAGACGACATATTTGCCATCGTAAAACGTGACCAGGTTGATAAGATTCTTAATACGCTTAATCAATACCACAACAAAATACAATTCACTGTGGAAAAAGAAGAAAACCTCACACTCCCGTTTTTGGATGTACTTATCCATAAAAACAATAATAATATTATACTAGACTGGTACTCTAAACCTGTGGCATCAGGTAGAATAATAAACTTTCTTTCCGCCCAACCAAAAAACTATAAGATCAATACCGCGAAAAACCTCACACAAAAAATGTCCAACAAAAATAAAATTTACAAAATACTTATAAACAGCAATTATCCGATCCATTTAGTGAACACTCTAATAGAAAAAGAAATAAACAAAAGAAATAACAAAACAAACACTTCCCCACCAACCAACTCAACAAAACAATACCATAGTGTTACATACGTACCCCGTTTCTCTGAGAAGACAAACGAAAACTTAAGAAAACACAAACAAAATATTTCGCTAGCCTACAAGTCAGATTGCACACTCTCTATGGTTTATACAAAAACGAAAAGTCCGGTAGAAACCCAACAACAAAACAACGTCAACTACGAAGTACAGTGCAAGGGTGGAGAAAACACACAATGCAACAAGGTCTACATTGGCACTACTAAAAGATGTCTCTCATTGCGTTTGTCTGAGCACGAGGCCGATATCAAGAGAAACAAAAACAGCACGGCACTTGCACAACACAGCATTACATATGGACACACACCTGATCTAAAAAATGCGAGAATAATAGACAAAGAGAATAGAGAACGGACCAGTACACACTTGAGAGTCTACACATATTAAAAAATAGAGATAGTACTATGAACAAAAAAGGAAGACACTGATGATATTGCGGCTGCATATCTGTTGTGCTTATAACAAAAGCTTAGTTTGACAAGTAAGTATACCAAATGTTGATGGTATTAACGATTATTTACTTTTTAAGTTTATGCGTGTAAAATGTTGTTACTTTTGTAATTATATGTGAGTTTTTGTTACAAAACTTTTTTAAATATGTTTTCATGTAAGCTATCCAAATTCCAATTGTTTTAATGTTTGCCCTCTATTTGTTCTTTTTATAATAAAGATACACAAATGTTCCATGTTCCTGATGAAGCCAAGGAGATTGGCGAAACGTTGAACATAAAGTGAAAACATAAAAACAATGTAAACAGTTTTTTACTTCACCAACCACATTAGACCGTATGAGCCTATTGGAAATATATTTTTCAAGTTTTAAGTAATTTCTATATTTGACAAAAAAAAAATAACGTGGACCTTCGACGCAGCATGTATACATAATTATGCAAAATGAATAAACGTTAACAAAATTTTTTTATTTTTATTTTTGTTTTTGCTAACTAAAAAACCCAAAACTGTACTAACGCCACTTGTGCTTCAAGAGGCTCATATGATATCAATTATACCCAATACTCCAATGTACTCGTAGAGCGCTGTAGCGGTAAAGTGCTCGGCCTACTACACCAAGACGGGGTACAGCTCTGAGTGCCGAGTTCCAAGTCCATTTAGTACTTAGTAACTACCAAACAAATTTTTTGTATTCCTTAAATTATTATTTTCCGACCCAGCCTAGTGTACATATCTAAGCAAACTGAATTGACGTTAACGAAAAAAATTTTTTTGTTATTTTTTGATATTTTCTGATTTGATCATCAACGAAAACAATTTTTTTCTGATACTTATAGAAACGAAATTATTTCGTTTATATCGCTGTGCAGCCCTGCTCTCACAATGCCGGGAAGAAAAGTCCATAAACAGATGTAATTCCAGTATCATCGAAACATATGTCGGCTTGTCTGGTTTCTGCAGCACGTGGGTAAATTTTTCCCAAAAAACACATTTTCATACAATCCCGAAAATTGCTTCACAATACCGTCGGTATTTACAGCAATAGACTACAAGTCAAAAGCAAGAAAGAGTTTTTCATAAAATTTGGAAATTATTGAGTCCATTTCCTGTCGACTAACTTTACAGAGTTACTCATTACATTTGTTAAAACCCTGCAGTCAAATTCCGAACTACTCAGCAAACATACTAGTTCATTGACTAACCATTTTGTGGCATATGCATACCAGTTCATTGTTGATTACTTTTAAAACCAGTCAATGCCAAACTACTCAGCAAACAATATAGTTCATTGACTATACATTTTGTGGTGTATTTATACTAGTTCATTGCTGATTAGCTTCAAACCAGTCAAGGCCAAACTACTCAGCAAACAATATAGTTCATTGACTATACATTTTGTGGTGTATTCATACTAGTTCATTTCTGATCACCTTTAAACCAGTCAATGTCGAACTACTCAGCAAATAATATAGTTCATTGACCATACATTTTGTGGTGTATTCATACTAGTTCATTTCCGATCACCTTTAAACCAGTCAATGTCGAACTACTCAGCAAATAATATAGTTCATTGACTATACATTTTGTGGTGTATTCATACTAGTTCATTTCAGATCACCTTTAAACCAGTCAATGTCGAACTACTCAGCAAATAATATAGTTCATTGACTATACATTTTGCGGTGTATTCATACTAGTTCATTTCTGATTAGCTTTAAACCAGTCAACGCCAAACTACTCAGCAACATTATAGTTCTACGCCTAAACATTTTGTGGTGTATTCATACCAGTTAATTTCTGAATACCTTCAAACTAATCAATTCCAAACTACTCAGCAGACACCTAGCTCGTTTACTATACATTTTATGGATGTTTTTATACTAGTTCTTTGCTGATTACCCTTAAACCAATAAATGCCAATCTAATCAGAAAACATACTAGTCTACAACTATAATTTGCTGGGCGAAATCATACTAGTCACAAAAATATTGGTTCGTACTAGTATGCAAGTATGTATGAATCTCGGGTTGAAATTATACTACATCTTTTTCAGTTTATATTCAGAAAGTTTTCTGAATATCAATTGTAATTTTCTGAATGTCAATTGTATTTTTCTGAATATCAAATGGAAATCCTGAATACGAATTGTAATTTTCTAAATATAAATTGTTACTTTCTGAATATAAACTGAAAAAGGTGTAGTCAGAAAAAGCCTAATCTATTTTAGAAAAATACTAATTCGAAAAATTCCATTTCATACTACATTATTATTATAAGGCATTATTACACCGCAACCATTAGTACGATCTATTGTAGTACATGGTACTATGCAAACATTATTTGAAATTTTTGGTTTGCTTCTTTTTTTATCTTGTAATTCACAGATGCTTTTTCGTGTTTGGCTAAATACAAATATGATTCTGATGTATATATGATCTAGTATGTCAACTGCTATATTTCTTGTGTATATACACAGAAAAAAGGCACTGGTAAAATCTACAATCTCGTGCTGTTATCCTGAAGTTGACCAAATTTTGGTTGTTTGAACGGTATTTTTTGTTGAAGTAACTGTATTCAGATCTTTTATGATCCCTCTAGATCTTTTATAATCCCATTTTGGCCAGGTTTGTTTGGATGTCCGGCACCCTTGGGATTGTTGCTACCTTTCGTTGGCTTGACGGAGTGTGTACTCCAAGCCAACGAAATGTGGCAACAATCCCCAAGGTGCCGGACATCCAAACAAACCTGGCCTAAGAAGGAGAGAAATCTCCATATTAATAGGTGTTCTAACTGGGCACTGCCTTATCGGTAGGCACGCAGAAGGTGTGCCCTACCGACGATGCTGTAGGAGCTGCAAAGATGATGAGGAAGAGGAAACGGTGAAGCACCTCATCTGCAACTGCCCGGTCTTAAGCGGCGCGAGAACGCGCTTTTTGGGAGTTCCCTTCCTGGATAGCCTAAACCAGACCGCTGAACTGGACATAAAGGACTTGATGGCCTTCATAAAGTCATCTAAGTGGTTCGAGGAGGAGTAACGGTGTCGGTTTAGGAGTGTCAGTCCCGGAATACTACTATGTGGAAAATCCCAACAAAAATCAAAGCAGCACACTATAAGTTGGAAGAGAAGTTCGGCAAACGTCTCGTTATGACAACCTGTTGGTATATAACCGCCATTTTTTTACGTTGCAGCATAAACTTGAGTATATTGACATAAATTGACTCTAACAATGCTCCTTTAACTCGAGTGTATGGCCCAGCATGAAAGTAGTCTTACTTTGACTCTTTTTGATGTAAAAATAAGACTTACTTTTATCTATATATACATATGTTGGACCGGAACTCCGCAGTGGACGACAAACCTAACCTTGAGTAACCTTAATTTACCTTACCTAAAAATACAACTCCAAAGCCCCAATTACATAAAACTTTGACAAATGCGCGCCTCGTTTTTGAGCATTTGCAAAAATCTCGCTTCGCTTTACGGTTAAAAAACTTTGAATGAAAGTGGATCCTACAAAGTTGAATGCAATTGGGCCTTCACCTATATAATCAAACTTGACGAACGCGGAATTTGAAAGGAGCCATTGCAAGTTGAATTCAATAATTAAATTAAAAATACAATAATCAACATAATTTAAAAAATATTCGATGTTAAGTATTGAATAATCTTAATGTAAGTGAAATGTTAAGTTTTTCATGTTTATTGTTTTATACTGTGATAAACGTATTAATTAATGTATGTTTTACATGTTTCGATTTTTTATACCTTTCATGAACATGAAATGGTATTATAACTTTGGTCCGATGTTTGTAAGTATGAGAAGAAGAAGAGATAGACCCACTAATAAGTATACCGTTATGATCAGGACGATGAGTTAATTCGATTTAGCCATGTCCGTCCGTCCGTCAGTCCGTCTGTTTGTACGCAAACTAGTCCCTCAATTTTAGAGATATCTCCATGAAATTTGGTATGGAGGCGTTATTTTATATGAGAATAATCATTCGTCGGAACCAGCAAGATTGGACCAAAACTACTCATAGCTCCCATACAATCGATTGTTCCGATAAACTGATTTCGGGCTATAACTTCTGTAATTAAAGAGCTAGTAACGTGACATTTTGTAGATATTGATGTTTTTATATGTGAAATATCGATGTTGAAAATCATTGAGATGGGATAAATATTTCATATAGCTCCCATACAATCGATTGTTCCGATAAACGGATTTCGGGCTATAACTCCTGTAATTATAAAGCTAGGAACGTGAAATTTTGTAAGTCTTGCTATTTTTATATGTGAAATAGCGATGTTGAAAATCATTGAGATGAGATAAATATTTCACATAGCCCCCATACAATCGATTGTTCGGATAAACGGATTTTGGGCTATAACTCCTATAATTATATAGGTAGGGTCGTGAAATTTCGTAACTATTGCTCTGTTATAAAGTGGAATGTCGATGTTAAAAATCAATTAGATTGGACCAACAAAACACATCGCCCCCATATAATCGATAGTTCCGATAATTAGGGTATGAGCTAAAGTTAAATTCACACAGGCCGTACTGAGGATCGAACAGTGAAAATCTTGACGCTTATTCATGAAAGGTATATAGCCTTCGGCACAGCCGAAGACAGCTTTCCTTACTTGTTTTTATTTGTGATTTGAACTTTCAACCAATTCAAAGATAATTTTTATTTGTTTTTTAGCTTTCAAACAATTCAAAGATAATTTTTATTTGTGATTTGAATTTTCAACCAATTCAAAGATAATTTTTATTTGTGATTTGAACTTTCAACCAATTCGAAGATACTTTTGCTTTGTAAGAAACTTGTGACTTGATAAGTGTTACAAGTAAACTTAACCGATAGTTTAAAGAGGCCTGTAGCCCGTTTCTACAACGTTTCGTTATAATAACGATCGATTTGCTATCGCAAGGCCCGTATCGCTTTCGATGTGAAAAATGTTTCGGTAACACACTCAATTTACTTAATTGTAATTGTCTACTTTAGCTGTCAACTGCTAATAAATTAGCTAAAATTATGGAAGGGGCTCAAAAGACGGGGTTTGGCATCAGGATCACGAATCCGGAAGTGCTTTTTTTTATATTTTGCTTCTCTGAAGAGATATTTAAAATCATAGTTGCAAGTTTTCATGTGGTTGTTGTAATTTTATTAGGCTGTACGGTTCAGGCAACCACCCGGAATTAGGATAGCGTAGCCCAGAGTTATTTTTTATAAACGCTTAGAAAGGTGTTTCGCACATAAATACCATGGATTCCGCCCCAAATTTTGGTATCGGACCAGGGTCATTTTTCGGTTTTTTGACCATAACTTTTCACAAAAACAAAATATAAAAAAAAACGCTTCCGGATTCGTGATCCTGAGGCCAAACCCAGTCTTTTGAGCTATCTCCCATAATTTTAGCTAATTTATTAGCAGTTGACCCCTAAAGGAAACAAATACGATAAAATATTACGATACAGGTATATACGCACTTTTTTCCACTGATCGGCGGTCTTGAAAGCTCCCCCCGCTGCATTTAGCTCCAGAGCAACGGCTTCCCATACATTGTGTCTCATGGAGGCACCAAAAATCGCCATTGCCACTTTTTTATTGACCTTCATTAGCTCCAAAAGTTTTACTTTTTGGTTTTTTTGTAATTTTTCCACTCCTGCTTTTTTTTTATAAAATAAAAAATTAATTAGAAAACAAAAAATCTTAATTAGTCACCAAGGAACTTCATTCATTTTCGTTTTAACGTATAATATCACGACCTTCGGAGGTAGTGATATGAATAACGCAAGAAATATCGAAAATACTTACTCACCACTCATACAGAAACACTACCTTGCGAAAACCATGAATCAGGGTTGCATTTTGCGATATAATTCGTATCGCAAGGATACAGAAACGGGCTACTGTTTCTTAAAAAAAAACACTGTGAAGGCGTAAGAGAAAAAAATCGCTTCACAGTATTTCTACTGTACTGTATTGCAGTGAATCAGGTATGTAGACGTATTAACCCGGGTACGAAAATAAACTGTACAAAATAAACAAAACGAAATAGTACTGTACAATAAAGTTTATTTTCGTACACTGGTATCAACCATGTGTCTTATATATATATTGACCTTTTTGGATGACATTTTGTACGTGGAGAGTATGCTTCATTCTAAGATTTGTATGAATGCTTATAAAGTTACCACCTATTCAATATTTTTTCGGAAATCTGTTTTGAAAAGTTTATGTTGGTAAGTAAGACTATGCAACAAAATTGAAAACACCGAGCTCGGTCACCCAAGTACTTTGTTCGCTAAACATCTATCTTTAGTTTTGTTCATGATCAAGTCACAAATAAAAGGTATCTTTGAATTGGTTGAAAGTTCAAATCACAAATAAAAATTATCTTTGAATTGGTTGAAAGTTCAAATAACAAATAAGAATTATCTTCGAATTGGTTGAAAGCTAAAACACAAATAAAAATTATCTTGAATTGGTTGAAAGTTCAAATCACAAATAAAAAGTATCTTTGAATTGGTTGAGATTTAAATCAAAAATAAAAAGTATCTTTGAATTGGTTGAAAGTTCAAATCACAAATAAAAATTATCTTTGAATTGGTTGAGATTCAAATAAGAAATAAAAATTATTTTTGAATTTTTTGAGATTCAAATCACAAATAAAAATTATCTTTGAATTGGTTGAAAGTTCAAATCACAAATAAAAATTATCTTTGAATTGAAAGTGGATTTGAAATCCAAAATTATTTGAAATCACGCAGCCCTGGTTTTGTTTGCTTCTTTAGATTTGTGCAGGTTTCTCAGACTTCCCATATCTTCGAGGTCTGTCCCGTCCCGAAGGCTGTCTCTCAACGACGAGTTCAGGGCAACTGCGCGGTTTAGCGTAGCGGGAGCCTTGCTGTCTGAAGCATCAGAGATATTGCGCTCAGGATCGGCTGCTACCACCGTGATGTCGAGGCCTTCCCCGTCCAGCAGACTGTGTTCCATCTTCGAGTTGGCGGATAACATGCTTTCCGCGTCGGACTCCTCGGTTTTCTCTTGGTTCTTGGATTTTCAAGCCTCCCGGAGCAGCCGCGATGGCAGCGCGCTGTGCCACGGTATACGTGGATAACAATCTGGCCTACACTGTAGTGCACTAGCCTACTACAGCTTTTGAGGGGCTCGAGTGCCTCCTTATTCATGGTGAAGACCACTTGTCTATCAGGCCCTACCTCATCTCCGACCAGAATGACACTCCAGTCCTGCGTCGGAAGGGACGGATCCTGATCATTATCCGCAGCATCTTGACAATTCGCTTAGGCTCTGCAGGGATGGCAGGATGTAATCCATGCCCTTGCCCTTGGCCGATCCGGAATGTCCTTCCAGTCGACGACATCGATTTTTGCACCTTCGTAGACTTCACCTAGTCTTGCAGCCACACGCGACAGTTTTAATCTGTCTCTGGTGCCAACCCGCATCTGTGACCGCCGCAATTGTGTAAACTCTTATGCATAGACGTCAAAATTTCAAAATGAGTTTAATAGCTGAAGCCCTATATACACTTATTTTTGAGCGTGAACGTGGGTGAACAATTTTCTTTTGTGTAATATGTGATATTACTCCACTTTTTCAAAAAAAAAATCATCCGTAAGTGGATAAACAACTAAAATATCTTTGATATTACTGCATTTAAACTTAAGTGAAAGTGTTAATAATGCTTTGAAATGCTTATTTTACTATCTCACAGTGAATTGTGTGCGAACGCAAAGGGACACAACCCCTTCGCAAGTGAGTGTTGAAACTTGGCAATTACCACGCCAAACTGTGATGTTTTTTTACATTTTTTGGAGAGTTGAAGTCATTTTACAGATGTGCGTGAACGCACAAAAGAATTGATTTGGAATTCTTTTCCTTTGCGTATGCAATGGAAAGTCTCCACTCATTCACGTTCACACGGATTTTTATGAGGGTCTTGATTGACATTGTGGTTCATAACAAGTGTGATTTCATAGACATAGGCGTGAAAATTCCAAAGTGAGTAAGTCACCTGTTTTTAATATCCTTTTTTGTCTCACCTCTTTCCAACTTCCCATCTCTTTCTACCATTCGGTAAAAGATAGGAGACCGCCATGTTGATGTGTGCAGGATGTTAAACAACGGCATTGTTTTTCTTTTATTCGGTGCTGGCGACATTTTAATATGTGCAGGATGTAAACAAACCGACATTTTGAGTGTGTTGTCAAAAGAAGAGTTCACACTTGTGCAGATACACAATGACCGCCGCCGAAACACCTGGAGACTCTAAATAAACGTCGATGACAGCGTTTCCGAGTGCGTCCCGGGCGTGACGCCACTGGTCCTTGGGGATGGCCAAACGGTCGTGGTCTCGATCAAGAATGCTTATAAACCTGTCATTGGTTACATCAGCAAAGCTTGGTTTGCGCACTCCGGGGGTTTTTTGATGCCACTTGGGATGGGGTTTTAACTCCACGTCCGATCTCTGGCGGTTGAAAGGGTTTCCGTTGGTACATAACTGCTTTGGAAATCCGGTGTCAGAGATTGTGCTAACTCCACACACTTCCTGGAACTCGGCGACAGCGTTTCCTACGAGGGATCTGGTCAACAACGTTTTGTGGTGGCAGGGACCTTCTTGGCTACAAGCAGACAAGACTAAATGGCCAGCCCAAGAAAAAGAGTATGGTGCAAACATCTAGGCAAAGAGAGTACAAATTCAAATAAAGAGGACATTCTCGATAGATTTTCCAATTTTTCAAGAGCTTTGAGGGTCATGTCATATGTTATGAGATTCTCTAAAAAACGAGTCCCAAAACAAAATCTACCTTTTAAACGGAGTCATACCTCATTTCTTACTTACTCAAACCGCCTAGGCGATTTTGGCCGTCCAACATGTTACGCCAGTCGGTTCTTTGTTGAGCCAACTGGCGCCAATTAGAGACACCGCGTGCTCGCAGGTCTGCCTCTACTTGGTCCTGCCATCGAAGTGGTGGTCTCCCTCTTCCTCTACTTCCACCGGCGGGTGCCGATAAAAATACCTTCTGGGCCGGAGCGTCCTCGTTCATTCGCACCACGTGTCCTAGCCAGCGGAGCCGCTGGGTTTTAATTCGCTGAACTATGTCCACGTCTGCGTAAAGCTCATCATTATATCTTCTTCGGTACTCGCCGTTGCCAACTTTTAGGGGTCCATAAATCTTTCGAAGAATTTTTCTCTCGAATACTCCCAGAGCCGCCTCATCAGATGCTGTCAGTGTCCATGCTTCTGCACCATATAGCAGGACGGGTACGATAAGTGACTTATAGAGTGTTGTTTTTGTTCGTCGAGAGAGGACTTTACTTCTAAATTGCCTACTCAGCCCAAAGTAGCATTTGTTTGCAAGAGTTATCCTTCTATGGATTTCCAGACTTACATTGTTCTTGGTAGTAATGCTGCTTCCCAGGTATACAAAGTCCCTTACTATCTCGAAATTATGGCTGCCAACAGTGGCGTGGTTGCCAAAGCGCGAATGCGCTGACTCTTTGCTTGATGCCAGCAGGTACTTCGTTTTACTGAGTTGATTTGATTTTGTGTTTTTCCGACAGGGTGGATACTAGATGTATATTGGAACGATTTTCCGTCATCCCTTGTCAAATTTGGTTTTGTAACAAACCGGTTTCGGCGATCTGCCATCGATCGTTCGGAGAACGAAATCAAACACTGAAGATGGCAGATCGCCGAAACTTCGTTTTACCTTCGTTCACCACCAAACCCATTTTTTCCGCTTCCTTTTCTAATTTGGAGTACGCAGAAGTTACGGCGCGGTTGCTGAGGCCAATGATGTCGATGTTGTCGGCATACGCCAACAGTTGTACGCTCTTGTAATATATTGTTCCAGCGCGGCTAAGTTCTGCAGCTTGTATTATTTTCTCCAGTATTAAATTAAAGAAATCGCACGATAGGGGGTCGCCCTGCCTGAAACCTCGTTTAGTTTCGAACGGCTCGGAGAGGTCCTTCCCAATTCTAACCGAGCTGGTGGTGTTGTTCAGCGTCATTTTGCACAGCCGTATAAGTTTTGCTGGGAAACCAAAATCAGACATAGCGGTGTATAGGAAACTCCTTTTCATGCTGTCGAAGGCAGCTTTAAAATCAACAAAGAGATGGTGTGTGTCGATCCTTTTCTCACGGGTTTTTTCCAAGATTTGGCGTATTGTAAAAATCTGGTCGATGGTAGATTTACCAGGTCTGAAGCCACACTGATAAGGTCCAATCAGTCGGTTTACGTCAGGCTTCAGTCTTTCGCACAATACGCTTGATAGGACTTTATATGCGATACTCAAAAGGCTGATTCCACGATAGTTGGCCCAGTTTGCGGGATCACCCTTCTTATGGATTGGGCAGAGATATATATTCTGCACATGCGCTGGTGCATGCACCTTACCAGCTCCTCGCCGCCGCATTTAAATACCTCAGCGGGCAGGCCATCAGCACCCGCCGCTTTATTGTTTTTTAGCCGTAATATAGCCACTCGCACCTTGTTATAGTCGGGTTGTGGAACTTCGATTCCATCGTATTCGATTGTGGGGTCGGGTTCGTCCTCTTCTCTGGATTGCTGCTCCTCTCCTCCGTTTAGAAGGGCTGAGAAGTGATCCCTCCATAACCCTAGTACTCTCTGAACATCTGTCACCAGGTCGCCGTTGTCATTTTTACAGGAGTTTGCTACGGGTTTAAAGCCTTCTGTCATTCGTCGAATTCTTTGATAAAATTTTCGGGCGTTGCTTCTGCTGGCTAGCATTTCAAGCTCTTCGATTTCACGCTTTTCTGCTTCCCTTTTCTTCGCCCGAAAAAGCCGTCTCGCTTCCCTCTTCATCTCGCGGTAGTTTTCACACACGCTCCTCGTTGCATTCGCTTTTAACGTTGCCTTATAGGCTTCGTCCTTTCTTTTCATTGCGTCTTTGCACTCTCTATCATCGTACCAGCTGTTTTTTCGCATTTGCCGGAATCCAATTACTTCTTCGGCTGCGGTACTAAGTGATCCGGAGATATGCTCCCACTGCTCGTGCACTCCGCTGGGTTGAATTGTGCTCTCAGAGAGCAAGTGCGCGAGTCGTTCTGCGACATACCTCATTTCGCCCGACGAAATTAAGGCGAAGTCTTGCCTCTCTACCCCTTCATCGATAGCTGTAACATCTTGCGGGTGGGCGGCCGTCTGTCTGCATCCCTTAATATACCTTATAATGAACGGCATCCAATTATCCTCCCTTACGCGTGTCACTATACCCGTCTCCTGGTCCAGTTTATCCGTAAGATCTCCCTTCGTGGCGAACACCAAGTAATGTTGCGGCTCCTAAGCACGCAATACTGGATCCCAAAGGTAAAAAATATGATCAAGTCAATTATCCACAACTGTAAGGTCTGCACCACCTTCCGAAAATGAATGCAGACCCAATTAATGGGCATTTACCAACACCGGTGTAGGTTTCGTCGGACCTTATGACATCAACTCCTACAGTGGGAGAGGATGTCGTATGTCAAAAGGCTACGTTTGCCTCTTCGTATGTTTTACGACCAAGGCCATTCATTTAGATGCCATTAGTGACCTTAGTACCGCCTCGTTCCTGGCAGTCTTCGATAAGTTTGTTGCCAGACGTGGATGTCCGAAAACATCCATTCCGACAATGCAACGAACTTTGTCGGTGCCTGTCGAGCTCTCCGATCAGATTTCAAGTCCTTTCTAGCAGACGCCCGCAACCAGGCCCTTTCAAAATATTGTCACCAAACCCTGACCTGCAGTAGCGGCGCTACAGGTGTCGGCTTCAGTTATATACAAAATGTGTAGGCCTTCCAAGGCCTATGTTACATCCCCATCTTTCCTCGCACATTAAAATAAAAATCTGTAATGATTTCAATTTTTTCACAGAAACTATAAAGCCTAGAAAAAAGGTTACAGCTGCTAAGTCCACTTTTCATTCAAAACTACTTTTCAAGTCATGTATTCAATGCTGAATTCAATTGCATTTTTGACAATATTTGAAACCATAAACGGGAAATTAAAAACATACCAAAGTTTCAGGCTGGAATACTAGAAAACGTTTATCGTTTTTATACAACAAATTAGGTAAAGTCTGTTAAATCTAAACTAGCAATGATAGACCTCAAGAATTTAAAATTAAGATCTGCAGGTATTACAGAAATTTTTTAACCATTCTGAAAAAAAAAATCAATATAATTTTTGAAAAAAAAAAAAACACAGATATCTGAAAAGTTAAATGCTTAGCGAGCGCTTTCCATCGCCTAAAGTATTTAAATTACTTGTTTTGGAGGTACCTAGCTCAAAGTGGCAATGACAAGAAACCGAGCAGTATGAAATCGAACTGTCAACTGAATTATTGGTTTGAATAGTAAAATTTTGCGAATGTGATATTCACGCAACGCTGGAAACATGGGAAGTAATAGATTCCGCGAACTTAAGCAGTGCCCCTCGTATTGTAAATTTTTTAGTTTAAATGGGTATTTGGAACCACGATGCAGTGTAGCGCGTAGCCGGTGTTGGATCGGCTAAATGGTCAATTACATAAAGCTTTGTTAACCACGCCTGACATTTGCACCCTCAAAACTTTGCGCTCAGCTTCAGAGGTATGCTACAATGAACGCTTTGTCGCTTCTCTTTTATACATTTGTTTTGTTATTTATTTCTTTGCATTCAGAGTGTTTTGGTAAATTTATTAATTCAAAAAAAATTAATTAATTATTATTTCTTCCAAATTTTAATTCTTAAATTAAAGCAAAGTCATCCACATCTGATTGTCAAAGCAAGCAAAATTTGAGAGTTGAAACACGTATATTGAACTTATCTGCCAAAGCCAAAGTCGGAGGTAAAGTTGAAATAAAGTTTTATGTAATTGTCCCTCAAGGGCTATTACCTATCTCTACCAATTTTTAAAAAAGTAAGTAAAGCACCCTATACAGATAAGCGTGAAGGGGAGTGTATTTAAATTATGGAGAGAGCACTTCTCCTCACTGCTAAATTGCGAGGGAGACGTCGAGTCCGATCCCCCAATCCCTGGCGATGGAAAAGTCGTCCCGGCTATATCCCGGCTCAAAAACAACAAAGACGGACTGTTCAAACACGGAGGCGGAGAGCTGGTGAAAAGCATACATAAGATCTTATGCAGGATATGGTCAGATTGTGCTCTGCCCAATACACAAGAAAGGCGATCCCGCTAACCGCACCAACTACCGCGGAATCAGTCTTCTTAATATCGCATATAAGGTTCTTTCTAGCGTATTTTGTGAAATACTGAAGCCCATCGATCGTAGACAAATTGATTGGACCTTATCAGTATGACTTTAGACCTGTTAAGTCTACCATCGACCAGATTTTCACGATACGCCAAATCCTGGAGAAAAAAAAAAACTAATGGCGGCGATATACCAACAGGTTATCATAACCTCTAAAGAGATTTTTAGCCGAGCTTCTCTTTCCAACTTGTGGTGTGTTGCTTTTGAGTTTTTCCTACAACTTGGCGGGACCTACAGTTTTTTGCCGACTCCGAACGGCACTTGCAAAGCAAATGAATTTTTTGCTGAGAAGCTTCTCATGGGAGAAATACACCCGGAGAGTTTGCCAAACTACTGCCGAGGGGCGACCCCGTTTTAGAAAAATTGTCTTTCTTAATAATTTTTGATGTTACTTTTGCCTGGCAGCGAACCGCCACGACTTGGTGTAGAAGGCCGAACACTTAACCGCTACACCACGGCAGCCGCCTGGAGAAGACCCATGATAAAAGAATCGACACACACCATCTCTTTGTCGATTTTGATAGCGCAAAAAGGAGCTACCTGTATGCTGCCATGTCTGAATTTGACTCCCGTGCAAAGCTTATACCGCTTTGCCAAATGACGTTGAGCAATAACAATAGCTCCGTCAGAATCGGGAAGGACCTCACTGGGGCATCAGTCAGGGTGACTCCCTTTCGTGCGATTTCTTTAACCTGATGCTGGATAAGATAATTCGAGCGGCAGAGCTAAACCGCAATGGTACAATCTTTTACAAGAGTCGTCTATTTGGGAACCGGCATTAACACCGAAAATAATATCAGTATAGAAATCCAAAGGAGAATCACTCTTGCCAACAAGTGTTACTTTGAACCAGTAGTCGCCACGGAGAGAGCGCTTGCTATGTTAAAGCATTGGAGTTTTTCCTCCCAGGAAAGTGATTGTCGCCCTATCTTTTGGACTAAGTAGGCAATTGAGAAGTAAAGTCCTCTCTGGACCAACAAAGATAACGCGGCTCGGAATCATGGACAGTGTCAAGAGTAGATGAAATGTCCCTTAGAGTATTTGAGAGAAAAGCTCGCCGGAAGATTTATTATCCCTCGCGTGATACCAACGGCGAGTATCGAAGGAAATTGAACCAGCTTTACGCAGACCTGACCATAGTTCAGCGAATTAAAGCCCAAAGGCTCCGCTGGCTGGGTTATGTTATGCGAATGCACAAAGAAGGCTTTCCTATCGACACCCGAATTCACCAGCAGAGGAAGGGGGAGGCCTCGACTGAGATGGAAACAACAACTGGAGGATGACTTGAACTCCATTGGGGATTCCTATTTTCGTCAGTTATCACTAAAAAGGATTGACTGACGGGCTTTGATACGAAACGGCCCAAATCGTCTGGGCGGTTAACCGTCAATAAATGACGCAAGCCAAGATTAGATTAGATATACGAGGTCATTTATGTAGAATCAGCCATAACTATATGTTACAACTAACCAAAGTTGTTGATAAACTCAAGGATTTTCGAAATCGCTATTTCAAATAAACCATAGTCTTTGCAGTTTCTGCAGTGAGTTTCAAATCGTTGCTAATTTTTTTTGTCACATTTAAACTGACCACACATTTAACATTGGGTTGTCGGAAAATCAAGCTAAGTTTATTTAATTTTCGATTCATTTGGTCTGAACTAATGGAGCCAAAATGTATAATCTGCTTAATTCTTCCAGGCGAACTCTGCAAAGTAACATCATCAGAAATACATGAATAAATTGGTGGTTATCTAAGTTTTAAGATAAAAACCTGGTAAGTTGAAAGAATACGCTTATGGAATAGATCCGTTAATTCAGGTAAGCACTGAATCGGTTCTGGAAAATTTCTGGTTCTAACTCTGGGGCTATATAAGGACAAGTCATTGCTGTTGGAAACCAGATACTTTTACTGCCGAAATAGATTTTCTTAAGTGTGCTATCGCGATGGCTGCACCAGCAGCCTGTACGCGCTTTTCCGATAATTACGAAATCAAAGAAGAACTTGGCAAGTAAGTAAGAATCACTTAGATCTTTAGAAATGTCAGGCCTTTTGGTTTTTAACGTAAGTTTATAAATCTTCTCTGTCACTATATTTGCTTATTGGTGCTCGCGGGCTTAGTTTAACGTCTGTTAAGTTGACATCTAAATTATTGATTCCTTAGAAGCGTATCAATTAATGTAATTAATAATATAAAAGTGTGGAAAGACTAAGCGAAAATACACAAAACCAAAAATACACAAAATCAAAAAGCACAACAAAAACAACAGCACAGCAAAGATGTCTAAAAGCCCCAGAGTTTCCCGCCAAGGGTATCTACACCCACCAACAATGTAAATGCAGCTGACAAACTAGATGAGAAAGAAAACTTGTTGACCTCTCCTTGGATGGAACGTATCGACGCAAGGTTGGAGGAGCTCTTAGATAATGTTAAAGCGTCTGAAGAGCGTCTAATGCATCAATTTGGTTAGTTGGCGACGGAGTTGACAAACCTTTAGAAGGCGATGAAGAAATTTTAGGTAAAAGTGGGCAAAGCAGAGGCCAATGCTGCATCTATTAAAAAAGTGATCTCAGCGAATGCAAAAACAAAGCGGTTCCAACTGAGCATATGCAAAGCGAAATAATTATGCTCAAAATTGAGCTCAAAACAAAGCGGTGTCAACCGACGTAATAATGCATGGTCTCCCTTTCAGTGATGGTGAGAATATTAGCGACACTTTTTCCCATGTGTGTCAGTCACTGAAGTTCCCAATCTTAATATTTGCTCTGCTTTTCGAGTGCCAAACAAGAACTAATCCACGGAATCTGTCATCTATGCTCTTCAAATCAGTTTCTCGCTTTATGGGCGGTACACAGATCACAAGTAATTCCTTCAAGGAAAATACGCATTTTTTCTTGCGTAAAAAATAGTAGTATGGAAGTAATTTTGACGTTTAAAAATCCATGGTGAATAGTGAAATAAGCAAGATGAAGAGCAAAGAATTGAAATGTAAGGGCTGATTTTGTAAGTAAGTAAGATTTAATATAATTAGGCAAGAAAATATGAAATTGTGTGAAAAAAGTGAAAGATTGTTATAGTGAGTGTTCGTTTTTCTCTTATTTGTTGCATTTGTAAGTGTTTATTTATTGCATTTTCTTTGAATTTGGGATACCAAGAGCTAAAACACGTCGGAACATGTCGCCAAACTTGCGAAAAACAACGTGTAATGTAACGTGTTTAGATAAATGAAGGCTATATTTGGCAAAATTGTGCTGATCACCGAGACCCTGTTTTGTAGATATCCTTTAAATTATAAAACCGAATAACCGTTTACTGTGCCTAAAAATAGTAGTATACTTTCACTGTCCCGTACGAACACATGACTAAATTTGGACTTCTCACTCATATGCGACTATTTCAAAAGAAAGTTTCTGGTTTTAGTTTAGTGTATTATCCCACAATATTAATGACAAAAAAAAATTTTCACATAAAGTAATTACGATTTGAAACTAGATAATGCCGCATTATTTGTCCCGGATGAACCATGGAATGCGCCAAAAGAAAATCTAGAATATCGCTCAAAAAAGTAGAAAATTCGACGTTTTTTAATTTTTGAAGTTATGAAAAAATTGTTGGCAACATGTTTAGCCGTCCATATCATCAGAGCGGGTTAATGTCTTTCTTTACTTTCCCCTTCCTTCTGTCATTTAATTTTACTGTTTTCATTCTTATTGTTCCTTTCGTTCCTTTCCTTTCCTTTACTTAACATTCCTTTCTTTAATTTCCTTTCCTTTATTTTCTTTTCCTTTCTTTTCGTTTTCGTTTCCGTTTCTTTCTTTTCTTCTAATTTAATTTTCTTTCCTTTCCCTACCTTTCATTTCCTCTTCTTTACTTTTCTCCCTTTTTATTTACTTGCATTTA
Source organism: Campiglossa producta (assembly GCA_964058755.1). NCBI lineage: Eukaryota > Metazoa > Arthropoda > Insecta > Diptera > Tephritidae > Campiglossa > Campiglossa producta. The sequence goes on along the minus strand of CAXKVI010000006.1, from coordinate 43,898,397 downwards.
CTCCACTACACTTCTTTACTTTCGTTTCGTTTATTTTCCTTTAAATTCCATTCCGCTCTTTCCCTTTCCTTTCCTATCTATTCTTTTATCCTTTCCTTTCTTTATCTTTCCTTTCCATTCTTCTCATTTCCTATCCTTTCCCTACCTTTTTATTCATTTAATTTTCTTTACCCTCCTTTCCTTTCTCTTAATTTTCTTTCCTTTCATTTCCTTTTCTTACTTTTCCTTTATACTTTCATTAATTTTATTTTGTATTATTTCCTTTCCTTTCATTTCCAAAAAAAATTTTGAAAATGGATGTTGCCCCACCCTTTCGCGGCAGAGGGGGATGTGTCCCCCCCTTGCGAATGAAACCGATTTTTAAAAATCTACAACAAGCTTCTTTTAGAATTCCTGCTGAATTCGCCTTGATTTGTTTCCAAAAACGCTTTTCTCGAATTATGAGTAACTATGAATAACTAGCAGCAAACAACGAACTTTGCACTAGCAAGTGCATAAACGCACCTATTGCTGTACATCTCTGACAATATCGATGACCACGTAAATAGATGAAATAGGTCACAATTGCGATCACTGTTTGTAATTTATTTATCAAGTGAAACATAAAATATTAGTTATGGATATAAGAAAGCTGTTTGGCACTTCTGGGTATAAGTATATTTTTATTAGTTAAGCGGGCTACTCACCTGCCAAGAAATGTCTCAAGAAAAAAACGAGCATATATTTCTTATGCCCGGTCAAGAAATTTTGACGTTTAGATAATTCATTGTGAATAGTGTCCGCGAAGAAGAAGCATCAAAGAAAAAATAAAACTGCAAACAAATGAAAAGTGCAAAATAAAATTTTTGTAGAAAAAACGCTGCTTTGGCATAAAATTAAAAGTGCAAACAAAAGAAAAGCGATTTTTGTTTTCTTCAGGGGTCAACTGCTAATAAATTAGCTAAAATTATGTGATATAGCTCAAAAGATGTGTTGCGGCCTCAGGATCACGAATCCGGGAGCGCTTTTTTAATATTTTGCTTATCTGAAGCGATATTTGCAATCAAAGTTTCAAGTTTTCATGTGGTTGTTGTAATTTTATTAGGCTGTCCCTAAAAACGTGCAAAAAAAGTAGCGCCGTGGCGGTAGCCACGGTTATGTCATACGACCGGACTTGGAATGGCGTAGCCCTGGGTTATTTTTATAAGCGCGGCCGAAGGCCGCCAACTCAGAAAGGTGTTTCGCACATAAATACCATGGATTTCGCCCCAATTTTTGTATCGGACCCTGGACATTTTTCGGTTTTTTGACCATAACTTTTCCTAAAACAAAAAAATTAAAAAAGAATATAAATATGATAAATAAAACTCTCGATTTACGTCTTAAAAAAATTTAGAAAAGTTTGTGTTTTTTAAATTATTTAAAATTTCCTCGAACTTTCAGTTTCATTGTTATCAGTTTTGAAACTGTAAACTTGTATATATGACTACATATTTGAATAAAGAGTAAACATATTTTAAACAGTCTTATTTAAGTATTTCAGATAGGAACGAGTGTATGACATTTGAATAGTGTGTAATACATATTTAAAAAAAAAAGAAAATTACTGCTTCAGTCTTATTTATTTCACATAGAAACAGGTAATTGCTTTTGAATTGTGTGTAATACATATCGCTCATTTGCTACAACATCGTCATAACTCAAAAAATGTGATATTACAGAAAACACATTTTTAGTTTTTGAATTGCTGTATATTTATATGTGATAAGTAAGCAATTCTATCGAGATGACGCGTGAAATGTTAAACCTCGGATATAAAATTTTGTAAGTTGATCAAACATGTTATTTCCAATACATTAGTGATGTTAACTCAAAATTTGGGTTTTTTGAGTTATGACGATGTTGCAGAAAATGAGCGATATATTAAAAAAAATTGGTGTTCCAGCCTTATTTATTTCACATAGGAACAAGTTAACTTAAATTTTACAAGCTTTCGAGATACTTCCTATTTTAGAAGTAATCTCAAAACTCAGAACAAGAACGTTTCGGACAAAATTTATATCAGAACTGCGTAATCTCAACTTAAAGTCAATTGATTATGTGCTCAGTGAGATAAAGTAGTAGCAGAATTGGCAAGCGCGATAAGTTGATATTCAGCTCTGCCGTCGATATCGGCTTCTAAAACCTAGTATTATTCAAAAAGATATTGGTTATGATATGCAATTTTTGTACAGAAAAGCCGTGTGATTTCGACACAGGCGGCGTCCGCATCTTCCCTTGGCAACTGCTGTAGGAGGTATTTAATCCCTTTTAGAGCCTTTTGAAATATTGATTCGGGCTCAGCAGCTACACGACCTTCAATCAACTTGGTTTGTGCTTGAACAAGACTATCCAGCTTAGTATATAGCTCAGAGTTTTGTTTCTCATTAGAAATTCGATTTCGTTTTGGAGTTGGCGCCTAGAAAAGGAGAAAATTATGTTAAAATTAATAACCGTATAGGCTGTAATTACATTAAGAATGCCTAGGTTTGGAAATTTCAAAATGTACCTGTAAGGAGTTTTAGTCCGATTCCTAGTGCATTAACTAACCCTCTTTTCTGCCTGTGAGGTTAAATTGTCAGAAGTTTAGTTCTTACTCTGTTCAATTCTTGTTCTAAAAGTAATCTATTGTCTAATTTCGATGATCTTATGTTCTGTTGTAGTGTGTTTGTAATATCAAAGATGTTACTAATATCTATTATGTGTAGGGCTGCCAACCCTCCAGATTTCGACCGGAGACTCCGGTTTTGAGGTTGGTGTCTCCAGTTTCGGACGTATTTCTCCGGATTTAGGGAGTGTTAGTTCAAAACTTAATATTTGCACATAACTTTCTGAGGTTCAAACGTTTGCTATAGTTTATTTCAATAAAATTAGTGAGAAAAATACACTTGTAACAGATATTGCGCGGTCCAAAACGAATTTCATATTTTTTATTATGATTTTGAAATTTCGGTTTTCAAGTTATTTAGCAGATTTGACTTAACCAATGTGGTTACATACGACGATGCGCTCAAGGCAGTAGAGATACTTGGCTTAAAAAATATTAACGAAGATGACGTTTGAAAATTAAAAGAAATACATTCCCAGTTTATTCAATCAATAGATATATCAGTAATCCCAGTCGATTTAAAATGGGTTCGGTTATTCAAAAGTACCGATTTCTCTGAGCTTCCAGAAGTTATCGGGACTATTTTATCTATTACCATAAGTAACGCTTTTGTGGAGCGTGTTTTCTCATTAATGGGAAATTTATGGTCAAGGCAGAATTAATGATTAAAATAAATTATAAAATGACATGTCAAGAATTCCTAAACTTTTTGAAACAACCTGCACAACAACCACTTTTAAAATTATCTCAGAAAACTGAGAAATACGGATTTAAAAATTAAAAATTGCGGCAAATAGTTACAAAAGTACTTTTTTGAATTGTTAAAATGTTTTCGTTTATTTAAATAATTTTATTTTAATAAATATGTATAACTGAATATGCAAAAATATATGTTTATGAGTTTATCTACACGAAAGTAAAATGTCTTTAAATTTCTAACACGGTTTTAGAAGACTTATATATAGACAAAATAAAACCGGTTTTCACAAACGTCTGAGATAAAGTGTTAGTTTGATTTTCATATTTAGCCATTTTCGAAACTCAAATCTCCGGTTTTGGAGTATTTTCAAGTTGGCAGCCCTAATTATGTGAATAATTTTGTGATAATTTTGTGTCATTTCAACGTCGTCAAGTTTTATCTCGGCATATCCGTTTTCGCTGTCAATTGGTTGTAGGGTCAGGGTTGCCGTTGTTATTGTCCATGCTAGCAGCGACAGCATCAGTATTAATTGTACCTGAAAATTTCTTTTTTCGCTTAGTGTTTGTTGGATGGATATTTTCTAATTTATATTTCTTGTATCTAGGTTCGTGTTTATGTCTCAGTGCTTTGTAGTTTTTGATGTAACCTTCCTGCTGGTCTTGTGTATATGTCTCTCTTTTCTCGTTTCTCTTATTTATAATTTTATTCTTTATTTGGTCTAACCTATCCCTAATGGTAATCTTATTCACTTTTCCTTCAGCTATGTCTTGAGGTTTCTCTTTAGTTGCGCTGTGTATCGATTTGTTATAGAATTCTATGCTTTTGAACACTTTTTCCTGAGTTGACAACTCGGATTTTTCAGCTTCTTGCACTCTAAATTTCTCAGAGATTGCGCTATGAAGTCTTTCTATATCTGAGTTGCCGGTGTGGCTATTTGGTCTGGTAAAATGTACGTCGATATTTTCCTGTTGTAGGAAGTCCTTAACGTTTATTGAGTTCATTTCATTGTCAGTTATAATTTTAGAGGGTTTGTTTCTCATGGAAAAGAATAGCCTGAGTTTCTCGATAATAGTCTGACTGTTTCTGTCCTCTAGGAATAAGGCTGTAGCTTGTTTTGAAAATTTATCAATGAATGTAATAAAGCTATGTTTTTTAATTGTGTAGACATCAATGTGTATAATTTGGTTTATATCTGTTGGTGTTTCTGTGATATGATATTTTGGTTTTGGTGGACATCTGTCGTATTTAGCTTTGTTACAAATGTCACAGTTGTTGATATATTTTTGCACTACCTCTTTAAGGTTATTAAAATATATCTTTTTTTTTATGGAGTCGTAAGTTTCGGTTATACCACTATGCCCAGTCTCGAATTTGTGGCATTTGTGTATTTGATTGTACGTCTCGTCGATACTAGTCATATCTTTAGCGTGGTGCGTACATTTCACGAATTGTAGGCTTGATCCAAAAAGTTCTATAAGTTTTAGTTGTACTTTGTTATATATACTGTCTGGAAGTTCGGAAAATATTCCAATCTTTCCGCTCTTCAGATATCTTCTGAATATGTCAGTCATAAAATTTGAAGATATATCATGTGTGTTAATGTAGATTTTCCTTTTGTTATTTACTATTTCAATTTCTCTAGTTTTATGGTCTGTTAGGATAATTTGTGTTGAAAATCGGTTCACGACTGTCTATAGTATGGGGATGTGGTCATTTTGTTCTTCTTCTTGTGAGTGAATTGTTGCACATGTACTCATGTTATTGTCGTTTTCTTCTGTCATGTGAATTTCTCCTGTCTCGTTATTAATCCTGCTAAGAAAATCTGCAACTCTATTCTCTTTACCTTTTATGTAGTTTATATTGTATTCGCCAAGTTCTAGTAGCCAACGTTGTAGCCTTGCGTTAATGTCCTTACCTTTATGCTTATGATATAGCCAGACTAGTGGCTGGTGGTCTGTTGAGAGGTCAAACTCTTTTCCATAGAGATATGGTCTGTAGTAGGTAACTCCCCAAACTATGGCGAGTAGTTCCTTTTCTACAGTTGCATACCTTTTTTCGTGGTCGTTTAAGGTTCTGCTTGCGTAACTAATAGGGCGGTCATTCTGCATGAGCACTGCTCCTATTGCAAAGTCACTTGCATCAGTTACCAATTTAAATTTCTTCGAATAATCGGGATAGCTAAGAATTGGTGGATTTGTAAGAAATCGTTTTAGTTTAAGAAATGCGTCTATATAAAGTGGGTCGTTTTTATTGACTTTTGTGTTTTTCTTCAGGTATTTTGTGAGTCCGTGGGCTACTTTAGCGTAGTCTTTTATGAGTTTCCTATTGTAGCCGGTTATCCCTAGAAACTGCTTGATTTGTTTTTGAGTTTCTGGTAATTTTAAGTGTTGGATGGTTTCGATTTTCTTTGGGTTGGGATTAATTCCTTCTGGTGAGAGGATATGGCCTAGGTACTCTGTTTCTTTCGTAAAGAAATTGCATTTGTCTATTTGTATTTTGAGGTTGTGTTGTCTTCGTTTATCTAAGACTTTGGTCACACTACTAATGTGCTCTTTTAGACTTGTACTAAAAATTAGAATGTCGTCTAGGTAAACTAAAGACCGAGTTTATCAGCCTTTGGAATGTGGCAGGTGAGTTTTTCAGTCCGAATGGCATTCGAACAAACTCGTAATTGCCTAAAGGTGTAGAAAATGCGGTTTTTTCTATCGTCTTCCTTGACTAGCACTTGGTGGAAACCTTTGGCTAGGTCGAGTGTTGTGAAGTGTTGGGCTTTGCCCAGTTTATCCAGAATATTTTCAATATTCGGAATTGGAAACTTATCACTTACTGTGACTTCGTTTAGTTTTCTATAATCAATGACGATCCCCCACTTTTTTTTACCTGAATTATCGATCTTTTTAGGGACAATCCACAATGGTGAGTTATATGGGGACGTACTTTCTATGATTATATTTTGTTTCAACATTTCGTCGATTTGTTTGTTGATTTCTTCTTCGTGAATTTTCGGATACCTATATATTTTAGAATATACAGCATTATTAGTTGTGGTGACAATTTCGTGTTTCACCTCATGATTATGGCTTAAGGGTTCGCCTTCTTTAAAAAATAGGTCCCTGTTATGTTCAACAATTTTTCTTAGTTCGTCCTGTTCCTCCTTGTTCATGTCAGTCCTCAAAAGTTTGTTTAGTACTTCCGAACCTAAGTCGTTTTCTTGGCTTTCTAGTGTGTGAATGTTTTCGTACTTGTATGGGCAAGCGTTTAGAAATGTGATTTTATTTTTATTTATTTCAAGATAATTTTCTTCTAGGTTAACTATTGCTCCAAGTTTTGTTAGAATGTTTTGGCCTATGAGTCCCTGAAATCTTTTATTTTTAAATGTGGTAATTTTCCAAGCCATTAAATTTGGGTTGTCGAATTCCTTGGGTATTTCAGAAATAACTTCGTATTCTGTGTAACTTTGTCCATTCAATGTATTAAATATTATAGGTTTATCTAGTTTCATCCTTTTGTAATTGGGGAGTGCGTCTTTATCTAGAAGGGTTGTTGAGGATCCTGTATCGATTAAACAAATTAATTTGTGTTTGCCTATGCTTAATTCTACTAACGCAATATTTCCCTGTTCGTAGCCGACAGAAAATTTACCTCGTGTTCATTTGATCCTATATCCTCCTGCAAATGATCCACTTCCATTGGCTCGTATCGACGTGATTGTGTAGATCTGACGACATTTAGTGCTTCCCCTTGTATTTTATTAATGACACATCTTTGGAATACGCACTCTTGCACTGGAGTGTTCTCGAAGAGTGGCAGAAAAATTTTCCTCGTTTTCCAAATATTCCTTAAACTCTAAGCAACTAAGTTCATAGTTACATCTAGTAATTAAAATAGATTTAACAGTCTCAATTTTCATTTGGGATTTTTCATCAGTCCATATATGGTTTAATATAGAAAATATTCTTTCGGTCGGGGCATTTGACCCCGGTAGACACAAATTAAATTCTACTATTTTTAAAATATTTTGAAAAGGTATTGCATGTTTCATAAAGTGCTGAAATATTTCAGCCCATTTACTGTCGACTAACTTTGCACGGCCCGTCCACTCCATTGGCTTGCTTGGAGTGGCATAAGTTTTAACACATGTGAACTCATCAAATAATTCGCTGTCATCAATTTTAATTTGGCTTCTCTTTTCCATAATAAAACTAAAATTTTTTTCAACATCATGCCAAGAAGGGATTTTCCGCAGAAGTACCCATTCCATCACTTCCACCTCTTTAAATGCATAATAGCACTGATTTAAATAATCAGCGCAGTTATTATACATTTTTTTGACATGATCTTTAATTTCACTTACATTTTTAGTTCCTGATTTCTCTAATTCTGAAATTATTTGCTTCATCATGAGTGGTAAAAACATTGCATCTCTTCGATCTGTGATTTTTAATTAAAGGTCTTTTATGAGTAAAGAAACTTCAACCATAAAGATATTCTGTGATTCAATTTGTGTAATGTAGTTATGGAAAAGAGATGCTTGACAATGTGTAAAGAAAAGCCACATTTCTGAGGTGGAATTTTCAAAGAATGATTTTAGAATGCTTGGACAGTTAGATAGTTCTAAAAAATATTTCTTTAGTGGTTTGAAAATTTTTAAAATTAGTTCAACTTCTGGCTTTACTAAATCCCAGCAGTTTTTTATATTCGACATCAACTGTTTCGCAAATTTCTTTTAATTGCTCTACTCTGACCGTATATATGTAAAAGTATGAAAATATTTTTACGACTATGACTTCATTGTCCACCGGAAGACACTCTATCGATGCCTGTATACAATTATTTACGATATGAGCAGCACAATTTACACCAATAAGAGTACTCCCGGTGGACGCAGCTAGTTTATGATAAAGATTATTTTTTCCTCGTCTTGCGGAGCCACCGAAATTACAATTAGTGTTGTCCGCACAAAGTGCGAGGTTTCACCCCGGAGGTCACTAACTTCTAATATTTTCAATTGTACACCTTTCTCCGGTAAAAAATATCTTACAAGTACTGGGCATACTTTCATACTACCCTGATTTGAGCAGTCGGAAAAACAGTAATGAAACTAGCAGCACTCAAATCAGCTTCGACTAGTTGCATTGCATTTGGTGCTAATACATTACAGACATTAGCTTCACACTTTGTGCGAGCTGATGAATAACTTTCATCGAAACACCTTTTAATAAGTTTCGACGTGCAGTCATTTGAACGGAAGGAAAAATTATGTTTCACAGTGTGATATGCCCAGGTCCCTTCATTTATGCTTGTTTTCTTTCCTTTAACATCCCTCGTGAAGGGTGGACACCTTGCCGCGGTACGAGGGCTTAAGTCGATAGCCACAGGGCTACGTTGCCCTTGTGATCATAACGAGAGAAGCCAAGCCTCTCTGGCGCGACGACTAAGATCTTCCCCCTCCCAATCCAGGGTGTTATGCGACCACGTGCCCATTGGACGTTTGCAGCCGGGAGGCAAATCGTGGCTGCAATCGAACGGAGCCTCTCTGAAACCGGGCCGCCTCGGAGAGTAACTATGGCCTTACCGCGGTATGGGGCTCTGCCGCGGCGGACGACACATTCCCCCTACTCTTCCCTTGACCCTAAACTGGCCTTGCCCGGCGAGGGGTCGTACGAACAAGATGATAAATAATAACAAAAACCCTAAAACTAAAGATACAACTATGTATACTGCACAGCAGAGGAGGAAAATGCTGGAGCAAGCGAGAACGCAACGTCGGAGGACAAACTCCATTTCCTTATCAGCCGAGAGATCGACAGCGATGGCAACTACGGGTCGATTAGCTCTGGATAACAAGGGGGCAATCCCCAAAGTAAGTACCGGTACAAACACAGTGAAGCCAACAACGGCTTATGGTAAAGTCCTAGTAAGATGGTACCGAAACTAAGTCTTTAACGTCTGTGGCAGTGGTCTCACGACCTGGCCCCAGAGATCCAAATAAGGGAACGACCGCGATGGCAACTACGGGTCGAAATTTACCCCAAAAGACATCTCCCAGTCGCTCTGAGTACTTGGACAAAAGAGCGGCCGCGAGGATCCTGAAGAAATACGAGGGTATTTCACAAGAGACGCTATCGCCGAATGCTAGAAAGACGGTGGAGATGGCTGAAGCTATCTTACCGAACTTCCAAAGCGATTACGCGCCAAAGAAGGTTAATGAAATCCCTTCAAACGCCAGAGATCGGACGTGGATTTAAAACCTCACCCGAAGCGGCAGCAATACGCCCCCGTAGTGGGTAAACTCAGCTTTGCTGAAGTAACTAAGGATAGGATCCTCATAGGCGTCATTGACCGAGGTAACGAAAGCTGGGCCATCCCTAGGGACCAGTGGCGGTACGTCCGGAACGCTATCGGTAATGCCCTTCGCGACATTATGGATGAGTCTCCGGGTGCCACGCCGATGGGTTCTGATGCGGGATGGCACCAGGGCCGAATCAAGGTATTGACTAAGGAAGCACTCGAGCCCCTTAAACGGTGCAATGGACGAGTGCACTACGGCATGGGTCAGATCGTGATCCACGTATACCGCGGCGATGCACAGCGCGCTGCTATTTCGGCTGCACCGGAGGGCTCGGACATCGCAGTGCCGGTAGAGGAGTCGGAGATGTCCGACTCGGAAAGTATGTTATCTGCCACGTCAAATGGCGAAGGAGCAGTGAACAGCTCGGAGATGGGAGACAGCCTGCTGCACGGGGAGGACCTCAACGTCACAGTGATAGCAGCTGGTCCTGAGCGCACCAATGTCAATACTGCCACAGTTAGTAGGATCTCGGCTACGCCAAATCCTCGTTGAAAGATAAGCCTCCAGACGAGGTGGAACTCGACGATACGGCGGTGGCAGGGAAGTCTGAGCACTCTCATGTTGGTGGTGATTCAGATAAACCTGCACAAATCTGAAGCAGCCTCGGCTGCTTTAATCAGTCGTCTTTCTAAAGGCGACATAGATGTGGTCCTCATCCAAGAACCCTGGGTCAACAGCTCAAGGATTTGCGGTTTGGGGATTAAGGGTTTTAAGCTAATCCAAGCCAGCGAGGGGGGCAGGGTTAGATTCTGTATTCTGGTTAAGTCTGAGCCGAATGCTTTTCTCTTGCCCAACTATACCAATGGTGACATTACAGCTGCCAGTTTAACAGTCGACAGTACCAGTCTGACGATGGCATCAGTCTATATGCCCTACGACGCCGAAGAACCTCCGCCACAGAGGGAGGTAAAAGACCTGGTGGCAAATTTTTCCATGGGTCATCTTATTATCGGAACTGACGCCAATGCTCATCACGTCCAGTGGGGAAGCTCCGATATCAATGCTAGAGGAGAGTCGTTGTTTGATTATTTGTTAACAACTAACCTGGTAGTTTGCAACGTGGCTAACGAACCTACGTTTATTACTAAAACCCGTAGGGAGGTCATAGATCTCACTCAAGTCCCCTCATCAGTAGGGGAGTTGGAGGATCTGGTAAAGACCTTTACAACGGCGCTCTCGAATGCCCTAGAGCAGGCTTGCCCAGTGCCAAAACCACGCAGTAAACATAGGCCGCTCCGTAAATCATATAGGACACAATTCAATAAGGCCAAGAGCCTTGGCACGGAGAATCAATGCCTCGAATATAAAGTTAAACTCAGGGCCTACAAAAAAGCTCTGAGGCAGGCGAAGAGAGTATCGTGGAGAAATTTCTGCACTGGGGTCGAAAATGTCGACGATACAGCGAGACTTAGACGAGTGCTCTCAAAAACTCAAACAGCCACAAGCTATTTGCGCAAACCTGACGGATCCTGGACCAGCACGGAGAGGGAAACCCTAGAGCTGCTCTTGAATACGCACTTCCCAGGGAACTTGCATGAGGAACCCCTAGCACCTACAATAAACCTGGATGTACATATACCCATCACGGAGGAAAAGGTTAGGTGGGCGGTTAAAAGCTTCGAACCGTTCAAGGCTGCCGGGCCAGACGGGATTATTCCCGCACAACTCATAAACACGCTGGAGACATCAGCCAAATGGCTGGTATTTCTCTATACAGCCTGCCTGGCTCTTAGCTACATTCCGTGCTCCTGGAGAAGTGCCACGGTAGTGTTTATTCCTAAGGCGGGGAAGGCGTCTCATTACGAGCCCAAGGACTATAGGCCGATCAGTCTCTCATCCTTTGTGCTCAAGACTTTCGAGAGGAGAATAAATGACTACCTCTCCTCTACTATTGATAGCAACCTGATCTGTAGCTATCAGCATGCATACACCAAACGGAAATCTACAGAAACTGCGCTTCACAGCCTAGTTTCTGTTATTGAAAAATCGCTGTATGAAAAGGAGTACTGTCTTGTGGCCTTTTTAGATATTGAAGGAGCCTTCAACAACATAAGCCCTGATGCTATAAACACCGCTTTAACAAGTCTGGGCATAAGCAGGTCTCTTATTGGACTTATTGATCAACTGCTAAGGGGTAGACGAATAGTTTCATCACTGGGCTCGGTTGACTTATCACGCTATGTCACAAGGGGAACGCCTCAGGGTGGAGTTCTCTCCCCGCTTCTATGGAACCTCACTGTCAACTCGATGCTGCGAGACACAAGCTGGTGGGCGCTATAGTATACAGGGACAAATTCCCACCAACCCTGTGCGACTTGATGCAAGTAGCACTGAGAGAGGTTTCCTCATGGTGCTCGCGCTGCGGACTGAGCATCAACCCGGGAAAAGTGGAACTGGTCCTTTTCACCAACCGCTATAAGATACCACCGCTAATACTACCAAAACTGAATAACGTGCACCTGAACTTGGCTGACAAAGCCAAGTTCTTGGGCACAGTTCTGGATAGGAAACTAACCTGGAAGGAGAATGTTCTTCAGCGCCAGAAGAAAGCGTGTATTGCACTCTACACGTGCAAAAGAGCCATTAAATTCCAATCGAAGGATAATGATATCATAAAATGCGCCGAACACATAACTGGAATTTTAGAAGTAGATCCACCGCTGATATTATATTCGATAACATATTCAAAGATGCTTCTGAGCTAGATGAAGGAGCGTCTATTGAAATGAACATGCCGAGAGTGGTGGTGAAAAGGCAATTAATAGATCGGACGTTCCTTTTACATCTATTTTAGTGTATTACCGGGGAGCAGTTTTTGTACCTTATCTAGACTCCCTACTATGTTCTCTTAATGAGAGGTTCTCGAACCAAAATAATCCTGCCTTTTCATTGACTGCATTGCATCCAAATATTTTAAAAAATATGAGTACTGAAGACATCAGCAACAAACTTGTTTATGCCCATGTTTTTTATGGATTAGATGGCATCGACAATGAAGTGAGTTATGGTATAAAATCTGCCAAAAACAACAACCAAAAGCTTTGTGTCTGCCTTCGAGAACACAAGCTTTTATTCAAAAATTATAGAAGCTTTTGGCATACTGCTTGCAATGCCCTGTACAACCGCTGCGATGGAACGCTCCTTCAGCACTCTGAAGAGGGTTAAAACGTGGTTGAGAACAACAATGGCGGAATCTTTTTCAAAAATATGTATATTTATTGTAAAGTCATGTATTTTTTTATTATAGGTTTATGCATGCTCAGTGCGCACAGAAAACTGGTTGCGGAAAACGATGCAGAGATAAAAGATTTAATTTTAAATGAATTTGCAAAAAACCCCAGAAGAATATTAGTTGTTTAGCAAATATATAAATTGCACTCATAGAAATTCCTGTGTAGTTTCGCTACCTAGAAGGTAATTTACTTTTTACCTTCCTTTAAGGATGGGAAATTACACACTAAAAAATTCAACAGACAAACTATTTACATTTCCACATTAAAAGTGTAAAACAAAAGTGTAAAAATACAATTTGTGTATAGTTCTTATTCTGAAAATCGAACGCAGGTGTCTTGAACTCTCAATCCAGATGCCTACCATTAGGCCATCGTATACTTAAGGCTGGTGAAAAGCTGCGTACGCCCTTGAACACATCTAACATTTATGATAGTTAAGAGCATGGTACAATCAACAGGTAAGAGCGGAAGGGAAAATACAACTCTGAAAATAGGAGTAGACGGGAAATGCAACCCTACTGTGTGTTTTGTTGGTAGATTTCGGCTCCCAAAAGTCAGCTATTGTCTATAATTTCGTCGACTTGTAGTCATTTCGCACAAATTATATTCCGTGTCCGCTATAAACTTTGGGAATTTTTTCCTTCGGCACCCAACTGCTAATAAATTTGCTAAAATTATGGGAGATAGCTCAAAAGACGGGTTTTGGCCTCAGGATCACGAATCCGGAAGCGTCAAACGGAGTCTCACTGATACCGGGCCGCCTCAAAATAAATGTAGCCCTATCGCGGTATTGCGCTCTTCCGCGCTGGACGACACACTTTCATGTCCTTTTCCGGCAAGGGGTCCTACCAACAAGATGAATAGAAACACGAAAATAAAACAAACAACCATTTCGTTTACTGCGTTTTATGAACACAACGTCGGAGGACAACCTCCATTCGAAAGTCAACCGATATTCGGTTAACTCTGGATATTAAGGGACAACCCCCAAACTTCGATGCAGCAAGAGAGACCTGGTGGGAGCTAGCACCAGTGCGGTTGCATACACTACATCCAGCGCCAGTACGAAAACCAATCTCTTAAAGTCTGTGGCAGTGGTCTCACGACCTGTCGATCTAAAGGAGAGCTTTCAACAAAGATAGCGAATATTTGTTTTTTAACGATTTGTTTTATAACAGAAAACATATTTCACTCGCACGTTTGAATTTATAAATTTAAAGTAAACAAGTCAAATGTGTCAACACCGATTGACAGTTTAGAGCCGAAAGCATAGTTGTATCAGGTTAAGTACTAAAAAATACAAGTCAGATGTAGTTACCTGTTGGTTGTACCATGGTTCAATATAATTTTTTTTTCATTTTATGTCATGAAAGTATATGTTATTTTAAATATATTCGTTATCTGATGCCTTATTTTATTGCGATTTTTCATTAAGTGAATTATTTTACAAGCAGTGAGCTCTGCTTAAAGTTTTGCTCGTTGTATTTTTTAATGTAATAGATATAACAAATATAAATGTAAGCTTTATGCGAATATCTTTAGTTGACGGAAAGCCATATGAAATACTAATTTTAGGACATAAATATGCATACATACCACCGATTATAAAAAGGCGATAACCGCTTACACAATTTGGGTTTTTTGGTAAATTTTTCCAGAAATTACCATTTATATAGGTCTGAATGGTCTAATTTTTGATGATGTAAGATGGTCTAATTTTTGATGATGTAAGATAAGGTGACCAGACGTCCTCCTTTGAGTAGGATTCTCCTCCGAAAATGCTGCTTGTCCTCCGGAAAATTTTTGAAATTTTTTTTTTTTGGTGGTTTTTTTCATGAAATTGGAATAAGGCATGTTATGCCAAGAAATATATGCAGGGCCATTTATTTCTTGAATAAAAGTAAAAGTAAGTAAAGTATTGAGTTACGTTGCTATTACAAGTTCAATAATGGAATGTCAAAATTTCTAGACTACTATACTCTGGGGTGTATTTTTGCCATGAGAAGCTTCTTAGTGAAAACTCATTTGCTTTGTAAGTGCCGTTAGGAGTTTGCAAAAAACTGTAAGTCCCGCCAATTTGTAGAAAAAAACTCAAAAGCAGCACACCACAAGTTGGAAGAGAAGCAAAAATCTCGTTAGATGTTATAATAACCTGTTGGTATATCTCCGCTATTTCTTGCCATCCGCCGCTGTATAGCAAAAAAAATATTGAAAATTATGAATAGGTATCTAAAGCGTACGAAATTTTGTAACAGTATATTCGAAATTCGAAAAATAATGAAATTTGGGACCTGATGTACAATTGAAAAGATTCCTTGATATGATCCCATAACCTAACTACTTAGTATATAGGAAAAAGTTTTTGCACACCGGCGTACCATGTGCGTGATAGAGTTATAAGCAACTTCAAAAATTGCATTGTCGTGTTTATTTGCATATCGGTACCTTAATTCACAAAGGCCCTAATTGACACACTTCTCGAAAATGATTTTTTTACATATTTAATTATAATGTACTAAAATACACACTCACAACAAATTTCAAGGAGTTACTAGCAGTAGTAACGGAGATATTCCAAATTTACAAAGCTATATTTGCATGCGTTCAATGTAAAAATTTTTTTGTTTTTTATTTCTCCGTTATTTCGGTGTAAGGAACAACATTTTGAAAATCCGTTTTTAACTGATATCGGTAGTTATGCTTATTTTAAACAAAACTGTGTTGGTTACACTGATAGGCTGATAGGGCTCGATTTATAACAAAAAAGGTGTGTGTTTTAATGTCGACAATTTCCCCTTTTTTTCTTTCAATTCATGACGTCAAATTACAACTGCAAACGCATTTCGGTTATCGGCCATCTTGAATTCGTTCACGGTTGCCACCACAACACAGTTTTTTTTAATCAAAACTGGCTGGTTCGTTCTAACGGTATCGCTTTTGGCACAATTTCCTTTCTTTGGTTAATGAAAATTCGTCCTCCTTTTTCTTCAAAAATGTTTAACAACTTAGTAATTTTTATGATTTTAGTGCATTTGTCCTCCTTTTTCGCTCAAAAATTCTTGTCAGCTTATGTAAGATCGAAGTTGCGAAATTTTTTCAAACAGTAGTCTATTTATCGGACTTCGGTAGATTACTTCTATAAATTTTAGTGATTTCTACCGTTTGAGAAAAAGTTGCTGATAGACTCCCTATTTAAAATATAAAAATGTTTATATTAGAGATATCCTTACCTGCGATACGGTATTTTAAAGGTAAAAGAGATTACTTTCTTTAAAAGTAAATAATAAATCATATAGCGAGTACCTGGTATTAAAAAACTGTTACTAAAAATACGTAATTTTTATCCTTTTTTTTGTCCATTTTAGCTGTCTCTGGCGTCTTTAATTTTTAAATATATGTAAATAGTTTAGTAGTTATGATAATTGCACGCGGTTTTTTTGTTGGAAAGTTGGAAGCTTCAGCTTTCAGACTATGAAAGGTAGCTTGAAAAGAGTCTCAAAAATTATACGAAAATTTACTTTGAAAAAAAAAAAAAAATTTTTTGGTTTAGGAGATCTATCAGCAGAGACCATTAAATGTTGAGGTATTAGAAGCTAAAGCTCAGGAATGGAGTCCAAGAGAAATTCGTATTTTTATCTCTTAAGAAACATGTCCGTTTTTGAGCGTAAAAAACACGATTTTTGAAAACTTACAAATTTTGAGATAATCATTTATCTATAAGGAGTGAGTTTTTTTTGGCTAATGGATGAGTTTCTTCTAGGATATGTACTCTTAATTTCTGAAAAAAATTTATCTGATGCCTTATTTTATTGCGATTTTTCATTAAGTGAATTATTTTACAAGCAGTGAGCTCTGCTTAAAGTTTTGCTCGTTGTATTTTTTAATGTAATAGATATAACAAATATAAATGTAAGCTTTATGCGAATATCTTTAGTTGACGGAAAGCCATATGAAATACTAATTTTAGGACATAAATATGCATACATACCACCGATTATAAAAAGGCGATAACCGCTTACACAATTTGGGTTTTTTGGTAAATTTTTCCAGAAATTACCATTTATATAGGTCTGAATGGTCTAATTTTTGATGATGTAAGATGGTCTAATTTTTGATGATGTAAGATAAGGTGACCAGACGTCCTCCTTTGAGTAGGATTCTCCTCCGAAAATGCTGCTTGTCCTCCGGAAAATTTTTGAAATTTTTTTTTTTTGGTGGTTTTTTTCATGAAATTGGAATAAGGCATGTTATGCCAAGAAATATATGCAGGGCCATTTATTTCTTGAATAAAAGTAAAAGTAAGTAAAGTATTGAGTTACGTTGCTATTACAAGTTCAATAATGGAATGTCAAAATTTCTAGACTACTATACTCTGGGGTGTATTTTTGCCATGAGAAGCTTCTTAGTGAAAACTCATTTGCTTTGTAAGTGCCGTTAGGAGTTTGCAAAAAACTGTAAGTCCCGCCAATTTGTAGAAAAAAACTCAAAAGCAGCACACCACAAGTTGGAAGAGAAGCAAAAATCTCGTTAGATGTTATAATAACCTGTTGGTATATCTCCGCTATTTCTTGCCATCCGCCGCTGTATAGCAAAAAAAATATTGAAAATTATGAATAGGTATCTAAAGCGTACGAAATTTTGTAACAGTATATTCGAAATTCGAAAAATAATGAAATTTGGGACCTGATGTACAATTGAAAAGATTCCTTGATATGATCCCATAACCTAACTACTTAGTATATAGGAAAAAGTTTTTGCACACCGGCGTACCATGTGCGTGATAGAGTTATAAGCAACTTCAAAAATTGCATTGTCGTGTTTATTTGCATATCGGTACCTTAATTCACAAAGGCCCTAATTGACACACTTCTCGAAAATGATTTTTTTACATATTTAATTATAATGTACTAAAATACACACTCACAACAAATTTCAAGGAGTTACTAGCAGTAGTAACGGAGATATTCCAAATTTACAAAGCTATATTTGCATGCGTTCAATGTAAAAATTTTTTTGTTTTTTATTTCTCCGTTATTTCGGTGTAAGGAACAACATTTTGAAAATCCGTTTTTAACTGATATCGGTAGTTATGCTTATTTTAAACAAAACTGTGTTGGTTACACTGATAGGCTGATAGGGCTCGATTTATAACAAAAAAGGTGTGTGTTTTAATGTCGACAATTTCCCCTTTTTTTCTTTCAATTCATGACGTCAAATTACAACTGCAAACGCATTTCGGTTATCGGCCATCTTGAATTCGTTCACGGTTGCCACCACAACACAGTTTTTTTTAATCAAAACTGGCTGGTTCGTTCTAACGGTATCGCTTTTGGCACAATTTCCTTTCTTTGGTTAATGAAAATTCGTCCTCCTTTTTCTTCAAAAATGTTTAACAACTTAGTAATTTTTATGATTTTAGTGCATTTGTCCTCCTTTTTCGCTCAAAAATTCTTGTCAGCTT
Organism: Campiglossa producta; assembly: GCA_964058755.1. Lineage (NCBI taxonomy): Eukaryota > Metazoa > Arthropoda > Insecta > Diptera > Tephritidae > Campiglossa > Campiglossa producta. Next base: position 43,880,025 of record CAXKVI010000006.1, on the reverse strand, counting down.
ATGTAAGATCGAAGTTGCGAAATTTTTTCAAACAGTAGTCTATTTATCGGACTTCGGTAGATTACTTCTATAAATTTTAGTGATTTCTACCGTTTGAGAAAAAGTTGCTGATAGACTCCCTATTTAAAATATAAAAATGTTTATATTAGAGATATCCTTACCTGCGATACGGTATTTTAAAGGTAAAAGAGATTACTTTCTTTAAAAGTAAATAATAAATCATATAGCGAGTACCTGGTATTAAAAAACTGTTACTAAAAATACGTAATTTTTATCCTTTTTTTTGTCCATTTTAGCTGTCTCTGGCGTCTTTAATTTTTAAATATATGTAAATAGTTTAGTAGTTATGATAATTGCACGCGGTTTTTTTGTTGGAAAGTTGGAAGCTTCAGCTTTCAGACTATGAAAGGTAGCTTGAAAAGAGTCTCAAAAATTATACGAAAATTTACTTTGAAAAAAAAAAAAAAAATTTTTGGTTTAGGAGATCTATCAGCAGAGACCATTAAATGTTGAGGTATTAGAAGCTAAAGCTCAGGAATGGAGTCCAAGAGAAATTCGTATTTTTATCTCTTAAGAAACATGTCCGTTTTTGAGCGTAAAAAACACGATTTTTGAAAACTTACAAATTTTGAGATAATCATTTATCTATAAGGAGTGAGTTTTTTTTGGCTAATGGATGAGTTTCTTCTAGGATATGTACTCTTAATTTCTGAAAAAAATTTAGTGGCTACTCAAAACAACGAAGGCCCAGAGCCAGCTAAAATTGACAAAAAGGATAAAAATTACGTATTTTCAGTACCAGGTTTTTAATACCAGGTACTCGCTATATGATTTATTATTTACTTTTAAAGAAACTACTCTCTTTTGCCTTTAAAATGCCGTATCGCATATAAGGATATCTCTACCTAAAAATTACGTTTTTCAAACTTTGAAATTCGGCCAGTCCGAAACGAGTGGTTATAAAAATTAAATGTGTGTAAATTTTATCCGTTAGGATCTAAAGAAGTGTCCCTCAAAGTTTGAGCGGAATCCGAGACTAGCCAGCTTTTTGAATTAGACGTTTTCATATGGAATGTCTCAGTTACTTCAATTTTGAACTAAACCAAGTGGTTAGCGGTTGTCTTAAATTTTACTGAAGGCAACAACTGATTTCTATTCATATGTAAATACGTAATCATTTTTAAAAGGGCAGATTTACAACCCGAACCCCCATTAAGTCCAGCAACATTCAATAGGAATTTTTTTAAAAATCAATTTATATATTTTTTTTAAATCAAATAAAAAATCAATATAGTGTCTTTTAAATATTGTCAAGTTATGATCAAGAAAAAAGATGGAAACCCCATCAATCAGTTTTTGCAAAAGGCTAGATTTTGCCCTAACCAGAATTTTTAATTTACCAACACTGAAACGATTAAAAAAAACCATATATAATAAATTTCTATAAACTATTTCTGTAAGGTCTTTTTGTGTTTGCTCCTAATTTTCTGCGCTCATTTGAAACCAATATTAATAAATAAGGTATCGTTTTGAAGGTGGGAGTTAGCTGTACATGCGAAACCATATATTAATTAGCGGATCGCTTTTGTTTAAGCGTATTTTATAAAAATTAATTTGTTTAAATAAACCATTGTGAATTCACAAAAAAATCAATTTGTACTGCAACGCTATTGTGACTGACATTCATCAGACTCCAGAGCGGTGTTGCCAGAATCGGGGATATCGCCCTTTTTCGGGGACTTTCCGTCTGCCAATGTTATTTCGAAATGGTTTGGTATTTGTTTCCTTTAGGGGTTATTTGCAATCAAAGTTGTGTGTTCATGTGGTTGTTGTAATCACATTAGGCCGTCCCTAAAGATGTCCAAAAAAGTGTTCTGCGCAGAAATGATGAGGATGGCGTAGCCTGTGTTGGACCGGACGAGTGTTATTTTTTATAAGCAACTCGAAAAGGTATTCTGCACACAAATACCATGGATCCCGATCCGAATTGGGGATTTTATAGCCAAAAAGCATTGGTATTTGTTTCCTTTAGGGATCAACTGCAAAAAACTTTTTAAAAAATTATGGGAGAGGGCTCAACAAACGTGTATTGGCCGCAGGATCACGAATCCCGGACCTGGGTCCTTTTTCGGGATTTTGATCATAATTTTTCACTGAAACAAAAATTTAAAAAAGCGCTCCGGGATTCGTGATCCTGCGGCCAATACACGTTTCATAATTTTTTAAAAATTTTTTTTGCAGTTGACCCCTAAAGGAAACAAATACCAATGGTTTTTGGCTATAAAATCCACAATTCATGATTTAGGCAACATCGTTTGTTTTTCCCCGGCGAGGAACAACCTCAGAGCAGCACTACAAAAATTTGAAGATAAATATTTTTGAAGGTTCTAATGATAACCTGTACATTTATCACGTCATAGTTCTTTTAAGGTGTGGTTTTCCATGCTAGAAAAAAAATTTGGCACTCTTGAAACTTATTTGGTACAAAAAATAAATGTGAGTGGCAACACTGCGCTGGACTAAGTGGTGCAAGTCTTTGATTTTGATTAAAAAAGACAATGGTGAATGGACATTCTTTTCAAATGTTCAAATGTAGATGGCGCGCGGGCGGGTAATTGCCAGTGGTGAAAAGTCTTTGTTAAACACCTGTAGCGAATATTTTCTTATTCTTTCTCACAAAAAGTGCAGTTGATTTTATTTGTTAATTGAAAATCTTTTATGGAAGTTTCTTATTGGATCTTTTATTATACACCGTGATAAAATATATAATTGGTAAGTTCTAAAATGTGTATTTTTACATGAGTTAGATGTGTTCACATTCTGTTTATATCATCATCCATAAACAAATTTTGAAGAAAAATGCAATCGTAATGTTGATTCGTAATCTTAATGCCAAAGAAGGACTTATAAATGGTGCAAGGATGGTCAGTCACTTAGGCGAGAACGCAATCAGTGTCAAATTAATCGGTTCGGGAAAAATTGCTATAATACCCGGAGTTAAACTAACTCCTTCAGATCCAACAGTACCATTCCAGATGACTAAGAACTAGTTTCCCTTAAAAGTAGCTTTCGCTATGACTATCAACAAACCCAAAGACAAACATTTTATAAAGCCGGTTTGTATTTACCTAGCCCAGTGTTTTCACACGGACAGTTGTATTGTTGCATTTTCTAAAGTCAGGCTATTCCAAGATATCAATTTTTCAGCCCAAGCGACATACCGCGAGTTAAACTAACTCCTTCAGATCCAACAGTACCATTCCAGATGACTAGGAACCAGTTTCCCTTAAAAGTAGCTTTCGTTATGACTATCAGCAAACCCAAAGCGAAACATTTGATAAAGCCGGTTTGTATTTACCTAGCCCAGTGTTTTCACACGAACAGTTGCATTGTTGCATTTTCTAGAGTCAGGCTATTCCAAGATATAAATTTTTCAGCCCAAGCGACATTCAAACAAAAATTTTTTATTTTTACGTCAAATATTGTATTTAAGGGAGTTTTGTAAAAAAAATACATGTGGCCACTGGGTCATATTTATAGAAAAAATCGATTACTTTTTATCAAATTTCCGAGAGTTTTACATAAGTTTGCATGACGTAAGTAAACGATTTCAAACCATTTATTTTTTTTTTGCACAAGGCGCACGGGTCCACCTAGTTTCTATAAATAAAATTCACATTTCTGCAAAATGAACCTTTCAATCTTTCACTCAACAAGCCCCTCCTATTATTAGAGAAACTATTTTCATTCCCTCGCTCATTGCCCATACAGTTTGAATTGGTGATTTGACAATGAATTTGTAGATAAAGCGGTATAGCAGTGGTTAGCGCATCGGATAGCGAGAGTTATGAGAGCAAAAGAAACTCGTTTGATGTCGCTGAAGTGCGTGCTTTATTGATTTTCCTAAGGCTGAGTTCTGTACATTTATCTTATAGCTATTTATACTATTTCTATTGCTGATAATTTCATTGTTTACATTGGTTGTTAAGTATCTATTTGGGTTGCTATCGCATATTTCCTTATCTATTTATTTATGTAGTGCATTTATATTGTTTTAATGTATTTTTATGTTTGTCCGCTTTGGTTCATGATAATACATGTCCAAAATATCTTCTATTTATTACATATTATTTACATAAGAAACGTTTATTAATGTTTGTATGGTATGTCAGGAGTATATGCGTATACATATACATATATATACATACGTACATATATGTAGGATATATAGTAACGTCGTTAAATCGAGCGAGCGGATGATGGTTCGAGACAATTTTTTTTCATTGAAAATAGCTTTTTCTTTTTTTTTAAACATCTGTACATGAATATTTCTTATCTTGACCTTTTACAAGCTCATTCAATTTTCATAAGACATATTTTTATGTTTGTGATCTCTATTTTCGAGAAAAAAATTGCTGCGAATATTTTTAGTAGACGGAAAGCCATATGAAATAATAATTTTAGGTCATAAATATGCATACATTATAGAAATGCGTTAACCGCTTATGCAATTTGGGTATTTTGGTAAATTTTTCCAGAAATTACCATTTATATACATAGCTCTGAATGGTTTAATTTTTGATGGTATAAGATCGAAGTTGCGAAATTTTTTAAAACATAGTAGTCTATTTATCGAACTTCGGTAGATTACTTCTATAAATTTTAACGATTTCCACCGTTTGAGACAAAGGTGCTGATAGACTATTTAAAATATAAAAATCGACTTAAATTTTGAACTAAACCAAGTGGTTAGCGGCCGTCTTAAATTTTACTGAAGGCAACAACTTATTTCTATTCATATGTATAAGTATATGTAATAATTTTTAAAAGGGCAGATTTACAACCCGAACCCCCATTAAGTCCAGACAAAATTCAATAGACATTTTTTTAAAAATCAATTTATATATATTTTTTTTAATCAAATAAAAATTCAATATAAAGTGTCTTTTAAATATTGCCAAGTTATGATCAAGGAAAAAATATGGAAACCCCCCAAGCAGTTATTGCTAAGTTAAGGTTAAGGAAAAAAGCTAGAAAAACCTTTAGTTGTTTTTGCAAAAGGCTAGATTTTGCCCTAACCAGAATTTGTAATTTACCAACACTAAAAAGATTTAAAAAAGCCATGTATGTATAATAAATTTCTATAAATAGAACTCATATTTCTGCAAAATGAACCTTTCACTCAACAAGCCCTTAGAGAAACTATTTTCATTCCCTCGTTCATTGCCCATACAGCTTGAATTGGTGATTTGACAATGAATTTATTTATATTTATAGTTATTGTAATACCTGTTGGCAGAGTAAAAGACACGACGTTGTAATTCACTGTGTGGCTTATTAAGAACTGATGAGAAGCTTAAACTAACAATGGTTGAAAAGAATGATATGACATGTAACAGCAGTTACACTGAGAGAAATATTTTGTATTACATTTTAACACTCCTCCTTAATACAATATATTTGTGATTGTAAATATTACGTTTTAAATTTTAAATTTAAATATAAAAAAATTTTTGTTAGTATATACCCATTTGTTTAACAAATTTTTCATGTTTGATTTTTTGTAAATTTTTAGTTAATACTTCAGCAATCATGTGGTTAGTACATACATACCTTAAATTTATTTTATTGTCTTTGTACATCTCCCGAATGTGGTGACATCAATGTGTTTGCTTCTTGCGTGGTATATTGGATTACGAACGAGATGCTGTGCGCTTTGGTTGTCACAGTTGATTGTCATCGGCCCGGATAACTCAAACCACATTTCTCGTAGTAGCTTACGTAAGTACTCGGCTTCCTTCGCAGCTGTGGATAAGCCAACATATACGGCTTCGGTGCTACTCAAAGCAACGATATTTTGTTTTTGTGATTGCCACGAAAAAACACAATTCGCAGCGACAAACGCATATCCCGTGAACGATTTTCTATCGGAGCTATCGCCAGCCCAGTCGGCATCAACATAACCTTCGATAAGTGCACCGGATTTTTCATAGTGTAACTTGTAAGATGTCGTCTGCCTCAAATATAGTAAAATATGCTTCAATGCTGCTTCATGTTCACCATGAGGATCTACGTTGCATTGTGATAGTTTTGTTACCGAATGTAAAATATCCGGTCTCGTTGATAATCCCAAATACATGAGGGCACCCACTAATGATTGGTATTTGGTAGCATTGGCTCTGTTGCAAGAGTTGCTTTTGCAATGTACTTGGAAACTCGGCGGTAATGGCGTTACACTTGTACTGCAACTTTCCATATTATATTGTTTCAGCAATGATTCAATATATTGCCGTTGACATAATGTTACAGGTCCTGTGGAGCCTTTACGATCGACTTCTAAGCCCAAGAAATGCTTTAAGGGGCCACCGTCGACAACTTCAAAATGTTCAGAAATGTTTGCCTTTATATCGTCGAGTTCTTGCCTGGAAGAGATAGCAAGCAATATGTCGTCGACGTACACAGCTATGATATTGTACGTTTTTGTTCCATGCTTAGTGTATATGCATGGCTCGGTCTCACCTGGTTTAAATCCCATTGTGCGAAGTACTCCATCGAGTCGTTTGTTCCACTCACGACCGCTTTGCTTCAACCCGTAAAGTGCTTTGTGTAACTTGAGTACATGATGTGGAAACTCTTCATTGATAAAACCCTCTGGCTGCTGCATGTACACGGTTTCATTCAATTCGCCATTTAAATAGGCTGAAGATACGTCTATCTGATCCATATATAATTCATATTCTGTTGCCAAAGCAATAATTAACCTTATTGTGGCGTAGCGGACCACTGGAGAAAATGTCTCGCTGAAGTTCACACCCTGAACCTGGCTAAATCCCTTTGCCACTAACCGGGATTTAAATCTTTCAATATCGCCTTTCTCGTTCTTTTTAACATTAAACATCCAACGACATCCAATCGCCTTTTGGCAGCTCAACCAGCGGCCAAGTTTTATTTGCAACCAATGCTTTGTACTCCTCCTTCATAGATGCTTTCCATTGATCAGCATCTCTGCTATTTAACGCTTCAGTCACCGTTTCTGGTTTCACGTCCTTTTGCATCAGAACGCTTACTGTATTAAAGCGCTTTCTTGGCCGCCCTGGCTTACCTGTACGTTCTAATCTAAGCCTACCAGGTGATCTGTTTTCGTTTTTAACGAACACCTCATCATCAGAGTAAGCTTTCGCAGCTACAGCATCATCTTTTGCTTTGACTGCACGAATTTCACCATCAATTAAATCTTCACGTTGTTTTGTTGTTCTTCTTTATGTTCTGTATGCTGTTGCTCAGCTTCACAGCTTACCAAGACATGCGGCGGTTTCATCAAATGCTCGAGAAAAATTACATCTCTACTAACCACGACCTTCTTAGTACTGCTTTCAACTAAACGGTAAGCTTTAGACTGCTCCGAGTAGCCAACAAAAATCATCTCTTTCCCCTTTGCCCGAAATTTGTGCTTCTCAGTTTTATCTAGCGTTCTTTTAAACCATATTTCGAATGGTGTTTTATCTACTAAAGCTTTCGACACGGACCTATTACGTATGTATGCTGCTGTCGTGATGGCTTCCGCCCAAAATGCTTCGTCCAATCCCGCATACAGCAGCATACTCCTGGCCATTTCCACCAATGTTCGGTTCGCGCGCTCTGCTACGCCATTTTGTTGCGGCGTATATGGCACAGTTGTTTGCCTCTTTATGCTACTTTCAGCTAAAAACTTATCAAACGTTTGGTTCACATATTCTCGCCCATTATCAGACCTTATCATTTTTATTTTATTTTCAGTTTCAAGCTCTACAGACGTTTTAAATGATTTAAACGCATCAAATACATCCGCTTTACTTTTCAACAAAGTTATATGTATGTATCGCGACTTGTCGTCTATGAACGTCACAAAGTATTGATAGCCTGCAAATGATTTTTGTTCATAGGGCCACAAACATCACTATGAATAATTTGTAATACCTTATTCGTTTTATGTTCAGCCGATTCAAATGGTTTTACACATATTTTGCTTTCAGCCCATGTTTTGCAAGGGTCATTGTTGTTGCATTCGCTCAAATTGAGCCCGCGCACAATACTTTTACTTGACATCTCTTTAAGTGCAGCGATGCGTAGTTATATAGTTATGCCATCTCATTATATCGTTTTCTTTGTTTTTGATTGAGTAGCATTTATTATCAGCAAAAAAGCGTTTGCTCTCATTATCCGATTGACATTCAAAAATGTAAAGGTCGTTTATTCGCTCTACTTTGAGTACAACACGTCCACTTGTGTCGCTTCTGACTCCACTTTGCTTTTGCCTGAGGCAATGCGACTTACAGACAAAAAATTATGCTGAAGCGGCGGCATATAAAGTACGTTCTCTGCTGTTAATGTATTTTCTCCCACCTTTATTCGTATCTCACCGCGACGGCGCGCTTGCACATGTGTGTTGTTGCTCCGCTGTCTAGGCACCACGAATTTCGCTTCAAAGTAAAACTTTTTGCTGTTGCTGCTCCAACTAAAATTGATAGTCTGAAGTCTTTCGATTTATCGGGATCTTTGCTGTCCCTTTTCTTCTTTTTGCATTCAAATGCGTAATGCCCACGCTGCCCGCAATTATAGAATTTTATAGTTTTCTTATCCCTTTTGTTATAATTGCCCAACGCTATTTCCCCCTTGATCATTTGACTTCTTTGACCTTCCGGCATAGAAAGCCATGTTGCCTGGACTGGAATTAGCATCACCCTTTTCCAATCGTCGCTCACCTTCTTCAACTAATTTGACCTTCAATGTGTTAAACGCTGGAAACGATTCCTGCGCCTCAATAGCAACGACGAAATTGTCATATGCCTCTGGCAAACTCGACAACAAAATAATTCACAAAATCTCGTCTGTTAAAGTAGTGTCCACTTGAGCAAGTCTTTCTACGATGTCAACGAATTCATTTACGTGGGCAGACATACTGCACCCTTCCTGAAGCCTTAACGCCATTAGTTTTTTGAATAAGGTAACCTTTCGTGCTGGAGCTTTACGTTGGTAAATATCTTGAAGGTTATTCCACGCTTCCAGTGATGACTTGCTATGTTTTACGTAGTTGAGTTGCGTCTTTAACTAGACTTCCAGAAACTACTGCCCAAAGGTCGTTGTGTATTAATACACTTCTCATCTGGACGGACCAGGATGAATAATTATTTTCGTTTAATTTTTCAATCGCGTAAAGACCCGACGCTCTCATTTTTACTAAATATTATATTTTAGAAAAATTAACTGCATAAATTATCAAATTAAATTCAGTCAGCGACACACGCGTTTTCTCCGAATTTACAAATTACGCAACGAACTAAAAATCACGAACTACCCAGTGCTGGGCCTATAACCTGTTGGCAGGGTAAAAGACACGACGTTGTATTCACTGTGTGAAGGGCTGCCAGACGTCCCGGTTTTCCGGGACATGTCCCGGTTTTAGGCCATTTGTCCCGGTGTCCCGGTCCAACCCTAAAATGTCCCGGTTTTTAAATCTAATCGATTGTAAGGAGCCATGAAATCTACCAACTATTTGGTTTGCTTATAATGCGCCGCTCCAACTAGTCTGAATAAAAGTACCAACTACCGACTTCAATTGTAAAACTCTAGCATCGCTAAGTATTTGGTTCTTCGAGTTGAGTGTTTCTGATTTCATTGTAAGTTTTCTCACAAAATTTATAAAATAGATATGTTTATAATACATTAAACCACTTGGAATGTTCTTTTATGAAACGTGGGAGAGAAGTGAACATGAATCGTTGTGCACAGTTTGCGATTGTTTTATTGCCATTGGTAACGGTGGTCGCTCAGATATTGTTGATCATATCGGCAGTTCCAAGCACAAATCAAGGTTATGCGAGGCGTCTACTTCAAAAGAAATTTCTTCTTTTTTTGTAAAACCAAATACAGCAAAGAGGCATCTGATCTCCGCCGTTGAGCTAACAAATGCCTTTAAGATTATTAATCACTATCAGTACTTCAGCTCAATAGATGTCACTACAAAACTAAATGCGCCCATGTATCCTGATTCGGAAATAGCAGCAATGTAATCAGTTTGCAGGACCAAAGCAACAGCTTTAATCAAAAATGTTTTGGCTCCGCATTCAGTAGCAAACTTTGTAGATATTTTAATAAAAAATGTACCTTTTTATGGAATTTCAACGGACACCAGCAACCACAAAGCCGAAAAAATGTTTCCATTGCTTGTTCACTTTTTCTTGAATTTCCAAAGTGTCCCGGTTTTGCCCCAGGGGGACCTGGCAGCCCTAACTGTGTGGTTTATTAATAACTGATGAGAAGCTTAAACTAACAATTGTTGAAAAGAATGATATGACATGTAACAGCAGTTACACTGAGAGAAATATTTTGTATTACATTTTAACAATACCGAAAATGAAACAAAGTTTCTTACAGACTACTGACAACCAGTACATACGTTTTTGTATAAAAATTACAAGTATGTTAAATACTTAACTTATGAAATTAATATGCTAAGCATTTAAAACAAGTTAAATATTTATACGTAATGAGCGAAAGAGACTTAAGAAAGCTTCTGTTGTCATTGAAAAATCAATGACGATTGTTTGAGACAAAATATTAAATTCTCGCAAAGATCTTACAAGAGGAGCATTGCTGGCGAATTTAGTTTTGACCTTTTTGCAGTAAAAAGGGTAAGTGACCCGGAGGCTGCGCCTAGGAACATTAAAAGTAATCCTTTCCATGAGAGAAGGGCAGTCAAGATTCCCTTGAATAATATTGAGTATAGAAGTCATCGATAACATAGACCTTCGGCTATCCAACGATTGTAGGTCAATAAGCATAAGACGCGACGCATACGAAGGGGCAGGATCGTCGAATTTTAAGGTTCTTAGAGCGAATTTAAGAAACACCTCTTGAACACGTTCCAATCGTTTAATAGAAACTTGGCTATATGGCCTCAAAATGAAAACTGCGTACTCAAGACGCCAAGTATTGAGTAGGACTTTGCAATGATGAAGTCAACATGATTGTTAAAGTTTAGCTTTGGATCAAAGATAGATAACCTCTAGGTCGTTTACTTCAGTAACATTATGTAGAAAAGTATTCGAAATGCTAAAGCTCGTAATACGATAATTCAAAATTTTAGCAAACGTCATCTTAAAGCAATTTTTAATGTTTAAAGGGAGTCTATTGCGTAGACACCATGAATGAAACTTAGCTTCATCAGAAATATCCCTGACTACCGCGAACATTTTGAGATCATTTGCGTACAGTAAATAACACTGTGACACAAAATGAGGGGTCATCTCTCCGTAATTGATGAAACCAATTGAAGATGAAACTTTAGCCCTCCCATATCAAAACCTCACACTGGGCTTTTGGCCTATAGGTCTGTGTTTACGCGGCATTAGCTATGATTATTTCGTTCATTTCATATCTTCTGCATTACATACCAATGTAATTCGCAGATAGTTTATAGAATTTTCTGAATACATAGCTTAAAGCTGCTTCAACAAAGTGTGGTTTTAGCACTCACGCTAGCCTCCTATGCTTACGCTTCGAAGGGATCTACGTCCCAAAATAAATACTACGTATAAAATAATATAATGTGGGTAAAGTGAGTGTCAATCAGCACTAGGCCTAATGAGACAGTTAGCAGCAACAGCTGAATGATACTCAGCACTAGGCCCTGAGGCAGTTAGTCTGTAACCCTGTGTATGAGAAAAGTTGATTAAAACTTGATCAAATGAAGCAATTTTAGATGGGTTGTTTTATATATCGCTTTTTTTGGATCGATCAACTAATTTTTGAAATTAATTTTTAGTTAAGTCTTACGATGGGTGGCGCTGTCATAATTTTTTTTTTTTTTTGATAGTTTTTTATGCAATAGTAGTATTAATATAGTTTTTAAAAGGGAAATATAAATATTTCAACCCTGTATTCATAGGCGGATTTACGAGTGGGGCTGGGGAAAGTAACCCCCCAACCCCCGTATAGTGTAATGTTCCTTTTAGGGCTCTTGATAATCGACAAATCGATTAGTCGAATAATCGATTTCGACTAGTCGTTTCCAAAAATATTCGATTATCACTAATCGACTAGTCGAATAGTGGCTTTTGACTAGTCGATTACTCGTCTGAAGACCCGGGTAATAAGGCGGCAAATTTCTACTGTAATTCGCATGCATGTTTAAGTAGTATCTGCCATTTTCGCCAATTTATTTGCTTCATTTCTTTGAAATTTAAAAAAAATGTAACAGGAGCACAGAATATTTGTGTAGGTAGATATACAAAAATGAAATTTTGAAAAATGTATGTATGTTGGTAGCAATATTTGTATGTATGTAGATAAAAAAAGTTTGAAAATTTTTTTTCATACTGCAAAATGTTCTATGTCAATATTATTCTTTCAGGTTTAAGTGCACAATGGAGGCATCTTTCTCTTATTCTACATCGCCGTTTGAAAAAGGATAGTTGAAAGATTGATTCGTGGGGCAAAAAAAAAAGAAAAAGTACATTCAAATACACCTAATTTTCGAAAGAACTCAAAAATTACAAACATTACATAGAGAGTTTTGATGTATTACCAAAAATATACGGGAACATTAGAGTGGCAAAAAAAGTTCCACACTTTCTATCGGAATGATTAAGCTTGAGAATTTATTTTTTTTTTTGTAGTAAAAATGCTTCTGCCGGCAAATGGAAGATTTCCAATGAAAATAAAAAGCAAATTTGACATGTGAGAACTTATAAGAACCTGCAACTCTAGTGTCTTAGTTTCTGTTTGAAAACTTTAGATTTGTAACAAACTTTTAAAATTGTTATTTGTTTCATGCGCTGCTAAGTGCTCTCCAATGCTGCTGTTATATCAGGCCGAGTTAAAATACAGGAGATGATTGAAACACGAGCTTTTAATCCAATTTAAGATTGTATAATTCCCCCTTTAAAAGCTGATGTGGTTTTTTAATATAAAAGTCGCTGGGAATTATTTGGAACGCATAATAATAAAAAAAATGCTCGTAAAATTTCTGGAATTAGCGCTTTTCGAAATTGATGATTGAATAAATATTTTATAAATTTTAAGGAAACATTAAAGCACACGCTAATAATTTGTTTTTAATATTTGACAAGTATCAGGAGCACAGAATTTCAATGTAGGCAATTATACAAAAAAAAATTTAATAAACTGGTATGTACAGATGGGGGTTGGTGGGGCAACTACTCCCACTGTTAAATTGCATTTCGAAAATATCGTTGTGTATAAGAAAAGAACTGAAAGCTAGTAGAATGCGTGTTTTTGAAGTTATTAAGGTTAATATTACTATCAATATTACTGCAGTATTGCAGTCAAGTTACTTTATTGATGCTCTGATGCTGATACTTAAGAGATAATGGGGTCTATCAGCTATTCCGGCGGAGCTCCCGGCAGGAATAAAGGAAATAGAGTCAATAAAGATAACATCGAAATTATCGAAACATACCTCTCTTCTCTAAAATCGTTGGAATTCCCTCAAGATCTGTTACATTTTCTCCCGCCGGGAGCTCCGTCGGAATAGCTGATAGACCCCAATATGCAACAATAATTGCATTCTTCATTTTCATGTAGCGACTGATGAGCTTGTGATGAGCAACATATTGTCAACATTTTATTAACCCTGCTGCCATAACGTACGTCTTCGAGGCATATCGACTTTTTTCTTGTTGATCTCCCTCTCGCATTTACTCTCTAAGCTAACTCATACTCGCATTTATCTCCGTCGTTACTTACAGCCTGGCAGTGATGGTTGATTTTGCAGAGTAGGTTTCGTATTTCATGATATATGGTTATAACATACGCCTGAGAGACGTATCGTTATGAATTAAGGGGTAAAAAATAACGTTATGAAAGCAGGGTTAAACGAAAGCGCGAAATTTTGCCGAAGAACATGATGCTCTGTCATAAAGAGTAGCACTGCTACTACCAACGCGCCTCGAACACAGCCCATATTTTTTTTGCGGGACGCTACTGGAATAATTTTTAAAAATTTTTGACAAGCGGCCATATTTTTCTTCAAACGTACAATACAGATTTACTCACATAAAAAATTTCTCACACCAAACCCTGTAGGGAATTCATATAACTCCAAGTCAACTATTAGTTCTTTATTTTTCAGTGTTCATAGCACTTTTATTAGAGCGTCTCGGGCTTACAGGCAAAAAAGACGGCCGTACCTCCCCTCATACAAAGTGTTTTTGAAAAACATTAAAAAAAAAATTTTTTTTTGGCAAGCATTAGAGTGGCAAAAAAAGTTCCACACTTTCTATCGGAATGATTAAGCTTGAGAATTTATTTTTTTTTTTGTAGTAAAAATGCTTCTGCCGGCAAATGGAAGATTTCCAATGAAAATAAAAAGCAAATTTGACATGTGAGAACTTATAAGAACCTGCAACTCTAGTGTCTTAGTTTCTGTTTGAAAACTTTAGATTTGTAACAAACTTTTAAAATTGTTATTTGTTTCATGCGCTGCTAAGTGCTCTCCAATGCTGCTGTTATATCAGGCCGAGTTAAAATACAGGAGATGATTGAAACACGAGCTTTTAATCCAATTTAAGATTGTATAATTCCCCCTTTAAAAGCTGATGTGGTTTTTTAATATAAAAGTCGCTGGGAATTATTTGGAACGCATAATAATAAAAAAACATGCTCGTAAAATTTCTGGAATTAGCGCTTTTCGAAATTGATGATTGAATAAATATTTTATAAATTTTAAGGAAACATTAAAGCACACGCTAATAATTTGTTTTTAATATTTGACAAGTATCAGGAGCACAGAATTTCAATGTAGGCAATTATACAAAACAAAATTTAATAAACTGGTATGTACAGATGGGGGTTGGTGGGGCAACTACTCCCACTGTTAAATTGCATTTCGAAAATATCGTTGTGTATAAGAAAAGAACTGAAAGCTAGTAGAATGCGTGTTTTTGAAGTTATTAAGGTTAATATTACTATCAATATTACTGCAGTATTGCAGTCAAGTTACTTTATTGATGCTCTGATGCTGATACTTAAGAGATAATGGGGTCTATCAGCTATTCCGGCGGAGCTCCCGGCAGGAATAAAGGAAATAGAGTCAATAAAGATAACATCGAAATTATCGAAACCGGGTAATAAGGCGGCAAATTTCCACTGTAATTCGCATGCATGTTAAAGTGGTATCTGCCATTTTCGCCCATTTATTTGCTTCATTTCTTTGAAATACGAGCACAGAATATTTGTGTAGGTAGATATACAAAAATGAAAATTTTAAAAATGTATGTATGTTTGTAGCAATATTTGTATGAATGTAGATAAAAAAGTTTGAAAATTTTTTTCATACTGCAAAATGTTCTATGTCAATATTATTCTTTCAGGTTTAAGTGCACAATGGAGGCATCTTTCTCTTATTCTTCGTCGCCGTTTGCAAAAAGATAGTTGAAAGATTGATTCGTGGGGCAAAAAAAAAAGTAAAAGTACCTTCAAATACACCTAATTTTCGAAAGAACTCAAAAATTACAAACATTACATAGAGCGTTTTGATGTATTACCAAAAATATACGGGAACATTAGAGTGGCAAAAAAAGTTCCACACTTTCTATCGGAATGATTAAGCTTGAGAATTTATTTTTTTTGTAGTAAAAATGCTTCTGCCGGCAAATGGAAGATTTCCAATGAAAATAAAAAGCAAATTTGACATGTGAGAAATTATAAGAACCTGCAACTCTAGTGTCTTAGTTTCTGTTTGAAAACTTTAGATTTGTAACAAACTTTTAAAATTGTTATTTGTTTCATGCGCTGCTAAGTGCTCTCCAATGCTGCTGTTATGTCAGGCCGAGTTAAAATA
Source organism: Campiglossa producta (assembly GCA_964058755.1). NCBI lineage: Eukaryota > Metazoa > Arthropoda > Insecta > Diptera > Tephritidae > Campiglossa > Campiglossa producta. The sequence continues at coordinate 43,864,184 of CAXKVI010000006.1, read as the reverse complement.
CAGGAGATGATTGAAACACGAGCTTTTAATCCAATAGGCCAAAAACCGAGTATGAGGTTTTGATATGGGAGGGCTAAAGTTTAATTTCCAAATGGTTTCATCAATTACGTAGAATCTTGTTGCACAGTGTAATTTGCAAACTTAAAACCACTACTTATGTCGTTGATGAAAAGAACAAATCGTAGAGGGCCCAGAACACATCGTCTATAAGATAGGTAAGATTGTAACCATTTCAAAAGGCAGGAATGGAAACCCATGTGCGCAAGCTTATTAAGTAGCACTCTATGACAAACTTTGTCAAAGGCCTTCGAGAAGTCTGTATATACGCAGTCAACCTGGAATCCAGCTGAGAAAGCAGTATGACAGTAATCTACAAAAACAGCTAAATTCGTGGCTGTGGATCTCCTAGACACAAACCCATGTCGGTTTTGGCATATAAGAGACTTGGTTACAAAATACAATTTATTATTACAATGCACTCAAAAAGCTTAGAGATGGGCCTATAATTGCGTACATCGTTTTTCTTCCCTGATTTTAAGATTGGGACGATGTGAGCTACTTTCCAATCGTTAATGAAGGTTCCAGAAGCAAGAGATTTATTAAAAATAATTTTCAATGGTTCAATTAGAGCAGGACATTTTTTTTTTAAGGAGTGCCGACAGGCCATCAACATCGGTTTGAGACGACGGCTTAAGTGTGGCAAGCCCTTTGGCAATGTCTTCTGAAGATAGGGTAAGGGAACCAAAATTAATGTGAGAGAAATTTGAAGAAGAGCTTGATGATGGCACATCGTTTTCAGTAGTAAAATTGGACTTAAAAAAGTCAGCAAACAGATTAGCTACATCTTTGGGCCCTTCAGCGAACTCATCATCAAGATAAACTGAACTTGGAATAAACGAGCGTGATCTTTTTGATTTGATAAACGTCCAAAAATACTTCGGGTTACTTTTAATACTCCACTCGGTGCCAATTCGCCGCAAGAGGTACGGTTGCTGTTGTCCTGTTCACTCAACAGCATTCAGGACTACGTTGAGCCACCACTCAGTGTTGTCTCTTGCTATCAATTATTTATTTGTATGGTGTATTCTCATAAAACTTAATCAACAGAATAATACCATCTGCGAACAAAGGATAGCAAACCAGCAGCGATAAATAGAAGAGAAACTGAAACAACAGATTGACACAACAAATTAATATAAGCCTGCGCAGATATTGCACAGAGAGAAATTATCCATTCCGACATATTTATAATAAAAATAAATGTTATTATGAACTTTGTTTCTAAGGTATTTACGCTTTTTTAATTCTTTTGTTACCACGGAATATTATGTGGTCGCTTTTTTTAATGGATATATTATTCATTCAGAACTCAAGCATGAATGCTTTGAAATTGGAAAAGCAATCATCGATACTTGAATTAGATATTAGAGCAGTTCAGTTGACATCCAATAATAAACTATTGAGATTGGCAAAATCACAGATATCGTATTTGAAAACGACTTTATCATTAGTATCAAGAAAAGTAGGAAGATATTCATAAGACTCAACGCCCAGAGTTATGACCTTATGACAATTATCAATTATCACATTGACTCATGGGCGACATGCACTCAGATCTAAGATTTTGCCAAGCTCGTTAAAAAACAAATTGTTTTGCTTCAAATTAACACTTAGAATACAATCTATAAGATATGTCTCGTGAGTTGCTGTTACATTAGATGGCATGAGACATTAGTCCAGTGGACGTTGCTCAGGTTAAAAGCACCTAAAATACATAAGTTGTTATCTAATACATTGTTTTCGACAAGTGATGTGATATTATCAGCATGCATTTTATAATCGCTACCAGGTGGGATGTATGAAGCTTCGATATAGAGCGATCCGGATCTGGAGGAGCCTTTAAGGCAGACGCATATCTGGTCAATCAAAGCGTCATCATTTAAAAGAGTTATTAAGCAGGCACGGTACTTGCGTTTCACAACGATAAAAACGCCTCCACCTCTGCGAGAGTCAGTCTTCACAGGATCTCGGTCCTTACGAAAGACATCTTAGGCGTTTAGATCGAAGAATTCGCCATCGAAGAAATCGGTGTTTAACCATTTCTCGACTATGACAATAATATCAAAGTCCATTTGGGCGCTGAATGAGCTAACAATGTGCGATTTAGTCCTTAAGCCGGAAATATTTTGAAAGTAGATCTTAAGACCAGAAGAAGCGATAGAGGATGTAGGACGTTGTAAGTGAGAGAGGTCGCTACCAACTAGGTTTTGTCTGTTACCAGCCCTGTAGATAAAGCGGTAAAGCAGTGGTTAGCGCATCGGATAGCGAGCGAGCGGGTGGAGGTTCGAGGACAGCTCCGGGCAACAATTTTTTTTTCATTAAAAATTTTTTTTCTTTTTATATATATATTGTTTTTGCCCTTGTACTTGATTTTTGTAAGATTTGTTAAATTAGTCGATCAGGTGCACTCAAGAGTGTAAGTGCTAAATTATGGAACGTTGCTATGTTTTATTTGTTAATATGTTTTTTCCTTTTTGTTTTTATATGTTTTTTCGAGTCCTGAAAATGATTTCAGAAGGAAATCGAAATATTAACAAAAATCTAAGTCGACAAATATATACTTTATATATGAAACCATCATTTTTGGTGTTTTAATTCATATATATACATTAGAGCGTATCACCAAAAAAGTCGGCCGTACCTCCACTCATATGAAGTGTTTTTGAAAAACATTAAAAAAAAATATTTTTTTTCTGGCAACCCTAGATGTCGCCCAATTGCATTTTTCTTCATATCTTCGGCACTTGTTGTCGGACTTTAAAGTGTCATACACCAAAATTTTTGTCTCAAGGAGTAGGGTTTTCCTAAAAAAGCTCATTTCAGGCGCTTCGTTATGGTACCTACCCACCATACCTCAGTTTCTACCACCCTAGTGTAACGACCTAATGTCAGTTAATTGAAGACCGTAAGGGATTTACGATTTTTACGGTCTTTAATTTGCGGTTATATGAATGCTGTCAAAAAGCCGCAGCAAATTGATCGTTATATAAAGACATGGTTTCGGTGTTTTTGGTTTTGAAATTTTGGTCATACCAATTGTAGTAAATTTTTGAGATTTGGAGTGCACGTTTCCAAACTAAGGCAAACAATTTCTTAGAGTCTAAATGGAAGATCGACAAAACATTTAAAGTCTATATATATTTTCATATAAAAATTGTCTTTAAAATTTTTTTATCATCTTTTTATTATTGTATTTTTTTAGTTTTGGTGATTCCTAAGTTTAAAATCCTAGCCTTATTTTTTCAGATCTAGCTACCCGTTATTCGGTGTTGCTCGGGCATACTACGACTTTACGAATGTATATATTTTCAAATCGACCAGCGTGCCACCTAATCGAATTTTGATTACTAGAAACTGTATTGTCATCATGTCCGCAAAAACTTGCCAAATTTCACGTCCCTAGGTCGCCAGTTAAAAGGATATCGTAAGATTCCCAATTTCAAAAGAATTTTAGGAATACCTCGACCCGTGCGCTACATACCGGAATTTCATTGATGATGGATTGCATTGTAACCAGGTTCTGACGAATGTGTCAAATTTCAAATCTCTAGCTAACCGGTAAGCTACTCAAAAATCGATAGCAAGATTCCCCCTGTGTTTTACAGATTTTGAATTATATCGACCAACGCACCACCTATTGGAATTTTGATTTTTCCAAATTGTATTGGCACCGTTCCCTCAACTAAATGCTAATTTTCAAGTTTCTAGGTTATCAGTAAATTAGTCAAAATATTTTTCGAAATATCTCGGTCTGTGCGCCACCTACCGGAATTGTTTTGATGAGGGATTGCATTGGTACCGGGTTCTGACAAATGTGTCAAGTTTCAGGTCTCTATCTTACCGGAAAGTAAGGTCGAAAATCGATCGCAAGATTCCCCTGTGTTTTAAAGATTTTCAATTATACCGATCAGCGGGCCACCTAGCGGAATTTTAAGTTTTGCAAATTGGACTGTCACCGTTCCCCCAATTTAATGCCAAGTTTTAAGTTCCTAGGTAGCCAGGAAGTTTGTCAAAAGTCGATTGCAAGATTCCTAATTTCAAAATAGTTTTCGAAATATCTTGATTTGTGCGCCACCTACCGCACAGTTTTTGACGAGGGATTGCATTGTCCTCGGGTTCTGGCAAATGTGTCAAATTTCAAATCTCTAGCTAACCGGTATATCTAATTAAATAAAAAGGTTTGAAGTTTGGTTATTGAATGCTTTTCTTTATTGGTTACACTTTCTTCTATACAAAATTCTTACACTAATACTTACAAATTATTTACGAACTAAAACGTATATCTACATAGGTGCATATTACTAATACCTACAAACTAGAATGCATAAGTCTAAAATATGCTGAGTCGACATATGGTGGCAATAAATATATTAATATGTCAGTCGAATTGGCAAACTGTCGTGGTTGATCAGTTGGGCATTGCGACTGACTTTGGCGGTGTCTTTGACCGTTCGCACAAGTGTAACAAGATCTTCGCTATGTGTGGTTTGTAGTCAACTATATATATCTATTTTATTTATTCAATGAACCGCTTGATGTCTGTTTGGGTTGAAAAAATTTTAATTGTTTTAGGATCTTGTTACCATTGTTTTGTGTTTGGTTGTATACGGCTTGTGCCGTATATTAGATTGAGTAAATTGGAATGCTTATGTATATATATTACTATCTAAGCTGTGGTTAAATGGTGAGCGGCGTGCAGTTTATTATTACTGTTGTTGTGATATTATATGGTTGAGGGAGCTGGCCGGGGTTGCCGGTTCGAATCCCACCTCAACCAAAGCCTTTTTAATTTTATTTATTTTATTATTTTTATATTCCACAAAGTCTCATGGACTGTGTTTGGTTCTTTTTAATTATTGGTATGTACCATCAAGTCTAGTGGACTGTGTTTTGGTATTGACACTCTGTATGTATTAATTGGGGCGAGCACTTTGGCTCTGATAATGCATCGTTGGCTATTCTCACTTCCTTAGAAAACCCCTCAAAATGGTTGGTAGTGAGCACTTGGGCTCTGAGGCATTGGCGGCTATTGGCTTACCCCATTTTGCTTGTGAAAAACCACGTTTTGTGACTGCGACTATAAGCTATGTATTCCGAATATTCCATAAATTATCTGCGACTTACAATAATATGTAATGCAGATGAAATAAACGAAACCATGTTATGTCGCTTAAACATACTCCCCGCCCTAGACGGCTTAGTCGTCTAGTAAAGAGCCATAGGTTGCTGGTTTGATCCGGCTCGAAGGACCATATCTAAGCTGTGGTTAAATGGTGGGCGGCGAGCAGTTTATTATTACTGTTGTTGTGATATTATATGGTTGAGGGAGCTGGCCGGGGTTGCCGGTTCGAATCCCACCTCAACCAAAGCCTTTTTAATTTTATTTATTTTATTATTTTTATATTCCATCAAGTCTCATGGACTGTGTTTGGTTCTTTTTAATTATTGGTATGTACCATCAAGTCTAGTGGACTGTGTTTTGGTATTGACACTCTGTATGTATTAATTGGGGCGAGCACTTTGGCTCTGAGAATGCATCGTTGGCTATTCTCACTTCCTTAGAAAACCCCTCAAAATGGTTGGTGGTGAGCACTTGGGCTCTGAGGCATTGGCGGCTATTGGCTTACCCCATTTTGCTTGTGAAAAACCACGTTTTGTGACTGCGACTATAAGCTATGTATTCCGAATATTCCATAAATTATCTGCGACTTACAATAATATGTAATGCAGATGAAATAAACGAAACCATGTTATGTCGCTTAAACAATTACTTTTTTTGTTTGTTGTTATTACTAAATTATTATGGATGAAGTGCCATGCTTATTTTTGAAGGTTTTAAATTGGTGTAAGCCTATTCTTATGGATTACGATTTCCTTTTTTTTATTGTTATCTCCTATACTATGTGGAATTAAAGTATAGTTGTTATTTTTATCAATGGTTTTAACTTTATAGTGTCCTGTATATCTATTCTCTAACTTATGGGAGGCCTCTTCTCTAACTAATACTAAATCTCCTATTTTAATTTCTTTACTATAGCTATTTTTGTCATAATTTGATTTTTGATTTTCTTTAGCTTCTTGAATTAATTTTCTTGCTCTTTGCTGTGCTATTTGAAGTTTGTATTTTACTTCTTTGTCATATGCGTCATGGTTGTATACCGGGCTAATTTTATCTTCTTTCAAAAATTCACAACTTGGTGGTTGTTTTGCGAATATTAGTTCGAAAGCACAATAATTATGTGTTGTTGATGGCGTTGTATTGTAACAATAAGCGAAATGCCTGAGGTATTCATCCAAATCGTCTTGGTCACTGTATATATATGTACGCATATATTCGTTGAATGTCCGGTGACTGTGTTCTACAATACCCACATGGTACGGTGTAGAAGTTTTATGCTCAATTTTTAACAATTTACACAGTTCCTTGAACAGGCTATTTTTGTATTCTGTGCCCATGTCTGTTAAAATCGTTTTCATTTGGCCATAAATCAGGATGAAATGCTCGAATATGGCTTTAGCGACCGTTGTTGCATGTTTGCTTGGAACAGGAATCGCTACCAAATATTTGGTTAGATCGCATATAATGGTAATTGCATATTCGTTTCCGTTTATTGACCTTGGCAATGGGCCGACTGTGTCAATTTGTACAATATCAAATGCCTTCGGATATGTTCATTAATTTTATTTTTCTTGCAGTGGATGCAGTTCTTTACATATTTTCGTATGTCATTTTTCATATTCAGCCAGCTATATTTCTGCTTGATTTTATCAGTCATGCGATTTATTCCTGGGTGGCCACCACTAATAGGATCGTCATGATATTTGTGCAGAATTTCTTTGATTTTCCCGGGATTTGTCAAATATATAACCTCTGGGGTTAGAGCGATTGTTAACTTTTTGATAACTTTATTTACCATTTCCATAAATTTGCCTACTGCAGTATAATTCTTTTTAAACAATTTGTCCCCTAAGGACAACTATACTTGTACAAGTCCTAAATTACCGGCTTCTCGTTCGAGCCGGGTAAAGAATTAGGTTGCTTGTATCAAAATTGCTACAAATTTTCTTTCCTTTTTTGAAATATAATTTCGGAGGATTGAAAACGAGCTCGACATGTCTTTTTACTTCAAATTTATTTGGCGCTTCGTAAATTTTGGGGTTCTCTTTGTGACTTTCTTTAATTTCAATTTTATTACTGGTCTTTTTAGCTGCTGATCTTGTTGTTATTTTTAATATTTTACTTGCTTCCACTGTCATATCTTTTAAATTTGTAATAGTTATGCGGGATAATGCATCCGCGATATGATTTTCTTTACCAGCTATATACTCCACCTCAAAATCGTACTCTTCTAAATCTAATCTTACCCGCGTCAGCTTAGATGAAGGACTTTTCATTGAAAATAGGTATGTTAATGGGCGATGGTCGGTTTTTACTAAGAATTTTCTACCATAGACGTATGGTCTGAAGAAGGTTATGGCCCAATGGATTGCGGCCAGTTCTTTTTCTATTGTGGCTTTGTTGGTTTCACCTTTTGTGAAGGACCTGGAAGCGTAGGCAATTGGTAACTGTTTTCCATCATGTTCTTGGCTAAGGACTGCCCCACAAGAATACCCACTAGCGTCTGTTGTTATGCAGAATTCGTTATCGAAATCTGGGTATTGCAAACGTTTTGGACTAATTAATGCTTCCTTTAAATAGACAAAAGCTTTTTGACATTCTTCTGTCCATTCGAAGGAAACATTCTTTTTGCAAAGCCTAGTTAGTTTTCGTGAGTGTTCCGTGAAGTTCGGTACAAATCTTCTGTAGTAATTGCAGAAAGCTACGAATCTCTTAACTTCATCCGCAGTTTTTGGCGCTGGGTAATTTTGAACTGTTTGAAATTTGCTTGGGTCGTGTAATATTCCCTTGTTTGTACATTTATGCCCTAGGTAAGTTACCTCTTGGCTGAAAAATAGGCATTTATCTGGATGTAATTTTAGGTTGTATTTTCTACATGTAGTTCCCTCGTGAAGGGTGGACACCTTGCCGCGGTACGAGGGCTTAAGTCGATAGCCACAGGCCTACGCTGCCCTTGTGATCATAGCGCCACCGGTACTACATCACGAGAGAAGCCAAGCCTCTCTGGCGCGACGACTAAGATCTTCCCCCTCCCAATCCAGGGTGTTATGCGACCACGTGCCCATTGGACGTTTGCAGCCGGGAGGCAAGTCGTCGCTGTAATCGAACGGAGCCTCTCTGATACCGGGCCGCCTCGGAGAGTAACTATGGCCTTATCGCGCTATGGGGCTCTGCCGCGGCGGACGACACATTCCCCTTACTCTTCCCTTGACCCTAAACTCGCCTTGCCCGGCGAGGGGTCGTACGAACAAGATGATAAATAATAACAAAAACCCTAAAACTAAAGATACAATAATGTATACTGCACAGCAGAGGAGGAAAATGCTGGAGCAAGCGAGAACGCAACGTCGGAGGACAAACTCCATTTCTTTATCAGCCGAGAGATCGACAGCGATGGCAACTACGGGTCGATTAGCTCTGGATAACAAGGGGGCAACCCCCAAAGTTAGTACCGGTACAAACACAGTGAAGCCAACAACGGCTGATGCTAAAGTCCTAGTAAGTGCCGGTACCGAAACCAAGTCTTTAACGTCTGTGGCAGTGGTCTCACGACCTGGCCCGAGAGATCCAAATAAGGGAACGACCGCGATGGCAACTACGGGTCGAAATTTACACCAAAAGACATCTCCCAGTCGCTCTGAGTACTTGGACAAAAGAGCGGCCGCGAGGATCCTGAAGAAATACGAGGGTATTTCACAAGAGACGCTATCGCCGAATGCTAGAAAGACGGTGGAGATGGCTGAAGCTATCTTACCGAACTTCCAAAGCGATTACGCGCCAAAGAAGGTTAATGGAAATCCCTTCAAACGCCAGAGTTCGGACGTGAATTTAAAACCTCACCCGAAGCGGCAGCAACACGCCCCCGTAGTGGGTAAACTCAGCTTTGCTGAAGTAACTAGGGATAGGATCCTCATAGGCGTCATTGACCGGGGTAACGAAAGCTGGGCCATCCCTAGGGACCAGTGGCGGTACGTCCGGAACGCTATCGGTAATGCCCTTCTCGACATTATGGATGAGTCTCCGGGTGCCACGCAAAAACTGTTGCACTGTACAAGGCAGCAGCTGCAAGACTGGGTGAGATCTACCAAGGGGCAAGAATCGAGGTTGTCGACTGGAAGGACATCCCGGCTCGGCCAAGGGCAAGAGCGCGGATTCCTGCAATCCCTGCTGAACCTGAGAGAATTCTCAGGATGCTGAGGATCATGAACCCGTCTCTCCCGACGCAGGACTGGGGTGTCAATCTGGTCGAGGATGCGGTAGGGCCTGACAGGCAAGTGGTCTTCACCTTGACTAAGGAAGCACTCGAGCCCCTTAAACGGTGCAATGGACGAGTGCACTACGGCATGGGTCAGATCGTGATCCAAGTATACTGCGGCGATGCACAGCGCGCTGCTATTTCGGCTGCACCGGAGGGCTCGGACATCGCAGTGCCGGTAGAGGAGTCGGAGATGTCCGACTCGGAAAGTATGGTATCTGCCACGTCAAATGGCGAAGGAGCAGTGAACTGCTCGGAGATGGGAGACAGCCTGCTGGACGGGGAAGACCTCAACGTCACAGAGATAGCAGCTAGTCCTGAGCGCACCAATGTCAATACTGCCACAGTTAGGAAGATCTCGGCTACTCCAAATCGTGGTCTGAACAAATCGTCGTTGAAGGATAAGCTTCCAGACGAGGTGGAACTCGACGATACGGCGGTGGCAGGGAAGTCTGAGTGCTCTCATGTTGGTGGTGATTCAGATAAACATGCACAAATCTAAAGCAGCCTCGGCTGCTTTAATCAGTCGTCTCTCTAAAGGCGACATAGATGTGGTCCTCATCCAAGAACCCTGGGTCAACATCTCAAGGATTTGCGGTTTGGGGACTAAGGGTTTTAAGCTAATCCAAGCCAGCGAGGGGGGCAGGGTTAGAGCCTGTATTTTGGTTAAGTCTGAGCTGAATGCCTTTCTCTTGCCCAAATATACCAATGGTGACGTTACAGCTGTCAGTTTAACAGTCGACAGTACCAGTCTGACGATGGCATCGGCCTATATGCCCTACGACGCCGAAGAACCTCCGCCAAAGAGGGAGGTAAAAGACCTGGTGGCAAATTTGTCCATGGGTCATCTTATTATCGGAACTGACGCCAATGCTCATCACATCCAGTGGGGAAGCTCCGATATCAATTCCAGAGGAGAGTTGTTGTTTGATTATTTGTTAACAACTAACCTGGTAGTTTGCAACGTGGGTAACGAACCTACGTTTATTACTAAAACCCGTAGGGAGGTCATAGATCTCACTATTTGCAGCGTAGGCGCTTATGAGTGGGTCAGAAAATGGAATTAGTTCTAGACTTTTCTGTTGAGCAGCCGGTTATGAAACGCAACCCACGTAACACTAACTGGCAGCTACACAATGAAATACTATCTAGGGACTTGCCAGCACTGCCCCCACAAGTCCCCTCATCAGTAGGGGAGTTGGAGGATCTGGTAAAGACCTTTACAGCGGCGCTCTCGAATGCCCTAGAGCAGGCTTGCCCAGTGCCAAAACCACGCGGTAAACATAGGCCGCATTGGTGGTCCTACGACCTGGACTCGCTCCGTAAATCATGTAGGACACAATTTAATAAGGCCAAGAGCCTTGGCACGGAGACTCAATGGCTCGAATATAAAGTTAAACTCAGGGCCTACAAAAAAGCTCTGAGGCAGGCGAAGAGAGTATCGTGGAGAAATTTCTGCACTGGGGTCGAAAATGTCGACGATACAGCGAGACTTAAACGAGTGTTCTCAAAAACTCAAACAGCCACAAGCTATTTGCGCAAACCTGACGGATCCTGGACCAGCACGGAGAGGGAAACCCTAGAGCTGCTCTTGAATACGCACTTCCCAGGAAATTTGCATGAGGAACCCCTATCACCTACAACAAACCTGGCTATACACCTACCCATCACGGAGGAAAAGGTTAGGTGGGCCGTTAAAAGCTTCGAACCGTTCAAGGCTGCCGGGCCAGACGGGATTATTCCCGCACAACTCATAAACACGCTGGAGACATCAGCCAAATAGCTGGTATTTCTCTATACAGCCTGCCTGGCTCTTGCTACATTCCGTGCTCCTGGAGAAGTGCCACGGTAGTTTTTATTTCTAAAGCGGGGAAGGCGTCTCATTACGAGCCCAAGGATTATAGGCCGATCAGTCTCTCATCCTTTGTGCTCAAGACCTTCGAGAGGATAATAAATGACTACCTCTCCTCTACTATTGATAGCAACCTGATCTGTAGCTATCAGCATGCATACACCAAAGGGAAATCTACAGAAACTGCGTTTCACAGCCTAGTTTCTGTTATTGAAAAATCGCTGTATGAAAAGGAGTATTGTCTTGTGGCCTTTTTAGATATTGAAGGAGCCTTCAACAACATAAGCGGTGATGCTATAAACACCGCTTTAACAAGTCTGGGCATAAGCAGGTCTCTTATTGGACTTATTGATCAACTGCTAAGGGGTAGACGAATAGTTTCATCACTGGGCTCGGTTGACTTATCACGCTATGTCACAAGGGGAACGCCTCAGGGTGGTGTTCTCTCCCAGCTTCTATGGAACCTCACTGTCAACTCGATGCTGCGAGACACAAGCTGGGGGGCGGGAAGGTAGTGGCATATGCAGATGACTTAGCTATAGTATACAGGGGCAAATTCCCACAAACCCTGTGCGACTTGATGCAAGTAGCACTGAGAGAGGTTTCCTCATGGTGCTCGCGCTGCGGACTGAGCATCAACCCGGGAAAAGTAGAACAGGTCCTTTTCACCAACCGCTATACGATACCACCGCTAATACTACCAAAACCGAATAACGTGCACCTGAACTTGGCTGACAAAGCCCAGTTCTTGGGCACAGTTCTGGATAGGAAACTAACCTGGAAGGAGAATGTTCTTCAGCGCCAGAAGAAAGCGTGTATTGCACTCTACACGTGCAAAAGAGCCATTGGAAAGAAGTGGGGGCTCAGCCCAAAAATTTGCAAATGGATCTACACTGCAATCATTCGACCAATCATGCTCTATGGAGTTGTGGTATGGTGGCCTGCGCTGAGCAAGGCAACAAACCTTAATTTGCTAGGTAAAGTACACGGATCTTGCATGATCTGTATAAGCGGTGCGTTAAGAACAACGCCCCATGAAGCACTCCAGGCCATTCTTGGCATTTTGCCACTCGATCTGGAAGAGCACCGAGTAGCAGCAGATCGGCTCTGCGTCTAAGGGAAACGTCCGGCTGGGGCGCAAGCACTACTGGACACGCCTGTATTTTGGGATCCTATAGCTTTCTTCCGCTGAGCACAGATCGCTGTGCGACCACAACAGTCGGAGATAGCGGTTTTAAAATCAACATTCCCAGCAGGGAAGAATGGGAGATCACGGATCGGAATCCCGTCACTCATGGTGGCACTTCCATTTATACTGATGGCTCGAAGTTAGACCGCAGAGTTGGGGGAGGGGTTTATTCAAAGGATCTGAACCTTGAGCTCTCCTTCAGACTACCTGATCACTGCAGTGTCTTCCAGGCTGAAGTTTCAGCAATCATGAACGCCGCGGCTTGGATAGGCCAATACACTATCAGACAGGACATTTTTATATTCAGCGACAGCCAGGCGGCCATCAAATCCCTTGGCTCTTACTCTTTCTACTCTGAACTGACGCTCAGCTGTCGTCGATCTCTACAAGAGATGGCCCAACAGAATCGCGTTAACCTCATATGGGTCCCGGGGCATAGGGACATTGAGGGAAATTGTAGGGCAGACGAACTTGCGAGGCAGGGCACGACCAAGCAGGTTCTTGGCGATAAAGAGCGCTTAGGTATGCCGTTTGCCACATGCAAGCTTATGCTGAAGGAGTACACATTCGGCCAAGCCAACGAAAGATGGCTGCAATCTCCAGGATGCCGGATATCCAAAGAAACCTGGCCGAAATGGGATCATAAAAGATCAAGACAAATTCATGCCCTAAGGAGAAGAGAAATCTCCATATTAATAGGCGTATTGACTGGGCACTGCCTCATTGGTAGGCACGCAGAAAGACTTGGTGTGCCCTACCGACGATGCTGTAGGAGTTGTAAGGGTGATGAGGAGGAGGAAACGGTGGAGCACCTCATCTGCAACTGCCCGGCTTTATGTGGCGCGAGAATGCGCTTTTTGGGAGTTCCCTTCCTGGTCAGCCTACGCCAGGTCACGGAGCTGGACATAAAGGACCTGATGGCCTTCATCTAGTCATCTAAATGGTTCGAGGAGGAGTAACGGTGTTGGTATAGGAAGGTCAGTTCCGGGATTCTGCTATGTGGAGAATTCCGTTAATACCGGGATTTTCCATATGGCAGGGTCCCGGAACTGACTTTCCTAGTGTTGTGTGTATCACAACGGGCCTTTTAATACTGGCCTAGGTGTGCCTCTGCGGCAGCCACTTGAACCTAACCTAACCTTCTACATGTAGAGAACACGTCTCTTAAATTTTTTAGCATGTGGTTTTCTGAACAACCTAATACAACTAAATCATCCATGTAGAGAAATGCTTGAGATGGTTTAAGGCCAGCGAATGCTAACGTCATCACTCGTTGGAATGAATTTGGCGCTACTTTTAATCCATATGGTAATCTTTTGAATCTATATGTGCCATTTTCGGCAGTGAATGAAGTAATGTCCTTAGAGTCTGGGTGTAATTCTATTTGATGAAAACCTGACGTAAGGTGTAGGCATGAAAAATATTTTGCTCTTCCAAGTTGATCTAGAATGTCATCAATTCTTGGGAGTGGGAATTTATCTGCTGCTAATTTTTTATTAACTTGTCTGTAGTGATTTTTTAGGAACTAATAAAATTGCACTATTATATTCTGAAATTGAAGGTTCTATTATATCATCTTCAATTAGCTTATTTACTTGTTTGGTTATTTCTCCTTTTTGTGTTTGGGGTAATCTATAATTTTTAATATAAACGGGGTTGTCATCCTTCATATATAATTTTTGTTTATAAAAATTATTAGAAGTAATTGGTTCTGTTTCCAGTGCAAATATATCTATGAATTCTGTGCAAAGTGATGTTAATTGAGCTTTAACAAAATTTGGAAAATTTTTGTTTAGTCTGTCTAATTATTCTGTATCTGTGCAACTTTTACTGTGTGTGTTAGCTTTAATTAGTGTATAATCGTCTAAATTTTCGGTATTAATTTTATAATTTTGAATAGTTGTGTTGTTATGTGTCGTGTTAATCACCCCTATTATGGTTGTCAATACCAATTGCCACTTCGTATCCTGGATAATTCCTAAGTCGCCCACCCCACTTTTAATAAAAATTGAAGATTGGGGACGCATATTTGAGGAACTTCCCAGTAAGCTAGATTATTGAAAATGTGCATATATATAAAAAAATTGAAGACCATACAACTTGTTGTACAAGAAATTCCGGTAGATGTCATACTGATCGAGATAATCCAAAATTCTTGAAAAGCAGCGGGGAATCTTGCGGTCGATTTTGAGTAACTTCCCGGTAAACAAGAGACTTAAAACTTGTCACATTTGTCACGACCCGATGATCCCTCATCAAAACAATTCCGGTAGCCGCGGCATGTCCATGATTGCTGAAACTTCAGCCTGGAAGACACTGCAGTGATCAGGTAGTCTGAAGGAAAGCTCAAGGTCAGTTCCTTTGAATAAACCCCTCCTCCAATTCTGCCGTCTAACTTCGAGCCATCGGAAACCTCTCGCAGTGCTACTTGTATCAAGTCGCACAGGGTTTGTGGGAATTTGCCCCTTTATACAATAGCCAAATCGTCTGCATATGCCACTACCTTTCCGCCCCCAGCTTGTGTCTCGCAGCAGCGAGCTGACAGTGAGGTTCCATAGAAGCGGGATAGAACACCACCCTGAGTCGTTCCCCTTGTGACATAGCGTGATAAATCGACCGAGCCCAGTGATGAAACTATTTTTCTACCCCTTAGTAGTTGATCAATAAGTCCAATAAGAGACCTGCCTTTGCCCAGACTTGTTAAAGCGGTGTTTATAGCATCAGGGCTTATGTAGTTGAAGGCTCCTTCAATGTCTAAGAAAGCCACGAGACAGTAATCCTTTTCATACACCGATTTTCCAATAACAGAAACTAAGCTGTGAAGCGCAGTTTCTGTAGATTTCCCTTTGGTGTATGCATGCTGATAGTTATAGCGTTTTCTTTTCTCCACCAAAATGTTGCCATTTCGAGGAGGAACACTTTTATAATTTTAACTTCGCCTTGTGAAATTGCAGCACACTTAAAATTTTCAGTGCCACTCTGCATGTCTTCAGAAGAGGAAAACACCGCCGCCATTTGAAATGTCAAAATTGTGCATGCCTATCGATGCTGCTTTATCGTGGCTGATATACATGTGTTAGAAAGTGACAGATAGTATACTATTTTTGTTTGTTATTGCCATTTATCAGGGCGAATAACCGCACCGTCTACGACAGCGAGGGCAACACGACTTGGCCTCACAGATCCAAAGGAAAGAGAAGCAGTAAATGGGCTGTCAGCACAAAAAAAAATAATAATGGCGGCGATATACCAACAGGTTATCATAACCTCTAACGAGATTTTTAGCCGAGCTTCTCTTTCCAACTTGTGGTGTGTTGCTTTTTTAGTTTTCCTACAAGTTGGCGGGACCTACAATTTTTTGCCGACTCCGAACGGCACTTGCAAAGCAAATGAACTTTTTGCTGAGAAGCTTCTCATGGCAGAAATACACCCGGAGAGTTTGCCAAACTACTGCCGAGAGCGACGCCGTTTAGAAAAATTCTTTTTCTAAATAATTTTTGATGTTACTTTTGCCGGGCATCGAACCGCCATGACTTGGTGTAGAAGACCGAACACTTAACCGCTACACCACGGCGGCCGCCAGCAAAAGGAGCGACCGAGAAAAACACTACGGGTCCGGTTTCCCAAGAGACATCTCCCCGCCGCTCTGCGTACCTGGAAAAACGATTGGCCGCTAGGATCCTGAAGAAATATGAAACGCTGTCGCCAAGTTCCAGGAAATGTGTGGAGTTAGCACAATCTCTGATACCGGATTTCCAAAGCAGTTATGTGCCAAAGAGGGTAAATGGAAAACCTTCAAACGCCAGAGATCGGACGTGGAGTTAAAATCCCATCCCAAGCGGCATCAAAACACAACATACATCCGATTTTAAACAATGCCACCAAGTTAACAACCACAAAACAGCACTCATGGCCCACTGTGCAAACAGCTGGCACGAGCCAGATTTCAGATGCTGAACTTCCATCAACCGCTGGTATGAAAACCAGTCTCTCAACGCCTGTGGCAATGGTCTCACGACTTGGCCTCACAGATCCAAAGGAAAGAGAAGCAGTAAATGGGCTGCCAGCATAAAAAAAATAATAATGGCGGCGATATACCAACTAACGAGATTTTTAGCCGAGCTTCTCTTTCCAACTTGTGGTGTGTTGCTTTTTGAATTTTCCTACAAGTTGGCGGGACCTACAATTTTTTGCCGACTCCGAACGGCACTTGCAAAGCAAATGAACTTTTTGCTGAGAAGCTTCTCATGGCAGAAATACACCCGGAGAGTTTGCCAAACTACTGCCGAGAGCGATCCCCGTTTAGAAAAATTATTTTTATACCCAGCTGTACTTGTACACAGGGTATTATAACTTTGTTAGGATAACGGTTGGTTGTACAGGTATAAAGGAATCGAGATAGATATAGACTTCCATATATCAATATGATCAGGATCGAAAAAAAATTTGATTGAGCCATGTCCGTCCGTCTGTCCGTTAACACGATAACTTGAGCAAATAATGAGATATCTTCACCAAATTTGGCATGCGTACTTATTTGGGTTCAGAATAGATTGCTATTGAAAATGGGTAAAATCGGACCATAACCACGCCCCTTTTTCGATATCGAAAATTTCGAAAAACGTATAAAATGGGTTAATTCAATATTAGAAGCAGCTACAATGATAAAATTTGCAATATGTATTGATTTAGATGTTCTAAGGCCGATTTTATAAAAAATTTTGAAAAGGGGGCGTGGTACCGCCCACGTATATTTGAAGAAATTTTAACATTTTGACTCTTAATAACTTCAGAACAGTTTATGCTAGTATAACGAAATTTCGTAGAGGACATAGTATTGTTGTGGTAAATTCAGCTATAGAAAATAAACGAAATCGCTTCGCGACCACGCCTACTTTTTCATAAAAGTTATATTGAAAGGAGGTGGAAATATTGAAAAGTCCATATCTAATTAACTGATTTCGCTATAATAATATAATTTGGTACATACATCAACTTTCATATTCTTTACATAATTTTTTCAAAATTTTGGAAAGTGGGGGTGGCACCGCCCACTTATGAGTCAAGCAATTTTTAAATTCGACTGCTAACAACTTCAGAACGGTGTGAGATAGATTTACGAAACTAGGTACCAGGCATGTTATGTTTATGTAGAGTACTACCACAGAAAATAAGAAAAATCGGTGAACGATCACGCCCACTTTATGTGCACAGCTGGGTATGTAATGTTCGGTTTCACCCGAACTTAGACTTCCTTACTTGTTCTAAATAATTTTTGATGTTACTTTTGCCGGGCATCGAACCGCCATGACTTGGTGTAGAAGGCCGAACACTTAACCGCTACACCACGGTGGCCGCCAGCAAAAGGAGCGACCGAGAAAAACACTACGGGTCCGGTTTCCCAAGAGACATCTCCCCGCCGCTCTGCGTACCTGGAAAAACGATTGGCCGCTAGGATCCTGAAGAAATATGAAACGCTGTTGCCAAGTTCCAGGAAATGTGTGGAGTTATCACAATCTCTGATACCGGATTTCCAAAGCAGTTATGTGCCAAAGAGGGTAAATGGAAACCCTTCAAACGCCAGAGATCGGACGTGGAGTTAAAACCCCATCCCAAGCGGCATCAAAACACAACATAAATCCGATTTTAAATAATGCCACCAAGTTAACAACCACAAAACAGCACTCATGGCCCACTGTGCAAACAGCTGGCACGAGCCAGATTTCAATAATACGAAAATTCTCCACCAAGAACAACAATACAGCAAGCGCTTCACGCTGGAGATGCTATATATTATAAACATACCAACTAACAGACGAATTAAATACAAAGCAGATTGTAATAAATCTGCGCACCTATACAAAAATTTACTTAACTACAAACAGACAGTACACAACTCCACGTCAAACGGTACGGACGTGTAAATAAAATGTATGTGATAATGAAATGTTATATTTTTATGTTGATTTTTTAATATTAAACAATTTTTATTAGATTTTTATTATTTGTAACAATTTTAATCTTAACTTTTATGTTTTATGTTTGTCAACAGTCTACCCCGAAGACGGTTACCGTTAGAACAGCTCCGTCAGAATCGGGAAGAACCTCTATGAGCCATAAACCGCAATGTTACAATCTTTTACAAGAGCGTGCATGTGCTGGCGTATGCCGATGATATTGATATCATTGGCCTTAACAACCGCGCCGTAAGCGCTGGCTTCTCTGGGCTGGATAAAGAAACGAAAAAAGTGGGTCTTGCGGTGAACGAGGACAAGACGAAGTACCTACTGTCATCAAAGGAAGAATCGGCGCACCTGCGCCTTGGCAGCCGTGTCACTGTTGATACTTACAAATTTGAAACTGTGAGCGGCTCCGTCTATTTGGGAACCAGTATTAACACCGAAAATAATATCAGTCTAGAAATCCACCGGAGAATCATTCTTGCCACCAAGTGCTACTTTGAACTGAGTAGGCAATTGAGAAGTAAAGTCCTCTCTCGAAGAACAAAGATCACGCTCTATAAGTCTCTCATCGTATTTTTCCTGATGTATGGCTCAAATTCATGGACAATGTCAAGAGAAGATGAGATACCTCTTGGAGTATTTGAGAGAAAAGGAAAAAATATATGGTCCTTCCCGTGATGCCAACGGACAGTATCGAAGGATATTTAACGATGAGCTGTACGAGCTTTAAGCAGACTTGACCATAGTCCAGCGAATTAAACCCCAAAGGCTGCTCTGGCTGGGTCATGCTATGCGAATGGACAAAGAAGCTCCAGCACAGAAGGTTTTCCTATCGGCACCTGAATTCAGCAGCAGAGGAAGGGGGAGGCCTCGACTGAGATGGAAACAACAGGTGGAGGATGACTTGAACTCCCTTGGGGTTTCCAAATGGCGTCAGTTATCACTAAAAAGGAATGACTGGCGTGCTTTTATACGAAACGCCCAAAATCGCTTAGGCGGTTAGGCGCCAATAAATGATGATGAATGAATTTGAAGTTGAGAATTTTGCGATCGACTTTTGACCAACTTCCAGGTAACCGAGGAACTTGAAACTTGGCACTAAATTGAGAGAACGGTGACACTACAAATTGTAAAAATCAAAATTCCGATAGATGACACGTTGGTCTAAATAATTGCAAATCTTAAAAAAAATAACCAGACACGCGGAATCTTGCGATCGATTTTTGTGTATTATTATTATTATTATAAGGCCTTATTACACCGCGACCATTAATACTATATATTGTGTGACCTATCAGCTTATTGCTGTATGCGGAGGCTCTTTATAAATTTGAGCACCTCCTCAGGTTTTTTATTCCATATCACGAACGGATTGAGAGTGACACCACCTAGGTAACAAACTCTCTTTCTTGCTAACGCAGTGCATTCGCAGAGTATGTGAACCGGCGTTTCATCGTCCAGTTCAGAAAACCGACAAATTGTTGTATCTGACAGATTAAATTTACTCAGGTGATAACGTACACTACAATGTCCCGTATAATACCCAGTTCTATAAAGAGTTTGGCCTGCCTCTGTCCTAGGCTGCTAATCCAATGCTGCCTAAACTGTTTGTCTTCTCAGTTGCTTATGGTCTCCTTTACGTGGGCCTTGGTGAGCCCACAGAAGAGTTCCGGACCATAAAATGCTGTTAGAGCACCTTGTTTTGCAAGCTGGTCCGCTTTTTCGTTGCCGTCATGTCCTTCATGCCCTGGGACCCAACCTAACAATACTTTGTTTTTGGCCCCCAGATCATTAAGGACTGTGACGCACTCATAAACGAGATTCGAAGTTATTGTATACGACTGCAAGGCACGTAGGGCGGCCTGACTGTCCGACATAATGTAAATACGCTTAGAGGATAGTCTTCTTCGTAGGCATTCTCTGCCACAGATTTCTATTGCATGGATTTCCGCTTGGAAAATGGTGGGGTAGCTACCCATTGGTATCGATTTTTTGTAGTTTGGTCCATAGATACCATCTCCCGTTTTACCATCTTCCAGCTTCGAGCCATCCGTATACCAAGTCTCCGAATCAGATTCAGCATATGGGTTCTTTCCCAGAGCACGCGATCAACGATTGAAACCTCAAATTTTCACGTGATCCTGAGCGTAGGAGTTGTTGCATCATTTACTTGCAATATAGGATCGTTTATGAAGTTCTTGACTATCTTCATATGTCCTGTCATATTTCCGATTTTTAGATCAGAAACATTTTGAAGTCTCAATGCAGCGAATGTGGCTTCCTTCTCTATCAGAATAGGGAAGGGAGGTATTCCTACAAGGGCACTTAGAGCATCAGCAGGGCACGTTCCAATTGCACCTGTTATGCCGACACAGACCAGCCGAGGCAGCTTACTTAATTTAGTTGCTGCGTGAAAGGCACCAAGATTGTTTTGTTTGGGTTTATAGATAGTCCTTTGCTAGCACACCATCTTTCAATGATGCGAAGGGCTTGTTGCATGCGATCGGATATTGTTTCGTCATGCATTCCTGTTACGCAGACGACCAAGTCATATGTATAGCCCTGAACGTCAAAACCATTGTCCTTCAAAAGGTAAAGAAGTTCGTCTATGACAAGGGTCCAAAGTAGAGGAGAAAGTACACCTCTTGTGGCCACGATTGAGCCAGCACTCCCTCCTATCTCAAAGCTGATTTTTCTTTGCTTTAGGATGGCCAGCACCCAGCGAGTAATCATTGGGCTTACGTCCTTGCTAATCATGGCTTCTTCAATGGCCTGATACGTCGTATTATCGAAAGCGCCTGATATATCGATAAATGCACACAGGGCTATGTTTTAGACTCTATGGCCTTTTCAATTTTTTCCGTAAGGCAATGGATAGCAGTCTCTGTAGATTTTCCGGGTTGGTACGCGAATTGGATTTTACACAGAGGAAGTTTCTTTAAGTTCTCTTCTCAATGTGCTGATCCAAAATTTTCTCCATTCCTTTTAGGAGAAAGGAACTGAGACTTATTGGTCGATATGACGATGGCAGATTTTCCGCTTTCCCTGGTTTCGGTATAAAAACAACCTTAACCTCTGTCCGCCTGTTAGGAATACATCCTAGCAGCAGGGATGCTCTATATAAATTTGATAGGACTGCAGCTGTATAGTTAATTCCTTGCTGTAACAGACAAGGACAGACCCCATCCGGTCCTGGGGATTTGAAAGGATTGAAAGTCGATAAAGCCCATTGGACATTTTTGACATTGGTTAGCTTTGCTGCCAGGCTCTTTTCTCTTCCACTAATAGTTGGAGAATCATCTACTATAGGATGTGAGTGTTGATAGCCTGGTGTACAGTCCGGAAAGTGTGTAGCAAGCAAGAGTTTGCATGTGTCTTCCGGCTGCTTGGTGTAGCTCCCATCTGAATTCTTCAGAGTATCAATGACGTTGCTATGGCTATGGTTGCTTTTGGAGCCGCACTGCCGTAGGAAGATCTTTAATGTTTTCGCAGTGTTCTCTCCAAGTCGCCCTCTTAGACTTCCCAAGTTCTTTATTGTAGGAGGTTAGGGCAATTTTATAGGATACCCAGTCTCCCGTGTCTTCAGCTGTATTGAACAACCTTCTTGCTTGACATCTTAATTGTGAAAGCTTTTTGTTCCACCAAGGCACAACCCGTTGTACACGTATTTTTGCCTGGGGACAACTCTCATTATAAGCCGTTATAATATCTCACTGAAATTGTTCAGCTTCTGCCTCAATCTTACGCACCGTTGTTATCGGTTTTTGTAAGCAATTGCCACTTTCTTCCATGGTGAAGCGAAATAGTTCCCATTTCGTTTTCCTTGGATTTCTGAAAACGGACTCATGCTCAGAGAAAGGACCCATGTCGAACACAATATGTTTGTGGTCCGACATTGATTCCTTCCCCTAGACGTGCCAATTTGTGACAGCGAAGGCCATGTTTTGGTTACATAGAGTAAGGTTAAGAACCCCCCCCCCCCCCCCCCTCTTGTAATAGCATTAAGAAAAGTCGGTTCATTACCACGATTTATGACATTGATGTTATGACTTCTAATAAACTCCAGGAGGTGCTCACCCCTGTTATTTATGTTCGTACTACCCCAAGCTGTATGGTGGGAGTTTGCGTCACAGCAGAGGACCCATGGGATACCTTTCTGTTGACAATACTCAATGAGGGATTTGGATTCAGCAGTAGGGGCTGTTTCCTCCTCACGGGAAAATAAGCTGATGCCAAAATGACCTCTTTTTCACCTCTTGGGGTTGGCATTTTTACCCAAACTGCAACCAAATCAGCCGTCATAAACTGTAGGAGCGGGATAAACGACAGTTTCTTGTTTAGAAGCATCGCCGCCCTGGGACGGGAACCGGTGGCATATATTAATTTACAGTCAGTACTGCTTAAAGCTTTTACAGAACCATGCAAAATCCATGGTGAATGAAGGCCACTCCCAAACCTTCTCTGCTGAATCTTCTGCATCTGAAGCTGCCTTGGCATGGTGAAGATTCACTTGGAGGCATTTTGGACGCCTCGAACTGCGAGAGTTTGCTGGGAGGGCTGACATTATAAAGATGTTTCGCGGTCCCTATCCGCCACCGATGACTTTAGGTTGCCGCTGAGCAAAGCATCCCTTGGGCCCGTTTTTTGTCGACCCCGGGTCTGGGGTTCTCGCTAAGAAATTGATTTATTTGCCGGCTTTGAGAGGGCGGTGGAGTCTCGATAATCGTAGCTTCTGCTGTGGACTCCAGCTGAATCTTAGTTTGTACATCCTCCAAGCCTTGCGTCACCTCTGCCGATTTTGAGCTGCAGGCTGTTTCTTCTACAGCCTTTTTTTCTACCGCAACATTTTCATCATTGCCGCTGGCTTCATCAGCTACCCGGGGCAGAGACCGTTTGGTTTTAAGCCGAAGTTTCACTTTGGCATACGCCAAAATGATTGTATTATTATGGTGACGGATTGTTTCAGCTAACACCGGATCTATAGCTATTGCAATTTCCGCCACTGTGGCCCTACTTGTCCGATTGAAGATTCTCCAGTATCTGGTGTGTAGGGCCGGGTTTGAACAGAAATAACTCTGAGGATATGCTCGTTTGAGGGGCAATCGTCCTCTTTAAAATTCCCTACAAAAATAATGCGACGGTGTACTTCCGCATCCGAGACTACCTTCATTTTCGCCCCCTCCCAAGGAACTAGTTTTGGGACGATGTCTTTTAACCACTCTGCAGTATTAGAATCCTCGCAGACAATTGAAAGCCATCCTTTGCGAATCGCGCAGCCCGTGAAGCGGGGACTAATAGTGCCAACTTGAAGTTTAAACACTTCATTCAAAATGGCCCATCTTATGATCTTCAGTTGTTCAGAAGACTAGATGGTACTAGGATAATCCTGTGGGATTATGCCCAGCTTAATAGTGGTCAGGGCATCTCTAAAAGATCCCGATGACACACCGTCAGGATGAGCTACGGTTGCTACGGCACTGGCTGCCTCTCCATCAAGAGGAGGCATCTGCCTTGTCCTCTTTTGGAAATTTGGTGGGGTCGTTCTATTGGATCGCCCCATTTTATTGGTCACCACCCTTTGTGCCGGCCCTTGGGGCTGTTTGGCAATTTCTAAGGCGGTTTCGTATCTGACACCCTTAGCCAGGAGTTTCTTAAGACGCTTACGAGCGGCACCATTCAAGTGCTTACGTTTTCCAACATTTTCAGTATCATGGCGGGGCCTATTCAGCCCCACCATGCCTGCGGTTTCAGCATTTGATTCGCTATCAACCGAAAGGCCAGATCTGGCCTGATCACTTGAAAGCAATTCAACTTTATCTAAAGTATGGTTTCTCTCATTTAATCGGTACATATAATTCCCACGAGGAAGAAAGAAGGTCAGCTGAGACATAGCCCCCGATATCCCAGTAAGACTAATTGCAACCAGAGGGCGCCAGGTATCTGGAGGCCACCGTTATAAGACACACTAACGTAGTGCCATTCATCCCATGAGCACGGTACGGATCACACTCGGGATTACGGGTTTTATTGAGTTGTCCTCTCTTTGGATTTTAGTCGCCTTTTACGACAGGCATACCTACAGCGGGCATATTGTAGAACCCCAACTTCAAGGTTAGGTAGAGACTTGAAACTTGATATATTTGTCACAACCCGATGACAAAACAATCCCTTATCAAAACAGTTCCGGTAGGTGGCGCACGGATCGTGATATTTCGAAAACTATTTTGAACTTACTGGTAATCTAGGAACTTAAAAATTAGCATTTTGTTGAGGGAACGGTGCCAATAAAATTTGGAAAAATCAAAATTCCAATAGGGGGCGATATAATTTATTTATTATTATCCATGTTAAAGTATCTTTGGGTTGGGGTCAAAATTCTGCTTTTTTGGAAATTCTGCATTCATAATTCCGGAAGTCGAAACACCGGAAATCAAAATTATGGAAGTCAATATTCTGGAATCCAAAATTCTGGATAACGAAATTCTAAATTGCAAAATTCTGGAAACCAAAATTCTGAAATTCAAAATTCTGTAATTAATGATTAAAATGCGTGTTGATAACAAAAAAAGTGCGCACTTTTTTTGTTATCAACACGCATTTTTAATTATTAATTACAAAATTTTGCCTTTAACATTTAACTGGACTTGTTCTGAAGGAATTAAAAACAAATGTACCGTGCGTATTGACACACAATTTCACGGCTGTGAAATGTTATACGAAAAAAAAATGAACATTCTCATGATCCATGTGCGCATAAAAAATCGGTTGCAGATCCAAATAATCATTTTAAAAATATGGTTTCGCTTGAGTTTTCTGCAGCCTAGCCAAATAATTCAGCGTTCGGTATCTATGACAGAAAAACACATTGGACATTATCTGCCATCAAGAAGTGCCCTTAAGTTAAAAATTAGAAGACAACGGAACAGTTTAAAATGTTTTAAAGATCCAACTTGTGTTGAAAAAATAGACATTCCTTTATTATCACTTTATGTTTTGGAAGGTCAACTATTTATTTTAAGTAAGAAAGTTATTAAAGTTATGGCGAATGCATTCTTATTTTTGGAACAAAATCTTGGCTGCAGTTGTTAAATGAGAGCGACTGCTGGATTATGGACGGTAAATTTGACGTTGTTCCAACGATGATGAGGCAGCTATTTTCCATACACGGCTGAGTAGAAATACAAATTGTTCCGCTGGTTTTCTGTCTTATGACCAAAAAATCAAAGTCAATGTATATTTCTTAAATATAAGCACAATTTATTAAAATACTCGATTTTGCTCAAATTTTGGGAAAAAAATTTCCAGAATTAATTCTGCAAAACGTAAATTCCGGAATTATGAAAAACCAGAATTTTGAAATACAGCCAAAAAAGGCGAAGGAAGTGCGGAATTCCGATTTCCAGAATTTTGTCGACCCAGAATTTTGATTCCGGAATTTTGACTTCAGAATTTTAATTTTAGAATTTTGACCGTTTCCGAGTATCTTTGATACATTTTTATTTTCCTTTTAGATTGTATTTCCTTTTAATGTAATAAATAAATAAAAGTCTAAGTCTATAATTTAGCCGGTTAAAGCACACGTGGTATAAGTCCATTTTTTTTTTAGTTAGGCATGGCACTAGATAGGGGAAAATGTGTTCTATATAACACGCTAAGGGGGTAACTCCTAGCTCCCATAGCTACCTCGTAAAAAGCAAAACTTACTTGTGCAGACAACGCTTTCCATTTTTGTTCACAGCACAAGTGGTACATTAGCCTAATTTTTTAAGTTGCTCTCTTATGATGCACTCTCTGAGTTTTATTTTCCAAGTAGCTTCTCAATTTGTGTTGATTTTTGATCAGATGTGTTTTTGCTAAAAAATTAAAAATTTAGGTTCCGCTAATAGGCACGTTATTGTTCGTAGATTTTTTAAGCTTTTCCAATCCAAGGGAACGTTTTATTCGCACTATTTCCCATTTAGGTACATTGCAGAAGCTAAGAAACCTTAAATATTTTTTTTAAATTTTATAGTGCATAGCAAATAAAAAAAATTACAGCACCTACCACTATATAGGAAGTCCTCGACGTCACGGTGGTAGCAGCCAACGCTGAGCGACTAACATCTAACGCTACAGGCAGCAGGACTCCTGCAACGCCACATCGGGCAGTTAATCGGAACAACTCGTCGTTGATAGGCAACCTCCGGGATGGAGCAAACCTCGACGATATGGGGACGGCAGGGAAGTCTGTGCGCTCTCATGTTGGTGGTGCTTCAGATTAATTTGCACAAATCTAAAGTGGCTTCGGCTGCTTTAAGTAGTCGTCTTTCTAAAGGCGACGTGGATGTGGTCCTCATCCAAGAACCCTGGGTCAATAGCTCGAGAATCTGCGGATTGGGGACTAAGGGCTTCAAGCTCATTCGAGCCAGCGAGGAGAGCAAAGTCAGAACGTGTATTTTGGTCAAGTCTGAGTTGAACTCCTTTCTCCTACCTAACTACACCAATGGTGATATTACCGCTATCAGTCTAACGGTCGACAGCACCCGCCTGACGGTGGCGTCGGTCTATATGCCCTACGACGCCGAAGAACCCCCACCACAAACGGAGGTGAAAGACCTGGTGTCAAATTTCTGCACGGGTAATCTTATTATTGGAGCGGACGCTAATGCTCACCATGTCCAATGGGGGAGCTCCGACATCAATGCCAGGGGTGAGTCTCTGTTTGATTACCTCTTAACAACCAACCTGGTGATTTGCAACGTGGGTAATGAGCCTACTTTTATCACTAAGACCCGCAGGGAGGTCATAGACCTCACTATCTGTAGTGAAGGCGCTTATGAGTGGGTCAGAAAATGGCGGGTTCTGGAAGAACATTCTTTCTCCGACCACCGTTACATAGAAATGGTTTTAGACTTTATTGTAGAACAACCAATCATGAAGCGCAATCCACGTAACACTGATTGGCAGTTACACAATGAAATATTAGACAGAGACCTACCAGTACTGCCCTCACAAGCCCCCTCATCAGTAGAGGAGCTGGAGGATCTTGTTACTACATTTACATCGGCGCTCTCAAATGCTCTAGGACAGGCTTGTCCAGTGCCAAAACCACGCGGTAAACACAGGCCACATTGGTGGTCCTACGATTTGGACTCGCTCCGAATATCATGCCGGAAACAATTTAACAAGGCCAAGAGCTTCGGCTCTGAGCCTCATTGGCATGAATATAAAGCTAAACTAAGGGCCTACAAAAAAGCTCTGAGACAGGCGAAGAGAACCTCGTGGAGAAATTTCTGCACTGGCGTCGAAAAGGTCGACGACACAGCGAGACTTAGACGAGTCCTCTCGAAAAGTCAAACAACCATCAGCTATTTGCGAAAGCCTGACGGATCCTGGACCAGCACGGAAGAGGAAACCCTTGAGCTGCTCTTGAATACACATTTTCCGGGGAATCTGCATGATGCACCACTAGCACCTGCAACAAACCTGGCAGTAAATATACCCATCACTGAGGAAAGAGTAAGGTGGGCAGTTAAGAGCTTTGAACCGTATAAGGGTGCCGGGCCGGACGGGATTATCCCCGCGCAACTTATAAACACGTTGGAGACATCAGCTAAATGGCTGGTATTTCTCTTCACAGCCTGCCTGGCTCTCAACCACATTCCGGGCTCCTGGAGAAGCGCCACGGTAGTGTTTATCCCTAAGGCTGGGAAGGCATCCCACTACGAGCCAAAAGATTACAGACCGATCAGTCTCTCGTCCTTTGTACTCAAAACCTTTGAGAGGATACTAAGCGACTACCTTTCAACGACTATTGATAGCAACCTTATCTCTAGCTATCAGCATGCATACACCAAGAGTAAATCAACAGAAACTGCTCTGCACAGCCTAGTATCTGTCATTGAGAAATCGCTGTGTGAAAAGGACTACTGTCTCGTGGCCTTCTTAGACATTGAGGGGGCTTTCAACAATATAAGCCCGGAGGCGATCAACTCCGCTCTAACTAATCTGGGCGTAGATAGACCTCTAACTGGTTTAATTGACCAACTTCTAAGAGGAAGGAAAATAGCTTCTTCACTTGGTACGGTCGAGTTATCACGCTATGTCACAAGGGGAACGCCCCAGGGTGGTGTTCTTTCCCCGCTTTTATGGAACCTCACAGTCAACTCGTTGCTACGTGACACAAGCTGGGGGGGCGGGAAGATAGTGGCATACGCAGACGATTTAGCTATTGCATTCAGAGGCAAGTTCCCACAAACTCTGTGTGACCTGATGCAAGTAGCACTGCGAGAGGTTTCGAGGTGGTCCTCTCGCTGCGGACTTAGTATCAACCCGGGGAAAGTGGAACTTGTCCTCTTCACCAACCGGTACAAAATACCGCCACTAAGCCTACCAGAACTAGATGGCACGCGCCTGGGCTTGTCGGATAAGGCCAAGTTTCTAGGCATAGTTCTGGACAGGAAACTGAATTGGAAGGAGAATGTTCTTCAGCGCCAGAAGAAAGCTTGCATCGCTCTTTACACATGCAAAAGAGCCATTGGCAAAAAATGGGGGCTCAGCCCTAGAGTATGCAGTTGGATCTACACGGCCATCATTCGCCCAATCATGCTGTATGGAGTCGTCGTATGGTGGCCGGCACTGAGCAAGACAACATACCTGAATCTGTTGCGGAAAGTCCATAGATCCAATATGATCTGTATAAGCGGTGCGCTAAGGACAACGCCCAACGAAGCCCTCCAGGCCATTCTGGGCATTTTGCCACTTGATCTGGAAGGGTTTCGGTCAGCGGCGGCATCAGCTCTGCGCCTAAGAGAAACCTCCAGTTGGGGTGCGGGTACTATTGGACACTCCAGTATTCTGGAATCTTACAGCTTTCTCCCTCTAAGCACAGATCGTTGTGCGACCACTACAGTCGGGGATAGCTGCTTCAAAATAAACATTCCCAGCAGAGAAGACTGGGAGAGGACGGATTGGTGTCCCGAAACAAATGGTGGCACTTCCATATACACCGACGGCTCGAAGTTGGACGGCAGAGTTGGAGGAGGGGTTTATTCAAGGGATTTGGACCTTGAACTCTCCTTCAGACTACCTGATCATTGTAGCGTCTTCCAGGCGGAAGTCTCGGCAATCCGGGACGCCGCGGCCTGGTTAAGCAAACGTGTTATCGGAGGAGATATCACTATTTTCAGCGATAGCCAGGCGGCAATCAAATCCCTTGGCTCATACACGTTCAACTCTGAACTGACGCTCAGCTGTCGTCGATCTCTTCAGGAGATGGCCCAACAGAACCGCGTAAACCTCATATGGGTCCCGGGACATAGGGACATTGAGGGAAACTGTAAGGCAGACGAGCTTGCCAGGCAGGGCACGACCAAGCAGGTTCTTCGGGATAAAGAGCGCTTAGGTATGCCGTTTGCCACATGCAAACTAATGCTGAAGGAGCACACACTCCGTCAAGCCAACGAAAGATGGCTGCAATCCCCAGGGTGTCGGATATCGAAACAAACCTGGCCAAAATGGGATCTTAAAAGGTCTAGACGCATTTATGCCCTAACTAGGAGGGAAATCTGCATATTGATAGGGGTATTAACCGGTCACTGCCTCATTGGTAGGCATGCAGAAAGGCTAAGTGTGCCCTACCGACGATGCTGCAGGAGTTGCAAAGATGATGAGGAGGAGGAAACGGTGGAGCACCTCATCTGCAACTGTCCGGCTTTAAGCGGCGTGAGAACGCGCTTTTTGGGAGTTCCGTTCCTAGATAGTCTAAGCCAGATCGCGGAACTGGACATAAAGGACTTGATGGGCTTCATAAAGTCATCTAGGTGGTTCGAGGAGGAGTAACGGTGTCGGTTTAGGAGTGTCAGTCCCGGGATTCTGCTATGTGGAAAATCCCAACAACTCAGGGATTTTCCAAATGGCTGGGTCCCGGGGCTGACTTTCCTTGTGTTGGTGGTATCACAACGGGCCTTCAAAACTGGCCTAAGTGTGCCTCTGCGGCAGCCACTTGAACCTACCTACCTACCACTATTGAATTCTTTTTTCTACTTTAAAATATGCGCCAATAATTTTCGAGTAGATACATACATAAACAAATTTAATTTTCTTTTTATCGTAAGTTTGGCATTTATCGCGCATGGTAACACCAGCCAGAAGCCGGCTTCAACGTTTCATTAAAAAAAAAAAAAAAAAAAAAACAATTGCTTCAGCACGCAGATTCGTACTGGTTTTGAGAGGCCGGTAAAAGCCAATATGTAAAACCGAGATGGCCATCATTGCCTAGGCGGTTTAAGGCTGTTTTAAGTAAGTAAATAAGACAGGTGACAGGAAAAGCTGTAGGTATGTTTGTATGATATTAACAGCTATTAGGCAGTAGGTGGCAGGCAGGGAAATAAAAACCGGATCCTATTAAGAACCCAAATCAACATATTGTAGCTCATAGGGGATAAGCTAGGCAAGCCGGGTTTTTCGGCTTATATAAGCGTAAGCGTAAGTTTTCAATAGAAAAAAATGACCGCACGTCCAACTTAGTGTTAGTTTATCATAGAAAATATGTGACCACTCCTCCGTGTAGCTAGTAATAAAAAATTTAGTAGTGAAATATTTTTTCGTGGTTTGTTAAATTTTAAATATTTAGCATTTAGCGAGTCAATCATAGTCCATTTGCTTGAAGATACGTATGTATGAACTGCACAAATACAGAATACAAAATACCACAAAAGACTGACCTGTGATTTCTAGAGTAGGTACAAGTTTTTATACCCAGCGTACTAGTACTAGTACAAGGGTATATTAATTTTGTTCACATAACGGTAGTTTGTAACGGCACAAAATAATCGAGATAGATATAGAGTTCCATATATAAAAGTTCTTAGTTTGAAAAGAGGATTTCATTCAGGCATGTCCGTCCGTCTGTCCGTCCGTCCGTCCGTCCGTCCGTCTGTGTACACGATAAATTGAGATATTTGCATGAAATTTTATTTACAGGTTACTATTTAGCCAAGGTAGGTTGCTATTGAAAATGGGCGAAATCGGATGATAACCACGCCCCCTTTTTCGATATCGAAAATTTCGAAAATCACACAAATTGACATATCTCGGTAACTGAAATGGCTAAATTGATGTAATTTCATAGGTGAATCCAACCGGCTATCCTCTTATGATTTTTCCAAAAAAATTTTATAGTGGGCGTTGCACCGCCCACTTTTAAGGGTGGAATTTTTGAAAATTTGACTGGTCGTAACTTTTAAACTGATTAAGATAGAACGATGAAATTTGGCACGAGGCATACTAGTATCGTTGGAAGTATATGTGATGAAATTGGATAAAATCGCCCCCCAAGCATGCCCACTTTCGATATCGAAAATTTCGAAAAACACACAAATTGAGATATCTCGGTAACTGAAATGGCTAAAATGATATAATTTTATAGGTGAATCACCCTAGTAATCCTCTTTTGATTTCTCCATACATTTTTTATAGTGGGCGTAGCACTGCCCACTTTTAAGGGTGGATTTTTTGAAAATTTGACTGGTCGTAACTTTAAACTGATTAAGATAGAACGATGAAATTTCACACAATGCATAATAGTATCGTTTTGAGTATATCTGATGAAATTGGATAAAATCGCCCCTCCAACCATGCCCACTTTCGATATCGAAAACTTCGAAAACACCTAAATTGACATAATTCGGTAACGGAAATGGCTAAAATGATATAATTTCACAGGTGAATCGCCCTGGTCATCTTCTTATGATTTCTCCATAAATTTTTTATGGTGGGAGTGGCACAGCCCACTTTTAAGGGTGGATTTTTTAAAAATTTGACTGGTCGTAACTTTTAAACCGATTAAGATAGAACGATGAAATTTGGCACAACGCATACTAGTATCGTTGGGAGTATACCTAATGAAATTGGACGAAATCGCTTCCCAACCACGCCCACTTCCGAAATGGAAAATTTCGAAAATTATATGAAAACTACGGCTGGGTATTTAATGTTCGGCTTACCCGAACTTAGACATCCTTACTTGTTTTAAGATAGTTTGTTTTCAACATTTAAATACATACATTTGGCTGCGTAAAAATGCGTTTTCAGTTTAACAAACATTTTAACTCATAACTTTTTTTGTTAATTGACTTTGTAGTGTTTATATGAATTGAAAAATAAAGCCCTTGTGAAATAAAGCCGGCATTTTGTTATTAAAAATAAAAAAATGTCTGTGGTATTTATTTGAAAATTCACCTCCAAAGTTGAAGGTTAGAGTAATTCGCCATTCGTGCAGGGACTGTCGTGAAGCAAGGAGTTATTTTGAAGTGTTTTTTTTCTTCTAAATGAAAACGACAGTCTTAGGGCCTTGTGTGTGTGTGTTCGATTTTAATACACAAATAGCGTGTTATTATTTAGTAGGGGTTAGTGGGACCTTGGACAGACTGAGTTTACCTCAGCCTTCGACAAAACCCACCTCATAAATGGCACCCGAGCAGGGACCCGATTCCGCGGATGACTTTGCGAAAACAACAACACCCACATACACTGCCGACCAACCATGTGCAAAGAGGATCACCTGGAACGCATCTACTATGGTGTACGCGTGGAATACCCCCTATTTGTCAAGCGTGGTGAGTTCAGGACCATTGACGAATTGATAGAATTAACCGATGAGTATGAATTGCTCAAAAAAGAGGAAGCCAAGCAAGGAAAGGTGGTAGTCCATAGCCTACACCAAATGCAAGAAGAGTACAATAGCGCAGCGTGCTGTTAGCGCTGTAAGGAGCGTGGTAACCACCGGTTTCAATGCAGAGGAACCAGTAGAATTTTTTGTTCCAAATGCGGCCAGGACGACGTAATGTCGAGAGTTTGCCCTTGCGATCGGGCCAACCAATCCAACATCAAGCCTGCTACCAGAAATGCATTCAGGCCTGCACCGAAAATACAGAACTGAGACCAAATACAATCCGCCCAGCCGCGAACTCTAACGAAACCACCCGCCCGCCAGCTCAATTTACCTGACAAAGCGCTAGGAGATGGCCGTTTTTACATTCAAGTTACCCTCGAGGACATCAGCGAACGAGCGCTACTGGATACTGACGCCACGCTGTCATATGCCGATGACTCATTAAGGAAGCATCTGGAAGCACACAAGATCCAACCAGAGCTCAAAAGCATCCAACTGGCGGACCAAACATTCGTTTACAGTTCAAAGGCCTACCATACCAGAGTATGGTACAATATTAAAGCAACCAACACGCTGTTGTCTGTCATTCCAAACCTCACCGAAAAAATTATTCTGGGAATGGATTTCCTACGAGATAGACAAGAGTTTGATGCAAGCCTAACCAAGAGAGCCGACAATCGACAGGTTATTTCAGTGGTATCAACAGACCAAATACCGCCGCCGAACCTGTGACCACACTAAAGCACAACCAACTGCTGAAACAACGTAATCCAGCCATGCAACAAATCGTTGATGAAGAAGCCAACAAACTATTGGTCGAAAGAAAGGATTGCATGGTCCAAAGCACTAATAACATTGCTTAGCAACCACGGAACTGATAACTAATTCGCCACCGCATACACACCGCACAAAAATCCACACAACCACAAAGAAAGACCACAGCACATGGGACCACAAGTAATGTTTGCAATGAACACTGTGCATCGACGCTAGCATCCGCGGCAGCTATAAATTTCAATCGCAATTGTACCGCATCGATAATAATCGAATTGTAAAATAGATATAAATTGGAATGACTCTGTACACGTTTAAAAAAAAAAAATCTGTATTAATAAAGAGAGGCACACACACCGGCCGAAAATTTTCATACAACGCGTAGGCCACGCCTCGCGCTCACACTTCCTACCGCAGCTTTCCGTCATCCGGAGTGGGAGAGGGACTGTAACGTAGCGTTACAGTTGTACGACCCCCACTGTTAACAACTAAATAACGCCTAAAAGCATGCCATAAAAGCTAACCTGGAAGGAGAATGTTCTTCAGAGCTAGAAGAAAGTGTGTATTGCACTCTACACGTGCAAAAGGGCCATTGGAAAAAATTGGGGGCTCAGCCCCAAAATATGCAAATGGATCTACACTGCAATCATTCGACCAATCATGCTCTATGTAGTTGTGGAATGGTGGCCTGCGCTGAGCAAGGCAACAAACCTTAATCTGTTAGGTAAAGCACGGCTCTGCGTCTAAGGGAAACGTCCGGCTGGGGCGCAAGCACTACTGGACACGCCAGTATTTTGGGACATGTTAACTTTGTCAAAAGAATCTGTTTCATAAGACTACTGAGAGACTTTAGACGATTGAAAGTAAAT
Source organism: Campiglossa producta (assembly GCA_964058755.1). Taxonomy (NCBI): domain Eukaryota; kingdom Metazoa; phylum Arthropoda; class Insecta; order Diptera; family Tephritidae; genus Campiglossa; species Campiglossa producta. The sequence continues at coordinate 43,829,450 of CAXKVI010000006.1, read as the reverse complement.
AACGAAATACTAAGCTTGAAAAGTGGAAATGGTAATTAATGAATTTTGCAATGAAAGGCAGCAGATATGTTAATGCTTGCTTTTGTATAAGATAGAAGACATACTAAGCACGCTGAAAACGATTTAATTTCATAATTTAAGCAACTTACAATTTTCCCCTTTGGTTGACTTTTTCTAGGAAACACCCATATAACACAGTTAGGGCACTCACAGTCATCTGCTAAACTTAAAACGTTTTAAGTTTGCCACATTACCATTTGACGACTGTGAGCACCCCCTTTTATCTCCTGCATGGCCTTTGTTATTTCACGTCTGAAATCTGAAAATATTTATGTATAAACATATTTAAATTATTTAATTAAATTCCAAATATGAAAAAACTTACTTTTTTCCTTTCAATTTATTTACTCATGACAAATTTTTGTTTGAAAACAAAGCAAAATGACAATTTTCAATTTTGCCACAAATTTAAACATAGGAACAAGCGCGGCAATATTGCCACAAAGTGGTATCTTCTATTTGCAGGCAAAACAAAAACAAAATATTTGACACCTGGTAAACTGTCAAAACATTGCCAGCTGGCAATATTAGCATGGCTGGTAATATGGGACTGTGAGTACCCTAAGTGCAACAAAATTGACCAAAATGAAAATAGCTGGGAAGTAAACGAATTTTTCTGGTAGATCTCGGCGAATTAAAAAGAACTGCGTAAAAGAAATTTGCCGGACACCTCCAAAATCTTGAGTTAGAAGTGAGTGAGTTTGTCGTGAACAGACGTGTTTTTACTGCGCTCTAAGTTTTTCTTAAATTCGAGCTTTTATTTACTGTCGCAGAACAATTAAAATTAAAATTAAAACTGTGTTAAAGACATTGACTCCGTTTTTCTTTTCCTGTGCTTATAATTTTCTATTAATATTTGCTACAATATGCCTTGTTTTTGTGGCCATAGAGTTGAGCGCGCCCAAACTTCTGTGCAGTGTAATCAGTGCAGAGGGATTTTTCGTTTGAGTTGTGTTGTTGGTAGCCTGCCTGTCGACTTAAATAACTTAAATAATGCTGACAATGTCTATATTTGTGGTGTATGTGCTGCTGATCAACAAGATGAGTCTTTGACTTTGAATAATTCCTCATTACAACAACAACATGCCACTCAAGTGCAAATGCCTAATTCCCTCACTGCTAATGACAATTTTGCTGAGTTGAAATTATTTAACTCTAAACTTCTCTCTGCTTTGAATGTTTTGCATGGAGATAATGAGTGCTTACGACAAAAAACCGATTCCCTTCAAGCTGATGTTCGTGACGTGCAGCGTAAGCTCAACGACAACAATTCCATTTTGTCTCATTTGCTCTCACAATTTGAGAAATTGTGCAGTGTAAACAAATGCAACTTCTCTACATCTACACAGCCAACCTCTTCTTGTATGTCAACGGGCGCTAGTGGCTCTGCCGACGGCGCTGCTAAGGAGCCCAGGAGACCATACAATCAGATTGATACAGCATCCGCTAGTCATCCACCCTCCTCAAATTATGCTGCTGCTGCTACAACTTCCACTGATACGGGCTCTGTCAACGTCGTTGCTAATGCTGTTACTGTATCAGCTGGTACAGTTACTCCTCCATCGGCAATAATGCTGCCCAACGATGCTGCTGCTAGCATTTCACCTGCGACGCCAATTCCTAACGCCCCTACCTCTCAACTTTCTTCGCCTACTTTGGCTATTGTTGACAACCCTCCTGCTGTTGTTGGTAACCAAAACGAATGGAAAAGAGTGCAAAATAAAAAAAAGAACAGACGAAGAAATAATAATAAAAATCAAATCAACAGAGAACGCGCTCCCAACAATGCTAATGCTGATGCAGGTACTAGCTCAATATCGGATAGTGCGGAAAGCAACAATAATGCTGCCATTGCTAATAACAACATTAGACCCACCCCAAATAATGGTAAACAACATACCTTGAATGTACTAGCGCAACCTTTAGTTGTTGGGTCGGCCATTAGTGGTGATTTAAGTGCTGTTACGAAAAGGAAGTGGCTGCATATCTCGCCCTTCTCTGCCTCGGTGACTGCCGAAAAATTAAAATCGCACATTTCTCAACATACCGGGATAGATGAAAACTCTATCGTGTGTATTCCATTAGTAAAGGTTGGTGTGGATCCCAAATCTCTGCGTTATATTAATTTTAAGCTGGGTGTGGATGCCAGCTCACTTCAAAAGCTATTGGTGCCAGAGCTATGGCCTACAAATATAGCTGTGCGGCCGTTTAATTTTGGGCCAAAAAACGACGAGGTCCAACCGATGTCCAACGGCAATCGGTTGGGTCCGGTGGAACAACGAGTGGCTTAAAAATCTACTTGCAAAACATGGCTAGCGTTAGAACAAAATCCCAGCTCTTGCGGCTATTCAGTTCACATCAGGATTATGATGTCTTTGTTATCATTGAGACGTGGTTGAATGAGAACTTTTACACTGAGGAGTACTTCGACCCCATGCTATATAATGTCTTCCGCAAGGATAGAAATGCCAACCTAACTGGATGTGCTAGAGGTGGTGGAGTTCTCATCGCAGTGCACTGCAAACATCACGCATCTGAGGTTGCACTTAATAATAATAATGCGCTGCTTGATCAACTTTGTGTTCATATCCGAGGCTCCTCAGACTCAATCTTTCTCTGCGCTTCGTATATTCCGCCCAACAGTAGCCATGACCTATATGCAGCGCATGTTGACAATATTGTTGCATTGGCTCTGAACAAATTAGGAGGCGATCATCTCTGCGTGCTAGGCGATTTCAACCTTCCTAACATAAACTGGTCTCGGAATACTTCCAGCTCTTCATTAATAGCGAGTGATGTTACTAGCCTGAATGAAATATATCTAATAGATAGTTTTTTAAGCATCGATTTAGGTCAAATTAATTGTTACCCAAATCTACTTGCTCGCACCTTAGATTTAGTATTTTTGAGTAATAATTTAAACTACACTTTGCTAAAATGCGATTCACCTGTGACAAAGTCTGACATGCACCATGTTCCGTTAGTCATAACTCTTGAATTCTATAAGTTTGCCAAAGTTATAAATGATGCATCAAATCTTTCTTTTAATTTTAAGCGTTGCAACTTTTTTGACTTGAACAATCTATTTCTAGAAATTAATTGGGATAACTTGTTTCACAACTTAGATACTAACGGGTCTTTCGAGAAATTCAGAACAACTGTTGTGGATATTTGTAAACGGTCTATTCCTTTGGTTTCAAAGAAAAAGTACAAAGTTCCCTGGCATAATGCGGCCCTGATGAAAATTCGAAATCTGAGGAATAAGTTTTTTCGCAAGTTCAAAAATAGTAAAAACATGGTGTTCTTCGAAAAGTATAAGGAGCTTGAAAAGAAGTTCGCGTGTCTTGATAAATTCTTGCACAGAAATTACATTTTAAGCTTTGAAGAAAACTTAAAAACAAACCCAAAATCGTTTTGGAATTTTGTTAAGTCAAAAAAATCTGTGTCGAATATTCCGTCCTCTCTCTTCCTTGGCGACAAAGTTGTTGATTCATCTGCTGATGCGGCAAATTTGTTCGCAGAGTTTTTCCTGGCCAATTTCGCGTCTGACTCGGAAAGTGGTGAAGAAATTCGTTTCAATATACAACCTTCAATCGATTTTGGCAATCTTGCACTTTCTTCCGAAGATGTCGTTAGAGGCATCTCTCGTCTTAAACAGTCAGCAAACACTGATGTTGATGGTTTGTCCGCAATTCTGTTTAAGCAGTGCGAAGCTCTTGTTTATCCCCTCTTATTAATATTTAACAGTTCCCTGTCCTCAGGCACCTTCATTGATCCGTGGAAACTGGCTTTTATTACGCCTATCTTCAAGAGTGGCAACAAAAATGACATTAGCAATTATAGACCCATCTCAAAACTTTCCGCCACGTCAAAGCTTTTTGAATGCATCATCCAGGAAAAATTAATATTTTTCGTGAAGAATATCGTGTGTCCAGAGCAGCACGGCTTTCTTCCGGGACGTTCAACTGTGACTAACCTGGCTATTTTTTCTGATGACTGCATCGCAGCTTTTCAGTTTGGATGTCAGGTTGACACAGTTTATACGGACTTTTCTAAAGCATTTGATCGGGTTTCCCATGTAGTCCTGCTCAAGAAGCTTGCCTGTATGGGTTTCCACTCAGTGTTTCTAAAATGGATTGAATCATACCTACGTGATCGCTGCTGTAGGGTCATTGTGGACAATGTCAGGTCTTCTCCCTTCGTTGCCTGCTCTGGTGTGCCACAGGGAAGCATCTTAGGACCACTTTTCTTCATATTGTTTATTAATGACATTCGCTCCTGTTTTTCTACTGTAAAGTTTTTACTATATGCGGATGATTTAAAAATTTATTCACTCATTTACAGTCACGATGACTCTGAACTGATGCAATTAGATTTGGATAATTTAAGTGCTTGGTGTAATAGCAATCGGTTAACTCTTAATTTAAAAAAATGTTTTCATATCACTTTTTCAAAACGCGTTAACGTCATTGAAACCTCATACCATTTATCTAACTCGCCCCTTACAAGGGTTAGTGAAATAAAAGATCTGGGAGTAACTTTTGACTCAAAATTTACCTTCGCAAAACATATTAACCTTTGCATTTCGAAATCGTATGCCATGCTTGCTTTTGTTAGACGTCATAGCTCAGAGTTCACTGACCCTTATACGTTAAAGCTTTTATATACAGCGTTTGTGCGCTCTAAACTTGAGTACGCCTGTTTTATTTGGTCGCCTTATTATCAGTGCCACATTGCAAGAATCGAACGGATTCAGAAGGTATTTTTATACTTTGCTTTGCGCAGCTTACGCTTTTCTGAACCCATTCCGACTTATGAGTCCAGATGCCTATTGATCAACTTAAAGTCACTGCAGAACAGGAGAATAATTTTGTCGCTATCGTTTATTTTTGACGTTTTTCGTGGTGCTACTGACTGCCCCATGCTTCTGGAGAGGATTTTCATAAATATTCCCGCCAGAGCCCTTAGGAACTTTGAGTTCTTCAACGTTCGTCTGTTCAAAGCTCTTTATGCTATCAATGCTCCTATTACTAGATCTTTGATTGAGTTTAATAGAATTACTAATTTTTTGGAAATAGATTTTTCTGGTTCAAAAGAGTGCTTTTTAAGTACAATAAACCCTCTTTATAAGTAAGCCATTTATGTATACTAGTAAGTTGCCTACTGTTATCACATATTTCTACCTAGCCTGTAAGATTTTCTAGTCTGATTGGCTTAATATATATAAATAAATAAATAAATAAATATATATATATATAAATAAATAAATAAATAAATATAAATAAATAGACCCATACCTTAATTGGAGCGTTGAGCGTATTTTCATCGTGTTGCCTCTTTCTAGCTTTAGAAACCACTATATGTTAGAAGGAGACAATGTGATTAAAAAACGCTCAACGGTCCAATTTAGACCGGGTTTTCAATTCCAAAAAACCTCAAATTGTGACCTTTGACGCCGTATAAGTTTTTTCCATGAGGACTTTTAAGGTTTTCTGTCTGTAGTATACGAAAATTTGGCTCTGTAGGAATTATTGTTATTTAACCACTATTTTATGTCTGCATGGACCTATTAGTCCGCTTATACACTCACCGTTGATTTATTTTTCAGAGGAGCCTTCTCAGTTGTCAAACGATGTGTTCAAAAATCTACCCAATTTGAGTTTGCGGCTAAAATTATAAACACCAAAAAGCTCACGGCAAGAGGTAAGTGGCATTTATAAGCAACTGATTCGTTTGTTAATATTTAAACCGAAGGTATTTGAATTCTCCAATATACTTTCTTTGGTCCTTTCTTAACTCCTTAAACTCATGTAATGGATGATTTACACGGGTCGATTCTCTGGTAGATTTTTGTCGTTCCACTACGTTCTACTTTCAAATATAAGGTGCGAATCGATGGAATTGCTATTTACACGGTGGAACGACAAAAATCGACTAGAAAAAACTGGTAGATCTAAAGCCACACTGATAATGGTATGGTAATTGTTGCATATTTTAATTTAATTTATACTACCTTTGATGCAGGGACTTTATATTGTACGCAACTTTGTGCATGTGTATTGATAGCGGGTGGAAATGAAGTGAAACACACTAGTTTTTTTATAAACTTTTAATCAATACTTCAGCGGGTTGAACAATAGAAAAATTACATGTAGTAGGAGTGTATTGGGGTGTGGTTGCTGTGTGACCTTGCCCAATCCCGACTCTTGCGTCCTCGTTCGTACACTCTGGGCAACGTGAGCTATTCTAGGCTCGCGGCAGAAAGAGAGGGAGCCCCGGTAGGGCCACTCTGACATACTTGGTTTAAGGGCTCACCGAGGTCTTTTGCGCAGCGTCTGTTCACCATGAGGTGCGGCTGCAAGCGGGAGTCTGTTTTGAAGCAAGCGGCTCGCTATTGTAGTGTAAGCCGCTGTTAGTGAGCGAGAAGTCATAGCGGGCCAGGCATGCTGGAAACCCAGGCTAAGCTCGTCGGTGGTCGTGTTCCTTGCTTCTCGCTCACAGCCACACTAGCAAAACAGAAGTTCATGCCTGTGGTGATAAACGATAGACAGTAGAGAGGAAAGAATACATAGCGGTAGAAAACAGTCCTGTCAGTGGAGCCAATCACCCTCTTTTGTTTGCATCCTGCAAACTACCGTGAATACTACTGGGCTCCGTTCAGCATCGCAGCATTCCCTTTCGCGGACAGTCGTCCGTCTGCCCTAATGTCAGTCCGTCAGTCCGTCAGTCCATAGATCAAACGCCTAGAACACTACCATTACCCGGGAGAACGACATCCAACTCCAGAAACCAAGTGGACCTAGCCTGACATAATTAAATCACGAGTTTTCAAGAATTCATTACAAAAGTTTTATTCAATGACATAACCTAAACGGATAGGAGAGTTGAACTTAAAACTAGGTATTATCAAAAAAACAATCCAAAACCAAATAATAATTGTAATTTGAAATTATGTATCTTATTAAGTAGTGTCTAAGTACGTAAGTATGTAGTAAAATTAGATGTAAAAAAAAAATATATCTTAAAACAATTAGTCAGTTAAAAATTAGAAAATCAGTGGGTTTTTTTTTTCAATTCAGGAGTTAATCAATAGAAAGGAGTAAATATGAATAAAAAAAAAGGTGAAAGAAAAAAACTAAAAAAAAAATATAAAAATAATATAAAAATCCCTAACCATTTATTTAAGAGCAAAGAAATAAAAAAATTTAAAAAAAAAGAGCAAAAGAAATATCTTAAAACTTTCGCGAAGAAAAATTAGCATAAAAAAGGTAGTAAAAATAGTACTAAAAGTACTTCAGAGCAAATATACGTGTGTTGACTTATTATCACTCACCAGATCTCTGCAGCGTTTATGGTAGCGCCAGCATACGTCGCTAAGCTGTGGGAGGAAAGAGAATTAAACAAAACGAAGTCAACTACTCTCACCCGTACCTTTGCCGTTGTGGTCTAGACCGGTTTTCTTTGTCAAAGCCAGATCACTCGCTCGTGATTGTGGGCAGCGAGCGGGTCATATGGCCTTGAACTAAACTAATATAAATAATCAACCAAAAGAAATCCAAATAAGGAGAATAAAGAATAGAAATAACAAAAAGCGTTTACAATGAACTAGAACTAATATAAGTAATCGAAAATGAAGCATACAAATAATAAAAAAAAGCGTTTTCCAAGAACCCGTATAGCAAATATCTCAAAAAAAACGAATTTAAAGAAGGCAGAAATAATTAAAAGAGAATAAACCAATCGAAAACTAAATAGAAATATATGTTGATAAAAAAATTGAATGAAGCAAAGACCGAAATGAAAATTTAACTAGAAGAATAGGAGAAAAATTAAAAGAAAAACAAATAACTAAAATAAAAAAAACTGTATATACGTGTCCCTAAGTTTGTGTGCTTATGCTCATGCCTTTCGCAAAAAAAACCTCTTAGGCATAAATGTAAAATAAATCACAAAATAAGCAAATAAGCAAAATAATAGTTGAAAAAAATAATAAAGTAAGAACAAAACGCCTCCTCTGCTCGTACTCTCCCGCTCTGCCGTGTTGTTTCGTCGTTCCCTTGTTCCACTCTGTGCCGTTTGCAGACTTTTGCTATTTCCCCGGTCACTGACCCCTTTCCGGTTAAAGCACGGAAACAGCTGCTCGACGGTAATTTAATATCCAAATACGATAATGATGTTGGGTCTTCGTATATGAATATAGGAAAGCCCTACTTTGCTGTAGAGCGTTTGGGGTCAGTGATCTGGTGTACTGCCGTTACTGTGTCGATCGTTAAAGACAAGCAATCCAAATTACGAACAAAAAAACCGAGGTTCGTTGTTTTTGTCTCCCGCTGACAAGAACCTGTAAATGAAACAAAAAAAAAATATTTTAATTATTACTTTCGTACCTTTTCACACAGGCACCTAAAGAGTAACAATGGAGTAAGTCCCAATAGGTTCCATATTCAACAAGCAACCTTGGACTAAGAACCCAATTTCGACCTTTAATTTGAACTTTTTATCAGACTTACCTCGATTTTGGCGGGATGCGCTGGTAGAAATTTAAAGGTGAAGTGGTCAACTTTTGGTCGGTAAGCAGACTGGTTTAGCGATTGATTATTCGCGCTTGCCGGTACACCCACTCACTATATTTATACATTTTATTTTTTTGTTGATTCCTCTTGTTTCATTTTAAATACTTTTTACTAATATTAAATTTATCTATATATTTTCTTGTTGCTAGAATCGAATTTCTATAACAAATTTTATTAGTTTTTTCTCTTTTTTTGTTTTTCTTTGTTTGTTTATTTGTGGCACTTGAGCACTATATATTTTTGGCGCTATATATGCACAATGTATGTAACTATATAATTTTTTTTATGGAATCTAAATTAATTTTTATTCATTTTCTAACTATTGTTTCACTTTATTTAACTATGTCTGCACACTCTGGCTTTACACAACTAATCCACATAAACGATCCGCGAAGTTTGCTTGAAAATTTGCAACTAAACATGGCACTTTTCTGAAGGCTTTCGGAGGCTGGTAGGTTTTGGAGATCGTACCACTTGATGCCGCGAAGTCGCGCGATCGAACCCATCGCCTAGCATCGAACTTAACTAGCATATCTCTCCGATGATCGGTTTGAGGACAGTTCACATTCGTACACACGCTTACACCTATACACACACATACGTACACATACACAAATCCACATTGCACTATGAGGCTGTCGTAAACCTCGCATCCGCCGATGGTGCCTGCATCATGGAGTGGGTGAGAAAAAGTATCTCAAGGCAGCCTGTCTAGAATGATCTGATTTGCCCAACGTATGGCTTCGTCCCACGACCTTAAGCCGGGCCTATATCTTTATACTATGCTGCTCTGTCTATTTTATCATATTTCTTATCCCACTATATCACAGTATATAAATTAATCCTAAGTATCTCAGGGTATCTGAACTTATTAATATTACTTGGAATTGCCATGCAGGACAATACGCCAACACATTATAATTAGGTTTTTTTAATCGTCAAGTCAATAAAATAATGTAAAATCAATAATAGGATGTATAATTTAAAATTTAGTAAAGTCGACAAAAAACCCAACACCAACTACAACAACGCGGACGTACATACATGCGAGCAGCAATAACTACATAAATAAAAAGATAGATATATAATCGAATGGATAATCACTAAATAAGTAAAAAACAAAAATTTAAATAAATAAGAAAAATGTCAATAAATAGATAAATGAATAAGGTCAGCAAAAAAAATTAGTTGTCAATTTTACAGACGCAGACACACGAACACTACGGTCACTACAACTATGCTGTCGCTCTCTGCATGGGCTTAAGGAACACAAATTTACTAAAATGATCAAGACATACAAACAAAAAAACATTCCCATAAAATCGACGTAAAGACGTTGGAAAGGTCGCTCTGTAATTTGTTGTTTCCCCATTGGTGGCTTACGAAAATTATTTTGGGTCTTTGTTTCTTTGCATGTGCTGCATTCTTTGACACACTGTTGCACATCGGACACCATGCCTGGCCAAAAATATTTTTCCCTTAGTCTGGCAAGTGTTTTGTGGATTCCTGCATGGCCCGCAGACGGAGAGTAGTGTGCAGCTTCCACCAACCCCAATCGCAACTCCGAGGGTACCCAGAGCTTCCAGGTGTGGTCCTCTTGAAGTTCTCCCCCTCTATTAAATTGTGTCCGTTTGTAAACATAGCCGTCCGATCCGCAGAGATCAAGTAGTTTGTCTTCGTCTTTCGTTATGGTGTCTTTCAGAGCACGGTATTCTTCGGTTTGGAAATATGGCGAGTCAAGACTAAGGTCTAAGGCTCTGGCAGTCAGTGTTACCTCGTCCATGTCCATACGCGACAATGTGTCAGGCACAACGTTTTGAGCTCCCTTACGGTGCTCGATGTTGAAGGCTTGCAGTTTCAGGCTCCATATAGCCAGTCGTCCACTCAGGTCCTTCTGACCCATTAACCACTTAAGGCTCGCGTGGTCCGTAATGATTGTGAAGGGGAGCCCTTCCACATAAGGTCGGAACCGCTTCACACTCAACACTGCCGCATAGCACTCCAACTCCGTCACGCTGTAATTACGTTGTGCCTTATTTAACGTCGCGGACATGTATGCGACAGGCCGCTCGTTTTCGTCCTCGTCTTTCTGGAATAAAACTCCACCCACCCCGTCCGTTGATGCTTATTGTGCTTATTGAAATCAGGGTGCACGAGTACTGGTGCTGATATTAAGCTTTCTTTCAGCTCCTCAAAGGCCTTACTCGCTTCACCCGTCATTGCGAACTTTTTAATACGGTCCTTTGTGAGGCAGTCGTGCAGCGGGGCTGCGATGGTTGGGTAATCCCTAATGAAACGACGGTACCACCCTGACATGCCCAAGAACCTCCAGAGTTGTTTTGGGGTCTTAGGTTGGGGGAAATCCCTAACTGCCGCGACTTTGTTGGCATCGGTCCGTATGCACCCGTCACCAACCACATATCCCAAATATCGTACTTCTTTAAAGCAAAATTTGCTTTTTTCTACGTTAATAGTTAACTTAGCTTCGCGTAAGCACCTGGCGACCTTTTCCAATAACAACATGTGAGATTCAAAATCTACTGAACACACTAACAAGTCGTCAAGATACACAAATACACAGTCCCGTAAAGCGGCCGGAATAACCTTGTCCATGAGACGACACATCCGCTGAGCGGCATTACATAGACCAAATGGCATTACGGTGAACTGGTAGAGTGGTCTGCCAGGAACGGTGAATGCTGTCTTTTCTCTTGAACGTTTTTCTAAAGGAATTTGCCAAAAGGCATCTTTGAGATTTATTGCTGATATGAACCGTGTGTTTTGCAATCTGCTTAAAATGCCGTCAATATAGGGCAATGGATATGCATCTTTTACTGTACGAGCATTCACCTTCCTGGCATCCAAACATAGTCGGTTCTTAGTACCTTTTATAACTAACGAGACAGGAGAGCAATAGCAGCTGGAGCTCTGCTAAATAACACCCATGGATAACATTCTGTCTAACTCCTCATACACTAGCTTCTGAATCGCGGGGGAGATAGGGTAGTGTCGTTGTTTAATTGGCGTATTTTCATCCACTACCTCTATTATATGCTCTTCTACATCTGTTTAGCCTAATCCTAGAACGGCAAATGAAGGGAATTGGGCTTTAACTTTGTCTAGGGCGTGGCTTTGCGCCTTCGTCAAGGAATGTTGGACCGCGTCGAAGGAAAGGTCACCTTCGGTCGGTGCGAGTTCTGACACAGTCCTATCAAGCACACTTTCATTCACACTTTTACCTACCACATTTAATTTGAACACCCGCCAGAAGTCAATACCTAAATAAACTTCTTGAGTGAGCTCAGGGACAATCAAAAATTCCAATGGTCGGGTTTCTCCATCCCACGTGACCGGTAGAGTCACCACGCCTACAACGGGAGTTTCCCCCCCGTTTGCGGTGCGAACGTTTTGGCCATTTAATTTAGTGATTTTGTCTTCCTTTCCCTCTAGGAATGACATGGCTCCTTTTCCCAAACAACTGGAACAGGCGCCCGAGTCGAGTAACGCGAGGGCTTCGTGACCCCCAATCACCGTTCGCGCGAACAAACGGTTGTCCCCCTTTATAGTCACGATAGTAGCGACAATCTTCTGCTGTATACGTTTGAGCGTACGGTTTTTTCCCGCATTTTCTCAATCTTCCGGAAACCTCTACTTTGCTGCCTTGTCCTAATTTCTTCCATAAAAATTCTCCTTCTAACTTCCTCATACCTCTGCTTTCTTTCATGTAAACTTTCCCTTACTACTTTTACATGGTCGCCCTCCTGCGCAGTTTGCCGATTGTCTTCGCGTTTTAAAATGTTAATACTTAAGCCTAATCTTCCGGGGAGTTCGGACCCTGCGCAGAGTGCCCGGACATCTCTGCCAGCTGTTTGTTTTCCGTTTCAGACTTATACACACAATAGGACGCATTACTTCCACACATAAAACACTTCATACAATGAAAGGACGACTTGCAAGGACCGTGTTTCGCTGCTGCCTGTAGATCCTTCCTAAAGAAATCTCCGGGCATTCCGCACCCAAAACACAACATGAGGTGATATGGTGATGGACAAAATACATGACTGGGGACATTACTAGTAAGATTTGACGTATTATTAACATGGTGTGTTGGAAGGATTTGGGTTAGTTTTCGGTGGGTCCCCTTACTTGAAATTCCCGGGACTCGATCTGTACGTCGCGAGCTTGTTTCTGTCGTCCTTTACTATGGCCTCGATCTCCGCCTTGCTGAGGCCTCCTTCTTCCCTATTAAAATCTAGCTCACTAACCACTTTATTTCGGGACCTATTCTCCTTAATAAGTTTCTCTGCTCGTTTACACTCTGTTTTGAGATCGGCTAGAGTGTCAGTTCGCGACGCGAACGTAAGATTGGCCAAGTATGGCTTTAGGTTACCCTTTATTATTTTTACCAGTTCGGCCTCTGGTATCCTCTTTTTCAATCGGAAGGTCAGATCATGGATGTCCGCGTAGAAATCTTCGAAGGACTCTTGTCCCCCTTGCTTCCTTTCCATAATTTCGCGGATCACCTCATAATCTGACTCCGCGCTCCTAAATTGTGTAAGCAGCTCGGTTTTGAGCTTTGCGTAGTTGAACTCTGGGTCCTCCGCGTGGTCCTCCAGAGGTTGCCAATACCACTTTAGCGCAGCTCCGGTAACTAGGCAATGGAAATCTGCAAGAAGTTGCTCGGGAGTGACTTCGTGCTGCTCGCGCATCCGCTCGACTCGAAATACGAAACTTTCGACGGTCATGTTTTTCGTTGTCCCATCAAATTTCAGGTGCCATTTTTCTAGGTCTATTTTATTCCTATACGTTAGACGCTCGAATCCGCTTGGACCGTCTCTGTGGGGTTGTCCGTTTGGCGTTCGGGGGGTCTGCGATGGTGGTGGTTGAACTGGAGCTGTGGATTCTCTCATGGAAGCCTCGACTCCTGCAACCCTATTGCTCAACCGAGACATATCGGCCCTGACCTTCCTAAACTCGTCCATGAACTCGGACATCACAACATTTTGCTGCATCATCGTCTCCATCATTTGGTTCATTTGTTCGAGTCGGTTCGCGGTGGAAGGTGGTGGAGGAGGAGGGGCTCCAACGACGGCTCCTTGTAGCTCTTCCTGATCGTCTTCTTCTGGCATTTCCAGAAGCCTATCGAGCTTACTCGAGAAGCTCAGTGACTGATCCAACCTTTGGGGTGGGCGCTCGGTGGAGTTCAAGCGGCCAAATACTCTTGACGAGCAGCGATTAAAAAGGTCGGTGGGTAAAAAATACACTGGATATTCTCTTCCCGTGTCTATCTGGGTGAGCAATGACCATACTACCTGGTTCTCAAGCGCCCTAGTTGTACTTCAAGTAACCCTTCTATCCGTGGGAAGTATCCCCAACCCAAACGGCCGTAGTCCACGTGTGGGGTAATCTGGGTCTTTATTTATGTCCATAGACGACCAAGAGAAACTAAAAAAAAAAGGAATGCCCCCACTCGCTGTTGTAGACTCCTTAAGTCTTAAGTAAAAACGAAATTCAAAATAACGACTCGGGAGGTATTTCAAATAAACCCGCGTGTTATAAATCTAAAAAAAAACTAAGAGAATTCAACACTTGAGAAGAAAAAAAAGGAACCTTTAACCCAACTTAATCTATAATTCAAATAATAAACGTGTTAAATGGAAATTATGTCGATAGAATATGTTTATTGGTAAATATATAGGTATAAACGTGAATGCATTAAAAATAAAAGTAAAGTACAAAGCAAAAAATTTAGATTAAGGTGCTAATGCGCCTATGTGACTGAACGACTTCAAAACTCTCAATCTTTAAAAGTTCAGTGGGCCTTATACTTCAAGCGTTTTCAGGACTAACTAATTCCAAAGAAAACCTATAAAAAAAAATAATCCACAATTTCAGTCAATCCCAAGAAAATCCAAAGTTTGGGATTGCCTCAACTTTTCGTTAAATAAAAAAAAAGATTAAGTTTCCTAATTCTAATAAAAAGTTCAAAAAAAATTTTATCTTAATAAATTTTTTTTTTTTTCTTCAAGGTCGCTCTTAGAATAGGTGCAAACAAACTGCTCAAGACAAAATAAAATATTGACTCGGTAGTAACTTTGCTTATCTGAAGAAAGCTAAGTGGAAATTTAAAGTGTTTGTATGTATGTATGTGGTCTGGAGTACCCCGGGTGCCATCCTCCGGTGGTATATGACCAGAGCGTTAACCCTCTGTCTGTCTGTCCGCCTGTCCAGTCTAAGCCAAAGTCAGTTAAAACCCCCATCGCCTGCGGTGCACCACTTCAGCTTACCCGGCCTAGGCCACTATAGCTGGAAGCGCATCAGCAACTACTAAATAATAAACACTACCCCACACCCCATTGATACTAGTTAACACACCTCACACGAACATGTTGTGTAAACTCGCAAGTGGTAGCGTGCCAACTTGCCGCAACCAACAAAAAAAAATCAGCTTTACTTGTACACCCTTGAGTAGGGATATCACTTTGCAAACCTCGACGTGTTCATTCAAAGGCACTCCCAACCCCAGGTGTGTACCCCCCTTTGGTTTATCGAACTCTTTCACCACTGTCTGGGCCTCAGTGAAGCAGGCCGATAGACACCTAACCAGTCCGAGAAGGAAACAATAGATTCAGGAAACGAACTTTGAAAGGTGAGAATAGCAAAAAAAAATAGAGGTTTAAAAGCTTAAGTTAGAAATCAGAGAAATGAGAAAAAAAAAAGCAGATTATTGTCGTTGGGCGCCATTTGTAGTGTAAGCCGCTGTTAGTGAGCGAGAAGTCATAGCGGGCCAGGCATGCTGGAAACCCAGGCTAAGCTCGTCGGTGGTCGTGTTCCTTGCCACAACTTCTCGCTCACAGCCACACTAACAAAACAGAAGTTCATGCCTGTGGTGATAAACGATAGACAGTAGAGAGGAAAGAATACATAGCGGTAGAAAACAGTCCTGTCAGTGGAGCCAACCCACCCTCTTTTGTTTGCATCCTGCAAACTACCGTGAATACTACTGGGCTCCGTTCAGCATCGCAGCATTCCCTTTCGCGGACAGTCGTCCGTCTCCCCTAATGTCAGTCCGTCAGTCTATGGATCAAACGCCTAGAACACTACCATTACCCGGGAGAACGACATCCAACTCCAGAAACCAAGTGGACCTAGCTAAACATAATTAAATCACGAGTTTTCAAGAATTCATTACAAAAGTTTTATTCAATGACATAACCTAAACGGATAGGAGAGTTGAACTTAAAACTAGGTATTATCAAAAAAACAATCCAAAACCAAATAATAATTGTAATTTGAAATTATGTATCTTATTAAGTAGTGTCTAAGTACGTAAGTATGTAGTAAAATTAGATGTAAATAAGTAGTGAAATTAGATGTAAAAAAAAAAATATATCTTAAAACAATTAGTCAGTTAAAAATTAGAAAATCAGTGGGTTTTTTTTTCAATTCAGGCGTTAATCAATAGAAAGGAGTAAATATGAATAAAAAAAAGGTGAAAGAAAAAAACTAAAAAAAAATATAAAAATAATATAAAAATCCCAAAACCATTTATTTAAGAGCAAAGAAATAAAAAAATTTAAAAAAAAAAAAAGGGCAAGAAAAAGTAGCATAAAAAAGGTAGTAAAAATAGTACTAAAAG
Source organism: Campiglossa producta (assembly GCA_964058755.1). Taxonomy (NCBI): domain Eukaryota; kingdom Metazoa; phylum Arthropoda; class Insecta; order Diptera; family Tephritidae; genus Campiglossa; species Campiglossa producta. The sequence continues at coordinate 43,813,178 of CAXKVI010000006.1, read as the reverse complement.
TACTTCAGAGCAAATATACGTGTGTTGACTTATTATCACTCACCAGATCTCTGCAGCGTTTATGGTGGCGCCAGCATACGTCGCTAAGCTGTGGGAGGAAAGAGAATTAAACAAAACGAAGTCAACTACTCTCACCCGTACCTTTGCCGTTGAGGTCTAGACCGGTTTTCTTTGTCAAAGCCAGATCACTCGCTCGTGATTGTGGGCAGCGAGCGGGTCATATGGCCTTGAACTAAACTAATATAAATAATCAACCAAAAGAAATCCAAATAAGGAGAATAAAGAATAGAAATAACAAAAAAGCGTTTACAATGAACTAGAACTAATATAAGTAATCGAAAATAAAGCATAAAAATAATAAAAAAAGCGTTTACCAAGAACCTGTATAGCAAATATCTCAAAAAAAAAACGAATTTAAAGAAGGCAGAAATAATTAAAAGAGAATAAACCAATCGAAAACTAAATAGCAATATATGTTGATCAAAAAATTGAATGAAGCAAAGACCGAAATGAAAATTTAACTAGAAGAATAGGAGAAAAATTAAAAGAAAAACAAATAACTAAAATAAAAAAAACTGTATATACGTGTCCCTAAGTTTGTGTGCTTATGCTCATGCCTTTCGCAAAAAAAAACCTCTTAGGCATAAATGTAAAATAAATGACAAAATAAGCAAATAAGCAAAATAATAGTTGAAAAAAATAATAAAGTAAGAACAAAACGAAAAGAACTTAGCCTAAAAAAAACAATAGAGCCAAAGATTGCGAAAGCTGCTCTTCGCTGCCTGCTTCTGCTCTCTCCGCCTCCTCTGCTCGTACTCTCCCGCTCTGCCGTGTTGTTTCGTCGTTCCCTTGTTCCACTCTGTGCCGTTTGCAGACTTTTGCTATTTCCCCGGTCACTGACCCCTTTCCGGTTGAAGCACGGAAACAGCTGCTCGACGGTAATTTAATATCCAAATACGATAATGATGTTGGGTCATCGTATATGAATATAGGAAAGCCCTACTTTGCTGTAGAGCGTTTGGGGTCAGTGATCTGGTGTACTGCCGTTACTGTGTCGATCGTTAAAGACAAGCAATCCAAATTACGAACAAAAAAAACTGAGGTTCGTTGTTTTTGTCTCCCGCTGACAAGAACCTGTAAATGAAACAAAAAAAAATATTTTAATTATTACTTTCGTACCTTTTCACACAGGCACCTAAAGAGTAACAATGGAGTAAGTCCCAATAGGTTCCATATTCAACAAGCAACCTTGGACTAAGAACCCAATTTCGACCTTTAATTTGAACTTTTTATCAGACTTACATCGATTTTGGCGGGATGCGCTGGTAGAAATTTAAAGGTGAAGTGGTCAACTTTTGGTCGATAAGCAGACTGGTTTAGCGATTGATTATTCGCGCTTGCCGGTACACCCACTCACTATATTTATACATTTTATTTTTTTGTTGATTCCTATTGTTTCTTTTTAAATACTTTTTACTAATATTAAATGTATCTATATATTTTCTTGTTGCTAGAAACGAATTTCTATAACAAATTTTATTAGTTTTTTTTTTTTTTCTTTGTTTGTTTATTTTTGGCACTTGAGCACTATATATTTTTGGCGCTATATATGCACAATGTATGTAACTATATAATTTTTATTTTTGGAATCTAAATTAATTTTTATTCATTTTCTAACTATTGTTTCACTTTATTTAACTATGTCTGCACACTCTGGCTTTACACAACTAATCCACATAAACGATCCGCGAAGTTTGGTTGCAAATTTGCAATTAAACATGACACTTTTCTGAAGGCTTTCGGAGGCTGGTAGGTTTTGGAGATCGTACCACTTGATGCCGCGAAGTCGCGCGATCGAACCCATCGCCTAGCATCAAACTTAACTAGCATATCTCTCCGATGATCGGTTTGAGGACAGTTCACATTCGTACACACGCTTACACCTATACACACACATACATACATATACACAAATCCACATTGCACTATGAGGCTGTCGTAACACTATATAAATGTGTAAATATATTTTCAAAACAAAAAACCCCGAAACGGGTTGTGCGCTGGGTTTGGGACCCGCCACGTAAAAAATCTAGTCCAATGAAAAAATCGAAAAAGCCTCGGATGAGAACCCCCTTTAATGTTGACGACCCGGCAAAACGAAGTAAGGACAATGAGAAGGATATTAGGGCATGTACGTGGAATGTCCGGACCCTTTCTAGGGAGCGTACCGCTGCACGACTGGTTGACGTCCTCGCGAGCGCAAAGGCTGACATCACCGCCCTGCAGAAAATGCGATGGACGGGGCAAGGAAAGACGGCCATCGGTCCTTGTGACGTATACTACAGTGACCAGACACGCGGCAAAGCGCGTGGTGTAGGATTTGTGGTGGGAAAGAGACTTCGCCGCCAAGTACTAGCGTTCACTCCTGTGGACGAGCGTCTCGCTGCGATCCGCATCAAGGTGAGGTTTTTCAACATAACATTTATCTGCGCCTATGCGCCGACTTAGGAGACGGACGACGCAGAGAAGGACTCCTTCTACGATAAACTTGAACAAGCCTATGATCGCTGCCCCTGCATGATATCAAAATCGTGCTCGGCGGCTTTAATGCCAAAGTGGGCAAGGAAGGAGTCTTTGGTTCTACAGTTGGAAAATTCAGTCTCCACGATATAACATCCCCCAACGGCACTAGGTTGATTGACTTCGCCGCTTCCCGCAATATGGTCATCAGTAGTACCAGGTTCCAGCATAAGCGAATACACCAAGCTATCTGGCTGTCCCCTGATCAAAGAACAAGAAACCAGATTGATCATGTCATGATAGACGGCAGACCCCGCTCCACCGTTCTAGACGTGCGTACCTTACGCGGTCCCAATATCGACTCGGACTATTATCTTGTTGCAGCCAAGATACGTACACGCCTCTGTGCAGCGAAGAAAGTACGCACGGTAACGGAAGGAAAGTTTGACGTCGAGAAGCTGCGCGTGACACAGACAGCTGATAATTTCTCCACTCCTTATTGGAAAAATGGAGTTGCCAGATGGGCGCGTTTTTTGCAATAGGCCGTACTAGTTCACCATCCGCAGTCTTCAGTCTTACTACATGTACTAACCCGTCTGCACCAGGATGACATTGAATGGCACGCCCAAGTGGCCATTTAGTAGGTGGGCTGTTTGGGTCGTGAATGACAACGACGTATTCTTCCTTTAGATTTTCGAAGGAGCGAAAGCATTTCGCTCTTTGTGGTAAATTGACAAGATATTCGTTTTGCCAACGAGACCAAAAGTGTTGACGCATTGCGCTAATAGCTTGCCATCTTTGATGCAACCTTCCTGAGAAATTTTCGGTGTCAGGTTCAGGTAGCGCCTTGATTGGCTCACCGATCAAGAAATGACCAGTGGTGAGAACTTCCAGGTCATCAGCATTAGCACAGTGCCAATACAGCGGTCGAGAGTTAACACAAGCTTCTACTTCTATCGAAAGCGTGGAAAATTCTTCATACGTTAACAGTGAGATACCAAGAGCGCGTTTCAAGTGATATTTAAGTCGCCCCACTGTAGTCTCCCAATAGCCGCCCATGTGTGGAGCGCTCGGCGGATTAAAGTGCCATGTTAAATGCATGTTTGCCAGATGCGGGGTAACCTTTTCATCCCTAAAACAGGGACGGTAGGCGGCATTTAACTCTCTCGCCGAATAGACATGTTGGCAATAACCTCTTCTGTTTACGAATCTGGACAGGGCGGCAATGAACGCAGGTGAGGAGAGATCTCCGACGAGTTCGAGATTGATTGCCCCCGTACTCATGCATATGAAAGTACTTATGTATGCCTTGATTGATTTAGCACCTCTGCCTTGTGATAATTTTATAAGATATGGTCCCGCAAAGCCGACCGCACTGTGCAAAAAACATCGATAACTTGTTAGGCGGCTGCTTGGTAGGTCCGACATTGCTTGACCTAGTGGTTGACGGTTTATGCGTTTATGGTAGATTGTGCGACCGAGATTGCGAGAACCCATAACCCAAAAACGCCACTGGAGAACGGTTTTCATGATTTGCGGACCAGCGTGAAGCGTGTTGTTATGAATGTCGAGAGTTATGAGCTTAGCCAAAACTGAGTTTTTCGGCAGGATCATGGGGAGTTTGACATCTGTAGAGACTGAAGCGCGTTTTATTCTCCCGCCAACACGGAGAACGCCATCAGGATCCAAAAATGGCTGAAGACGGATTAGATGACTTCGCAATGGTATTGGCTTATTTGACCTGCAAGAGACAATTTCTTTCGGAAAAGCGTTAAGTTGGATATACTTTTCCAGAGTAATTTCAGCGTGAAGAATCTCACTGCAGGTGAGAGCGCCAGTACGTTGACTGTTGGTTGTTCGTAGATTTTTGATGAAGCGTAAAGCCTAGGCCGTAACCCTCTTCAGCTTAGTGTAGGAATTATATTTTGCCAAAAGATCCCACTCTGTTGCTTGAGTGAGATGCAATGCGGATTTGATAGTTCGCAATTAGGAGCTAATATTTATCAGCTGCTCTAAATCTTCGTCTGTCTGATGTAAACACTGATTTTCACCTCCAGATAACCAACTTGGCCCCTTCCACCAAAGATGATTCGTGAGTAGATGCGAAGGAGTCAGTCCTCTGATGCGTAGTCCGCTCTTGCACAGTGACAACGCGGTTCGCTACGAAGACTTACCATCGACTTGGATGACTTTTTAACCAAGCTAGCGTTATAGTCGAGTCAGTCTACGCATACAGCTTTTTCATGTTACCACCGAAGCTTCACTGGACAAGTTTGGCACCCAGATGGGCTGCGCACAATTCCAAGCGTGGGAGAGTAGTACTCTTTAAAGGCACGACTTTTGCGCGAGCGGCTACTAAAACGACTTTAAATGATCCATCGATTAGTTGTGCTCGACAGTAAATTTCGCTGCTGCCAATCCAAAGAGCGCGGTGAGTTCGGGCAACTGCTGAGAGTTAGGAAGCCCTTCTTCGGCGACATCGGTAGGCACTGGTTCATCCCGATCAACGTCCGCTCTCCAAATTCTCTGTAGCCAAATTTTTGGTAATGGTATGGTAATGGTATGGTAATGGTATGGTAATGGTATGGTAATGGTATGGTAATGGTATGGTAATGGTATGGTAATGGTATGGTAATGGTATGGTAATGGTATGGTAATGGTATGGTAATGGTATGGTAATGGTATGGTATGGTAATGGTATGGTAATGGTATGGTAATGGTATGGTAATGGTATGGTAATGGTATGGTAATGGTATGGTAATGGTATGGTAATGGTATGGTAATGGTATGGTAATGGTATGGTAATGGTATGGTAATGGTATGGTAATGGTATGGTAATGGTATGGTAATGGTATGGTAATGGTATGGTAATGGTATGGTAATGGTATGGTAATGGTATGGTAATGGTATGGTAATGGTATGGTAATGGTATGGTAATGGTATGGTAATGGTATGGTAATGGTATGGTAATGGTATGGTAATGGTATGGTAATGGTATGGTAATGGTATGGTAATGGTATGGTAATGGTATGGTAATCGTATGGTAATGGTATGGTAATGGTATGGTCTAAAAGTTTTAAATAAAAACTACAGAAAATTTGGGAAAGGCAGCCTTTCGAGTGCCATCTGCCAATGTGAATGTCTTTATTTCAAAATCAGCTTCTTATTTATAGCTTACACCTCTTATGTACTGCTTATTTACTACAATACATAATTACTTTAATTCTTACAAGCTAAGCCTAACTCCATGCACATATGTACACATATTCATATCTGCATAGGTCCGAGTATATCTCAGTGCAGTCACCAACGTGCACACAAACATATCTACATGTTATGCTGCTAGCAATGCAGTCATATACATACATACATGTACCAAGCGTGAAGTCGCCAATAATGCAGTCGCTCACATCCACACATATGTGGCTAGCGCATGCAACCCGACGTCACTCCATAGCTTGTGCTGTTCTTGTAGTTAGCGTGAGAGACTGAACGTAATTAGAAATACGTTGACGCTGTAGAATGTTTACATTCCATGCCTTAGAACTCGGCGTGTGCATCGTTGTCAAAGTGACATGCTCTGATATACTACACCTCCTTTCCAAAAAAAAAAATCGTGAATACATACATATGAACGATTTTATTACTGTGATATACTTAAGTGGTTTTTTTTTTTTTCTTATACATATCTACAATTAAATTATGAGTTTTCATTTGATACTTTAAAATTTTTATTGTTTGATATTTGTTTACAAAATTTTTTATGTTCTGTGTTGGTTTTACAATGTTTCATTTTTGTTTATTATTATTTTCAAGTGTTGAATAACTAATGTTTTTAGATGTTTGTTTACTTGTAAAAATTTTCATATGATACATTTTTCTATTTTGTATTCAGGTTTTTCTGTTGAATTTTTTTTTCAATTGAGTGCTTGGTTTTTGTTTATGATGAAACTTAAACATATTTTGTATACAACTATTTGCTTATGCTCGTAAAATTTTAAGTGAAAAATGAGTAAAAGTTAAGAATTAAAAAAAATGAATTTATTCAAACAACTTAAGCCTATTTTTAGGAATTATGATGCTCTTATCGCTTAATTGGTTATTTGAGTTTATTTGTTCTAAATTATATGGAATTAAAGTAAAGTTATTATTTTGATCGATCTTTGTTACTTTGTAGGGCCCTTTATACTTATTATCTAATTTATGACCTGCTTCGTTTTTAACTAAGACTAAATCTCCTATACTAATTTCTTTAACCTGAAGATTTTTATCATAATAAATTTTTTGTTTTTCTTTAGCTTCTTTTACTAATTGGTTAGCTCTTTGTTGCGCGATTTGCAACCTGAATTTAATTTCTTTATCATAAGCCTCGTAATTATAAACCGGGCTAATAATATTTTCTTGTAAAAAATCGTAAGTCAGGGGTATTTTTCCAAAAACCAGTTCAAATGGACAATAGCCATGAACCGTAGATGGTGTTGTATTGTAACAATACGCAAAATATTTCAAATATTCATCCCAATTATTTTTGTCAATGGATATGTAAGAATGAATGTATTCATTAAAAGTTCTGTGGCTACGCTCGACGGTGCCTAAAGTTTGATGGTGATATGGGGTAGAAGTTTTGTGTTCAATTTTTAAAAGTTTACACAATTCCTCAAATACGTTGTTTTTGTATTCAGTCCCCATATCAGTTATGATAGTTTTCATACAACCATATACCAAAATAAAGTTTTCAAAAATGGCTTTTGCTACTATTTTCGCGTGTTTACTCGCAATTGGAATTGCCATCAAATACTTTGTCAAATCACACACTATGGTAACCGCATATTCATTTCCATTTCTTGACACGTGCAATGGTCCAAAAGCTTTTGTGGGCGTTTCTGTTATGATCATTGGTTCTTTTAAGTTTTTATTTACTTTAGTTTTACTGCATTTAATACATTTTTTAATATAATTCTTAATATCATTTTTCATATTTCTCCAATAATATTTTTGTCTAATTTTATTATTTGTGCGATTGATTCCTGGGTGGCCACCAGTCACAGGATCATCATGATATTTTTTCAATATACTTTTAATTGTATCTTTATCAGTCACATGCATAACCTCCGGAGTTAATGCAATTGTTAAATTTTTGAGAACTTTGGTACCGATTTCTTTAAATGTGCTTACTCGAGTATAATTATTCTTAAACAATTTGTCTCCTAAGGACAACTGTATTTTATTTATTTCCAAATTGTCGGCCTCTTTCATTAGCCTGGCAAAGAATTGGTCTAAATCAATCTTCGCCTCAACAATTGAATTATTATTAATAGATGAATTGCCGGCTTCAATTAAATCATTAATATCTATTTTGCTACAAATTTTCTTTCCCTTTTTGAACTGCAGTTTCGGGGGGTCGAAAACGAGCTGAGCTAGCTTTTTTACTTCACATTTATTTAGCGCTTCATATATTATTGGGTTCTCAATGTGACTTTTAAATTCTTTACTAATATTTTTATTATTATTAGTTTTTTGTTTAGTTTCCGATCTAGTCGTAACTTTTAATATTTGACATGCCTTAATTGACATTTCTTTTAAATCATTTATATTGATGCGTGAAAGTGCATCCGCTACATAGTTTTCTTTTCCAGCTATGTACTCCACCTCAAAGTCATATTCCTCCAACTCTAATCGAACTCTAGTTAATTTCGATGAGGGATTTTTCATCGAAAATAAGTATGTTAAGGGGCGGTGGTCTGTTTTAATCAAAAACTTTCTGCCATAAACATATGGTCTAAAATAAGTTATAGCCCAATGGATTGCTGCCAACTCTTTTTCGATTGTGGCTTTGTTGCTTTCACCTTTTGTGAATGCTCTTGACGCATAGGCAATTGGTAATTGTTTGCCTTCATATTCTTGACTAAGAACTGCGCCGCAGGCAAATCCACTGGCATCTGTTGTTATACAAAATTCTTTATCAAAATCTGGATATTGCAAAATATTTGGGTGTATTAATGCTTCCTTCAAATAGACAAAAGCTTTTTGACATTCTTCTGTCCAATCGAAAGAAACATTCTTTTTACACAATCTTGTTAAAATTCTGGAATGCGCTGCAAAATTTGGAACAAATCTTCGGTAATAATTACAAAATGCTACAAAACGTTTAATTTCGTCAGCACTTTTTGGTATTGGATAATTTAAAACAATTTCATATTTACTAGGATCGGGCAAAATTCCTTTATTTGTGCGTTTATGTCCAAGGTAAGTGACTTCTTGGTTAAAAAATAAACATTTAAACATTTATTTTTAATTTTAAATTATATTTTCTGCAAGTAGAAAATACATCTCTCAAATTTGTAATCATGTGTTTTTCAGAGCACCCTAATACCACTAAATCATCCATATATAGAAAAGCTTGGGATGGCTTAAGGCCAGCGAATGCTAGTGTCATCATTCGTTGAAATTAATTAGGTGCTACTTTTAAACCGTATGGCAATCTTTTGAAACGATATGTGCCATCGTCCGCCGTAAACGATGTGATGTCTCTAGAGTCTTGATGTAATTCAATTTGATGAAAGCCGGACATCAAGTCCAGACATGAGAAATATTTAGCTCTACCTAATTGATCCAAGATATCATCAATTCTTGGCAATGGGAATTTATCCGCTGTTAGTTTTTTATTTACCTGTCGGTAATCGACTACCAATCTCCATCTTTTATCGTTTTTTCCTGGTAACGGTTTTTTCGGTACCAGAAGAATTGGGCTATTATATTCTGACATAGACGGCTCTATTATGTCATCTTTAATTAATTTATTAATTTGCTTACTAATTTCACCTTTTTGGGCTTGAGGTAATCTATAATTTCTAATGTAGATAGGGGTATTATCTTTCATATGCAATTTTTGTTTGTAAAAATTATTAGCAGTAATTGGTTCTGTATCTAATGAAAATATATCAATGAATTCTGAGCATAATGTATTAAGTGATTGACTAGCGAAAGGTGGGAAATTTTTATTTAATTTTTCTAATTTTTCTTTATTATTTTTTGCTGATTCAGATTTAGTATTTACTATTGTATAATCATTTAAATTTTCTGTGTTAATTTTAAAATTTTGAATAGTTGCATTTTTATTTGTTGTATTAATGACTCTAATGAATGTTTGTTGCGAATTTACTAAGGTGTTTGCAATAAAAATGCCTTCTCCTAATTTTTGGTGAGGTATTAATAAATCGGAATTACTATTTTCAATATGTACTTGTCGGATTACTTCCGTTCTTGCAGGTATTGTTATGCAATTAACGGATGGTCTATTTGTCATTTCTATTATAATGTTTTCTGGGTAATCATATGGGCGTAGTATTAGGTTGTCTCCATTTTTACTGTAATCTAAAATACAATTATATTTTTTAATAAAATCAAGCCCCAAAATTCCATCACAAGGAATTGGAAAATTATCTTCAACTATGTGAAATTTATGTGCAATCAATAAGTAATAATCTTTTAAATCTGCTTTGACTGTTCCAATAGTGCTTGTTAAACCTTGACCTATTCCCTTTAAATCAGTTATTTGTAAATAATTAATTGTGACATTACTGTCAATTTGACCCTTTTTTATTATTGAAATATCCGCTCCCGTATCAATCAGGAGGGTTGAAATTGAATTATTTAGAGTTGTTTCGCAGGATATGTAGCTGTTTAGGTGTAAATTGAAAACACATAATTTTTTATTTTCAGAATTTACTGTTGAGATGGAGTCTGCTGGTTTTCCTGTTGGTTTACATTTCTTACCGTTCTGGTATTGTTACGATTAGAGTTTCGTGCTCCAAAGTTTCTACCTGACCTTTGATAAGATCGATTATTATTATTGTTATTATTATTATAATTATTATTGTTATTTAATCTTGATGGAAATGTGCGCCTTTGGTTACCTCTATAAGAGTTATTTTGGTAACCCCTGCGGAAATTACCGCGAAAATAATTTTGTTGGCGTATGTGCAAAAGTGAGTTTGGGTTTCCAGTTACTTCTGTGCAACTGTTTGTAAATTTAGATACCGCTTCGTTCATTGAGGTGAACGTTCCAGCTTGCATAATGGTTTTTACTTTCTCATTGGAGCAGTTTTTACACATAGCTTTGACAGCTGTTTGTGTAGCATACTTAGCTGCGAGGTCGGTTGTTAGACCGTCGGATATGTATGCTCCTTCCAATGATTTTGTGAGTTTTTCAATCTCAGCAGTGTACTGATTTGCAGTTTTACTGCGCTGTTGGATGTTTAAGAGTTTTGCAGTTAAAACTTCTACTGACTCACCCTTTATTTTACTTTTTAGTTTTTGTTTAATTTCTTGAATTGAAGTTTCACAGCTTATGAAGTTTCTAGCTGTGCCTTTTAATTTAGTTTTTATCATTGAAACTGCGATAGCCTCATGTTGCTCTTTAATTTGTTCTAGGATATCAAGGGCATCCAGAAAACTTGATAAATTTTCGGGTTTGCCATCGAACTCGGGTAAGATCGATGACGCAGTTTTGATAAATGCTACTGTTGTTTGTGCCATGTTTGTATCTGTTTGTGAATTTTGTTCAATTGACATGACAGTATTTGTTTGTGTAGCTGTTTCTTCTTGCACAAAAATCTCTGTTTGAGCAGATTTATTGGTATTTACGGGGTCTTTTTGTTCTTCCTCGGTATCTGATCCACCTTCGAACAACCAAACGGCGAAATCGATATCGATTTGTTGCTCATAGGAGGTTGGTATTTCAACATCAACGTTATACCTGGATAACGAGGATACCAATTTGTCTCTGACACTCGAAAATACTTGATAGGATTCCAATTGATGAGCTTTCGTTAGAGTATGATTTACTCTGCATATGATTTTTCCTATATTATTTAATGATAACAGTAGAACATTTAAATGTTTCTTTACTGTCTCTGTTTTAATTTTTATGTTCTTGCATATGCATTTGTAAGATTTTTCTGCATTTACCTTATTTTCAGCGAGTTCATTCGAAATTTCCACCCATTTATCCATTGATTATATATATAAAAAAAATTCAAATTAAACTTTATCCAGACCGTCTGCGTGGTATGGTAATGGTATGGTAATGGTATGGTAATGGTATGGTAATGGTATGGTAATGGTATGGTAATGGTATGGTAATGGTATGGTAATGGTATGGTAATGGTATGGTAATGGTATGGTAATGGTATGGTAATGGTATGGTAATGGTATGGTAATGGTATGGTAATGGTATGGTAATGGTATGGTAATGGTATGGTAATGATATGGTAATGGTATGGTAATGGTATGGTAATGGTATGGTAATGGTATGGTAATGGTATGGTAATGGTATGGTAATGGTATGGTAATGGTATGGTAATGGTATGGTAATGGTATGGTAATGGTATGGTAATGGTATGGTAATGGTATGGTAATGGTATGGTAATGGTATGGTAATGGTATGGTAATGGTATGGTAATGGTATGGTAATGGTATGGTAATGGTATGGTAATGGTATGGTAATGGTATGGTAATGGTATGGTAATGGTATGGTAATGGTATGGTAATGGTATGGTAATGGTATGGTAATGGTATGGTAATGGTATGGTAATGGTATGGTAATGGTATGGTAATGGTATGGTAATGGTATGGTAATGGTATGGTAATGGTATGGTAATGGTATGGTAATGGTATGGTAATGGTATGGTAATGGTATGGTAATGGTATGGTAATGGTATGGTAATGGTATGGTAATGGTATGGTAATGGTATGGTAATGGTATGGTAATGGTATGGTAATGGTATGGTAATGGTATGGTAATGGTATGGTAATGGTATGGCAATGGTATGGTAATGGTATGGTAATGGTATGGTAATGGTATGGTAATGGTATGGTAATGGTATGGTAATGGTATGGTAATGGTATGGTAATGGTATGGTAATGGTATGGTAATGGTATGGTAATGGTATGGTAATGGTATGGTAATGGTATGGTAATGGTATGGTAATGGTATGGTAATGGTATGGTAATGGTATGGTAATGGTATGGTAATGGTATGGTAATGGTATGGTAATGGTATGGTAATGGTATGGTAATGGTATGGTAATGGTATGGTAATGGTATGGTAATGTATGGTAATGGTATGGTAATGGTATGGTAATGGTATGGTAATGGTATGGTAATGGTATGGTAATGGTATGGTAATGGTATGGTAATGGTATGGTAATGGTATGGTAATGGTATGGTAATGGTATGGTAATGGTATGGTAATGGTATGGTAATGGTATGGTAATGGTATGGTAATGGTATGGTAATGGTATGGTAATGGTATGGTAATGGTATGGTAATGGTATGGTAATGGTATGGTAATGGTATGGTAATGGTATGGTAATGGTATGGTAATGGTCTGGTAATGGTATGGTAATGTATGGTACATGGTATGGTATGGTATGGTAATGGTATGGTAATGGTATGGTAATGGTATGGTAATTGGTATGGTAATGGTATGGTAATGGTATGGTAATGGTATGGTAATGGTATGGTAATGGTATGGTAATGGTATGGTAATGGTATGGTAATGGTATGGTAATGGTATGGTAATGGTATGGTAATGGTATGGTAATGGTATGGTAATGGTAATGGTAATGGTATGGTAATGGTATGGTAATGGTATGGTAATGGTATGGTAATGGTATGGTAATGGTATGGTAATGGTATGGTAATGGTATGGTAATGGTATGGTAATGGTATGGTAATGGTATGGTAATGGTATGGTAATGGTATGGTAATGGTATGGTAATGGTATGGTAATGGTATGGTAATGGTATGGTAATGGTATGGTAATGGTATGGTAATGGTATGGTAATGGTATGGTAATGGTATGGTAATGGTATGGTAATGGTATGGTAATGGTATGGTAATGGTATGGTAATGGTATGGTAATGGTATGGTAATGGTATGGTAATGGTATGGTAATGGTATGGTAATGGTATGGTAATGGTATGGTAATGGTATGGTAATGGTATGGTAATGGTATGGTAATGGTATGGTAATGGTATGGTAATGGTATGGTAATGGTATGGTAATGGTATGGTAATGGTATGGTAATGGTATGGTAATGGTATGGTAATGGTATGGTAATGGTATGGTAATGGTATGGTAATGGTATGGTAATGGTATGGTAATGGTATGGTAATGGTATGGTAATGGTATGGTAATGGTATGGTAATGGTATGGTAATGGTATGGTAATGGTATGGTAATGGTATGGTAATGGTATGGTAATGGTATGGTAATGGTATGGTAATGGTATGGTAATGGTATGGTAATGGTATGGTAATGGTATGGTAATGGTATGGTAATGGTATGGTAATGGTATGGTAATGGTATGGTAATGGTATGGTAATGGTATGGTAATGGTATGGTAATGGTATGGTAATGGTATGGTAATGGTATGGTAATGGTATGGTAATGGTATGGTAATGGTATGGTAATGGTATGGTAATGGTATGGTAATGGTATGGTAATGGTATGGTAATGGTATGGTAATGGTATGGTAATGGTATGGTAATGGTATGGTAATGGTATGGTAATGGTATGGTAATGGTATGGTAATGGTATGGTAATGGTATGGTAATGGTATGGTAATGGTATGGTAATGGTATGGTAATGGTATGGTAATGGTATGGTAATGGTATGGTAATGGTATGGTAATGGTATGGTAATGGTATGGTAATGGTATGGTAATGGTATGGTAATGGTATGGTAATGGTATGGTAATGGTATGGTAATGGTATGGTAATGGTATGGTAATGGTATGGTAATGGTATGGTAATGGTATGGTAATGGTATGGTAATGGTATGGTAATGGTATGGTAATGGTATGGTAATGGTATGGTAATGGTATGGTAATGGTATGGTAATGGTATGGTAATGGTATGGTAATGGTATGGTAATGGTATGGTAATGGTATGGTAATGGTATGGTAATGGTATGGTAATGGTATGGTAATGGTATGGTAATGGTATGGTAATGGTATGGTAATGGTATGGTAATGGTATGGTAATGGTATGGTAATGGTATGGTAATGGTATGGTAATGGTATGGTAATGGTATGGTAATGGTATGGTAATGGTATGGTAATGGTATGGTAATGGTATGGTAATGGTATGGTAATGGTATGGTAATGGTATGGTAATGGTATGGTAATGGTATGGTAATGGTATGGTAATGGTATGGTAATGGTATGGTAATGGTATGGTAATGGTATGGTAATGGTATGGTAATGGTATGGTAATGGTATGGTAATGGTATGGTAATGGTATGGTAATGGTATGGTAATGGTATGGTAATGGTATGGTAATGGTATGGTAATGGTATGGTAATGGTATGGTAATGGTATGGTAATGGTATGGTAATGGTATGGTAATGGTATGGTAATGGTATGGTAATGGTATGGTAATGGTATGGTAATGGTATGGTAATGGTATGGTAATGGTATGGTAATGGTATGGTAATGGTATGGTAATGGTATGGTAATGGTATGGTAATGGTATGGTAATGGTATGGTAATGGTATGGTAATGGTATGGTAATGGTATGGTAATGGTATGGTAATGGTATGGTAATGGTATGGTAATGGTAATGGTATGGTACTGGTACGGTAATGGTATGTAAAGAATATAATAAAACCAAAAATTATAAAAATTTGAAATTAGCCTATTTTATATATTTTTATTCAAACAGCTTAAGTCTATTCTTATGTATTATGATTTTCTTACTTCCTTGCTTAAAGTGTTACTATTACTTAAATCTATGTTTTCTATATTGTATGGAATTAAACTATAATTATTTTTATTATCGATATTTACTACTACATAGGGCCCTTTGTATCTACTATCTAACTTATGACCTGATTCATTCTTAACTAAAACTAAATCTCCTAAATTTATTTCTTTATACTGAATATTCTTGTCATAATATATTTTTTGTTTTTCTTTGGCTTCTTTTACCAATTTATACGCTCTTTGTTAAGCTACCTGCAATCTATAATTGATTTCTTTCTCATATGCCTCATAGTTATAAACTGGGCTAATTGTATTTTCTTTTAAAAATTCGTGCGTAAGGGGTATTTTTCCAAAAACCAATTCAAATGGACAATAACCATGAACCGTGGATGGTGTGGTATTGTAACAGTATGCAAAATACTTAATATACTCATCCCTATCATCTTTTTCAACAGATATATAAGAACGAATGTATTGATTGAAAGTTCTGTGACTACGTTCAACAGTGCCCAAAGTTTGATGGTGATATGGGGTAGAAGTCTTGTGTTCAATCTTTATTTTTGTATTCAGTCCCCATATCAGTTATGATTGTTTTCATACAACCATAACTTAGGATAAAATTTTCAAAAATTGCTTTGGCCACTGCTATCGCGTGTTTGCTAGCAATCGGAATTGCGATCAGATACTTTGTCAAATCACATACAATTGTTACCGCGTATTCATTTCCATTTATCGATCTTGGCAATGGACCGATTGTGTCAATCTGTACTATATCGAAAGCTTTCGTTGGCGTTTCAGTGATAGTCATTTGTTCTTTTAAATTTGTATTTATTGTATTTTTACTGCATTTTATGCATTTTTTAATGTGATTTCTTATGTCATTTTTCATATTTTTCCAATAATATTTCTGTTTTATTTTATTTGTAGTTCGATTGATTCCTGGGTGGCCACCATTAACAGGATCATCATGATACTTTTGCAGTATATTTTTAATTATTTCTTTATTTGTCACATGCACAACCTCCGGAGTTAATGCTATAATTAAATTTTTGAGAACTTTGGTACCAATTTCTTTAAATGTGCTTACTCGTGTAAATTTATCTTTGAACAATTTGTCTCCTAAGGACAACTGTATTTTATTTATTTTCAAATTGCCGGCCTCTTTCATTAGCCTGGCAAAGAATTGACCTAAATCAATTTTCGCCTCAACAATTGAATTATCAACATTTTGATTGCCGGTTTCTTTTGGAAGCCTGGCAAAGGATTGATCTGAATCAATCTTCGCCTCAACAATCATATTATCAATATTTATTTCGCTACAAATTTCTTTCCTTTTCTGAAATATAATTTCGGAGGATCGAAAACGAGCTGGACTAGTCTTTTTACTTCACATTTATTTAGCGCTTCATATATTTTTGGGTTCTCATTGTGACATTCATTCTTATTAATTTTTGTATTATTGGAATTTTTATTGGTTTCCGTCGTAACCTTCATTATTTGACTTGCCTTTATTGATAAATCTTTCAAATCATTTATATTTATACGTGATAATGCATCCGCAACATAATTTTCTTTTCCAGCTATGTACTCCACCTCAAAGTCATATTCCTCCAACTCCAGCCTAACTCTAGTTAATTTTGATGAGGGATTTTCCATCGAAAATAGGTATGTTAGTGGACGATGGTCTGTTTTAACTAAAAATTGTCTACCATAAACGTATGGTCTGAAATAAGTGATTGCCCAATGGATTGCCGCCAATTCTTTTTCAATTGTTGCTTTATTACTTTCACCTTTAGTGAATGCTCTTGACGCATAGGCAATAGGTAATTGTTTGCCTTCATATTCTTGACTAAGAACTGCGCCGCAGGCGATTCCTCTGGCATCTGTTGCTATGCAAAATTCTTTATCAAAATCTGGATATTGTAAAATATTGGGGTGTATCAATGTCTCCTTCAAGTAGACAAAAGCTTTTTGACATTCTTCTGTCCAATCAAAGGAAACATTCTTTTTACACAATCTTGTTAAAATTCTAGAATGTTCTGCAAAATTTGGAACAAATCTTCGGTAATAGTTACAAAATGCTACAAATCTTTTTACTTCGTCTGCATTTTTTGGGATTGGATAATTTAGAACTACTTCAAATTTACTAGGATCAGGTAAAATTCCTTTATTTGTGCAATTATGGCCAAGGTAAGTAACTTCTTGGTTAAAAAATAAACATTTACCCAGGTGTAATTTTAAATTATATTTTCCACAAGTTGAAAATACATCTCTCAAATTCGTAATCATGTGTTTTTCGGAACATCCTAATACCACCAGGTCATCCATATATAGAAAAGCTTGGGAAGCCTTAAGGCCTGCAAATGCAAGAGACATCATTCTTTGAAACGGGTTTGGGGCTACTTTTAAACCATATGGCAATCTTTTGAAACGATACGTGCCATCGTCTGCGTAAACGATGTTATGTCCCTAGAGTCTTTATGTAACTCAATTTGATGAAAGCCAGACATCAAGTCTAAGCATGAAAAATATTTAGCTCTACGCAATTGATCCAATATGTCATCAAATCTTGGCAATGGAAATTTATCTGCCATTAACTTTTTGTTTACCTGTCGGTAATCGACTACTAATCTCCAGCTTTTATCATTTTTGCCGGGTAGGGGTTTTTTGGGTACAAGCAGAATGGGGCTATTATATTCTGACATAGACGGCTCTATAATGTCATCTTCAATTAATTTATTGACGTGTTTACTAATTTCGCTTTTATGAGCTTGTGGAATTCTGTAATTTTTTACATAGACTGGATCATTATCTTTCATACGTAATTTTTGCTTGTAAAAATTATTAGTGGTAATGGGTTCTGATTCTAGTGAAAATATGTCAATAAATTCTGCGCATAGTTCATTAAGTTGTTCAGTAACAAATTTTGGAAAGTTTTTATTTAATCTTTTTAATTTTTCTTTAGTATTTTCTACTGTTTCCGGTTTATTTTTTACTACTGTGTAATCATCTAAATTTTCTGTATTAATTTTGAAATTTTGGATGGTTGCATTTTTATCTGTTGTATTTATGACTCTAATAAAGGTTTGCTTTGAATTTACTAAGGTGTTTGCTATAAAAATACCTTCGGATAATTTTTGATGGGGTATCAATAATTCAGAATTGCCATTTTCAATATGAACTTGACGGATTACTTCCGATCTTGCTGGGATTGTTATGCCATTTACGGTTGGGTTATTTGTCATTTGGATTATTATGTTTTCTGGGTAATCATATGGACGTAGTATTAGGCTATCCCCATTTTTATTGTAATCCAAAATGCAATTATATTTTTTGATAAAATCAAGTCCCAAAATTCCGTCACATGGGATTGGAAATGTATCTTCTACTATATGAAATTTGTGTTTAATTAATAGGTGATCATCCTTTAAATCTGCTGTAACCGTACCAATAGTGATTGTTAAACCGTGACCAATGCCTTTTAGATCAGTTTTTTGAGAGTAATTAATGGTGACATCATTGGCCGTGTTTTTTTTTACGCGCATATGCGTTTGCGCTTAAATTTTGTATGGAAAATAAGGGTTGAGTGCTTATCTCTCCATACAAAATCTAAGCGCAAACGCATATGCGTGTAAATAAAAACACGGCCATTGTCAATTTGACCCTTTTTTATAATTGATATGTCCGCTCCTGTATCAATCAGGAGGGTTGAAATAGAATTGTTTAGAGTTGTTTTTGAAGATATATAACTATTAAGGTGCAGGTTGAAGACATATAGTTTTTTATTTATTGAGGTGGAGTTTGCTGGTTTTCCTGTTGGTTGACATTTCTAACGTTTCTAAGGTTATTACGATTAGAACCGCGAGATTGATTTCCGAAGTTTCTTCCGGATCTTTGACTGTTATTTCTATTATTATTATTATTATTGTTATTAAAATTATTGAAACGTGCTGGAAATGTACGCCTTTGGTTACCTCTGTAAGAGTTATTTTGGTAACTTCTGGGGAAATTACCGCGAAAATAATTTTGTTGGCGTATGTGCAACAATGAATTAGGGTTACCCGTAATTTCTGTGCAGCTGTTTGTAAATTTTGATATCGCCTCGTTCATTGAGGTGAACGTTCCAGCTTGCATAATGGGTTTCACCTTATCATTGGAACAATTTTTACACATAGCTTTTACAGCAGTTTGTGTAGCATATTTGGTGGCTAGGTCTGTTGTTAAGCCGTCAGATATGTATGCTTCCTCTAGTGATTTTGTCAATTTTTCAATCTCTGCAGTATACTGATTAGCAGTCTTACTGCGCTGTTGAATGTTCAGGAGTTTTGCTGTTATAACTTCAACTGACTCACCCTTTACTTTATTTTTTAGTTTTAGTTTTATTTCCTGTATTGACTCTTCAGCGCTTATCAAATTTCTAGCTGTGCCTTTTAGCTTTGTTTTTATCATGGACACTGCTAAGGCCTCATGTTCCTCCTTGATTTGATCGAGGATATCAAGGGCATCCAGAAAACTCGATAAGTTTTCTGGTTTGCCATCGAACTCAGGTAAGATCGAAGACGCAGTTTTAATGAATGATGTCGCTGGTTGCGCCATTTCGGTGTCTGTTTGGGAATTTTGTCCTGCTTGGGCGACAATATTTGTTTGAGAAAATGTTTCTTGTTTCTCAATAATCTCAGTCTGAACAGATTTATCAGAATCAGAATGAACTTTTTCTTCTTCTTCTAGTTCCTCTTCTGAACTATCTTCCACTAATTTGGCGTCAAAATCTATTTCAATGTCTTTTTCATAAGATTTTGGCACTATGAAGTCAATTTCATATCTTGATAATGAGTACACCAATTTGTCTCTGATAGACGAGAATATTTGGTTTGGTGAGCTTTTGTTAAATAATGGTTAGTTCTTTTCAATATTTTTCCGCTATTATTTAATGACAACAAAATGATATTCAGATGTTTCTTTATCGTTTCAATTTTAATTTTTGTATTTTTACATATGCATTTATATGACTTTTCCGCGTTTATTTTATCTTCAGAAAGTTCCCTCAAAATATCGTCCCACTTTTCCATTTGTATTACTTATACTTTGTCCAGACCGTCTGCGCGGCTCTGGTATTTCTTTTTTAAAATTTTATTGTAGACTGAGTATATTTTGAGGAACAAACTGGTACAGGTGCAGATTGTCACAATCAGTAGCAAGATTTTTATGAATTCCAAAGCTTCAGTATGGTCAACAATTTAAATGCTATTGACTACATTCGCATTTGGAGTGTCTACTTTAGAAGTTTTTCCGCCCATATCAGGAGTTAGATAGATAAATGGAAATGGTCTTTTTCAAAAAAAAAATTCCATACCAAATTTTTCTAATTTAAATCTTTATTTTTATTTAGTCATAAATGCTTTTACCGCCCATTTTTCTTATAAATTTACACAATTCTTCTACCAAAGTGGAAGGATACAAAAGATCTTCAATTGTGGGTTCTCTTTCCATTCCTATGAAGGACCACAATTTTTTCAAACAATTTAGATTATGCCTATTGCCGCCTATATTACGTGATCTCGACTTTCGATCAACGTCCGCGTTTTCACGCTCTAAATCTTCTACAATTTTATTTATTGCCTCGTAGTCAAGATCTTCGGGCAATGCACAATCCATGGGAATAGATTGCAAGTAACTAAATCAACGTACCAAAAATTTTCTTTCCCTTTTTTTTTTAATTATTTTTTTTTTAATTTTTATCTTTCGATTGTTTTCTTAAACTTTGGATCTCTCTTTTTAGTTTTATCTTTAAATCTTTGTTTGTACATATATTAGCTTGTTGATACAATTCAGCTAATTTTCTTCTTTTAATATATTTTTGACCTCCTCTCTTCCGCTTGTGTTTTACCGGTTCTGGAATGCGTGGCTCAACATTTACTTGAGCCCTATTTCTCTTCCTATACTCTTCCAAAATCAGCGGCTTAGGGCCTTGCCTGACTTGCTCTTCTTTAATTTTTTTTGTTGCTTCCAGGCCCAGTTCAACAATACCGGAAAAGATTTTGTCAAACTGTTTTTGCGTTTCTATGAACTCAATTGACAAAACTTTAATTTGACAATATCTAATTTTTTTTTTTTTTTTTACAAACTTATTTTACTTGACTCTATTGCTTTTTGAAAATTCTTTAACCACATTATTTCTTTAATTAATTTTATTTTCTCATATTCTTCTTCGAGCTCTTTTATAAACTCTTGTAACATAATATACGCTTCTTCAGATTCTGCTTCAGTTGGTATGACCCCTTTCGAGGACATATCAACCGATTAAAAAAAAATTAGTATAAAAAAAACAAAGCGAAACGGCAACTATTTGGTGCCCTTATAGGTTAAGCGGCCGTTAGGCCAGCCATAATTTTGAAAAAAAAAAATTTTTTTTTTCTTATGCTTAATATAAGTTGATTGATGATTTGTGTGTAATAAGCCAGTTCTTCACAACGTGTGCGGGCATTTATTCCTGCCGAATTTGGACGTGCATTTACTCCTGCCGAATTTGAACGTGTATCCATTCCTGCCGAATCTGGACGTGCATCTATTCCTGCCGAATTTGGACGGCAGGATAATTCAATAATGGATTAACTTTTTATATCCAGGTTAATTTACTTTATTCCTGCCGAATTTGGACGGCAGGATAATTCAATAATGGATTAACTTTTTATATCCAGATTTTCCTGCCTTTGAAGTTTGGCAGATCGCTAATGAGCAATATTTGCCGTCAGTATCAAGGCAGGATCGCCATAAAGAATATAATAAAACAAATAATGAAAATGTGGTTGTCTGTTGCGAGGCAGAGTAGCAATTGGTTTATTTAGTAACATTTCAGCTTATTTATAATAATTCTTAACTCTAAAACTCTTATTTACTAGAATACATATTTACTCTAATTCTATGTACTGTATGAGGTACAACTCAGTGCAATCACCAACACGTACAAACATATTAGCTATGCAGCTGCAGCAATGCAGTCACATACATACTTACATATATGGTTAGCGTGTGGCATCGAGCAATGCAGTCACACGCGCATCCACATACATGACAAACATATGTATGTAACCTGATGAGGCTCAAATATTTGGACATCGTGAGAGAGTGAACGCTATTGAAAATACGTTGACTTAGCAAAATATAAACATTCTACAGCCTGACACTTAGGTATCGGCGTGTGGTTTTGTTGTTGTTGTTGACATGCTCTGATATACTACATATGGTAATGGTATGGTAATGGTATGGTAATGGTATGGTAATGGTATGGTAATGGTATGGTAATGGTATGGTAATGGTATGGTAATGGTATGGTAATGGTATGGTAATGGTATGGTAATGGTATGGTAATGGTATGGTAATGGTATGGTAATGGTATGGTAATGGTATGGTAATGGTATGGTAATGGTATGGTAATGGTATGGTAATGGTATGGTAATGGTATGGTAATGGTATGGTAATGGTATGGTAATGGTATGGTAATGGTATGGTAATGGTATGGTAATGGTATGGTAATGGTATGGTAATGGTATGGTAATGGTATGGTAATGGTATGGTAATGGTATGGTAATGGTATGGTAATGGTAT